>CM069915.1:98341858-98582726 GCA_036172215.1 Camellia granthamiana
CGAGATCTTGGTAACTAAAATAGCAAATGAAAACAAGTGTGGTTAATTGAAACATATTTAAGGTGCATAATTTTGACATTACGTTGATTTTTTATCATTCTATCACTAAATGAAAATTAGATTTGGTTAAATTTTGTAAGGATTAATAGTGCCCCCATGAATCAAAAATATTCGCTTTGCTAAACCAAACTAAATCAAGACTTAAGTCCTATCAAATGGGATCAGTTGCATGAATCTTTTTTCTCCACTCAACTACTCTATCCAAAGCCATTTCGTTAGTCAAATTAAGAAGATTCATATCTCTATTTACTACACTAGTTCACGTTAATGTAGGTCTACCCCTTCCCTAACACTATTATCTACCGCCACTGTATCACATCTTTTCACCTATTGCCTTTGTTGGTCTCCGTTGTATATGACCAAACCATCTCAATTTATTCTCCTTCAACTTATCTTTTATTAGTACTACTCCTACCCATTATCGAATATACTCATTCCTAACTCTATTTTTTCTAATTTTGCCACACATTTACCTCAGCATCTTCATCTCAGCAACACTCATTTTATATACATGTTATTTCTTAATTGCCTAACATTCAGTCCCATATAATATCGCTAGTATAATAGTTCGTTTTATAGAATTTTCCCTTTTAGTTTAATAGGTAATCGTTTATCGCACAGTACTCCAGACGCATTCCTCCACTTAAGCCACTCCGCCTTAATTCTGTGGACCACATCAACTCCAATATTTCCCTAGTCGTTTTCATAATCGATCCTAAATAACGAAAATGTTCACTTTTAAGTAGTTCTTAGTTCTCAATCTTCGCTTCTCCTCTATTTCCATTGTGACTGTTACTAAAATTACACTCCATATACTTTGTCTTAGTTCTGCTTATCCTAAATCCTTTAGATTCAAGTTTTATCTCCAAATTTTCAACTTAGTGTTAACTCTTGCTTTAGTCTTATCCACCAATACGATATCATCTGCAAAAAGTATATACCATGACACATCATCCTGAATATTGCGTGTCAACTCATCCATAACTAAAGCAAAAAAGATAAAGATTTAAGGTCGATCCTTGGTGTAATCCTACAGTAATTAGAAATTCACTCGTCTCTCCAGCAGGTGATCTAATAGTGACTCTGCTATTGTAGAAAAATATTAATTAATTAATTGAACATTGTGTGACTTCCCTACGGTTTTTTTTTTTTTTTTTTTTTTTTTTTTTAAATTTGGATTTTGTTAATTATTTTTTTTAAATAAATGTTAAAAAAAACAAAAAATAAAAAACAAAATTGAAATATTTAAAACATAAATTTTAAATTATGGATTACAACAACATCAATAAGTTATTGTTTGAATTAAAAATCAACTTAAGATTCAACACCTCCTTTATTATTAAGGATGAATTTAGAGACCATGTTTTAGGAGTCTCTCATATTTATTCCCAAAATAAAAAATAAAAAATTACTTGAGGTTTTAAGGAAAATATTATTCAGTGTGTTTCTGAATTTAATTTTTTGAAAATTAAATTTTTTATTTTTAGCATTTTTTTTTAGTGAATATTTTTAAAATTTTAAGCAATTTTTTACTTTTTAGATATACTTTACTTAAATGTATCTAAATAATAAAATATTTGTGAAAAAATATTTTAAAAAATTAATAAATACACAAAAATATAAAAAATGTACTGAATTTACTGTATTTTTTTTTTATATATATATTTTTGGTATTTGGTGAAATTTTTAAAGATTTTTTTCGCAAATATTATAAATTTTAAGTATATTTAGGTTATGTGTATCTAAAAATTTTAAAAATTGCTTAAAATATTAAAAAAATTCAGTGAAAATAAAAAAAATACAGAAAACGAAAAAATAAAATTTTTTGAAAAGTAAATTCTGAAAACTAAAACTAAACAGGATAATTAGGTTTTGGAGTAATTTTCCCACACCAATCATTAGTTGACATGTTTCATGTTATTTTGCAAAATATTAATATAAAAGTGATAGTAATATTATACAAACTAACAAGAGAAGCGTTATATATCACTTGTTATTGGACTACCAAATTATTAATTGACAAATTTCATGTTATTTTTCAAAATGTCAATATTAACATGATAGCAATGTTATACAAACTAACCAGTTATGTATCAATTGTTTTTTTCACTCTTTTGTATCATTGGATTATATGACAAAATACTATTCAGTATGTTTGGTTTTAATTTTTTAAATTTAATTTTTAAAAAACTGAGTTTTTTATTTTTTGTGTTTTTTTTTGTTTTTAGTGAATATTTTTTAAATTTTAAGTAATTTTTTTTACTTTTTTAGATGCACCTTACCTAGATATATCTAAATAGTAAAATATTTGTGAAAAAATATTTTAAATATATAATAAATACACAAAAATATAAAAAATGTACTGAATTTTCGTAATTTTTTTAATAATTTTTGGTATTTAGTGTATTTTTTAAAGATGTTTTTCACAAATATATATACTTTTAAGTGTATTTATGTTAGATTTTGTGCCTAAAAATTTAAAAAAATTGCTTAAAATATTTAAAAAATTCATTAAAAACATTAAAATACGGAAAATAAAAAGTTGAATTTTTTGAAAACTATTTGTTAAAAATCAGAACCAAACAAGCTGATTCTTTTTTATTAAAATTTTTAATAATTATTTTCAAACAAGGAAACAAATCATAAATAAGTGATATAAAATGGTGACAAGTATAATATTTCTAAACTAACAATTCTGGTAGACTTAAAAGAGTCGTGTAATCTTGAAAATTGAAACACGACACTCTTTATTGTAACTATGAAATTGAAAGATTATGTACTCTTTACTGTGACTATGTGTGCGTACCGGATTCCGCACTAGATGAAAGTGGATCGAGACTCCGCGCTCGGTTGGACTATCCAGGGGCTGAGGTTCCTGCCACAGGAAGCACCGTTAGAGCTGCTCTTCCGGGGGTTGGCCGGATAACCCCTCCGGCGTGGGAATCAGTGATCGGTCAAGGAGTATAGAGTCGAATTTGTATGTAAATGTGGTGTTCAGTGGAGTTGTTCCGTTACCTTCAATGTGAAGTTCATGTTGTATATATAGTGTTCCTTACTTGCTTCTCAAGGTGAGTTCATGGAGTATAGATGCTGTCAGGTGTCGTTCCAGCATTGCTCTAGGCGTGGGACCACTTGGTAGTTGTCATTGATTGTATATTCTCATCGTAAGCATGCTGATAATTAACCACATTCCTTTGGCTCAACAACTTCCGTGATTCTAGGTGTGGGGGACCAGCTGAGGTGGCAACCTGCACATGCTTGCACTCATAGATCTCACGTTTCCTTGTGAGGATTCTCCAGCTCGGTACTCATATACTTCAGTTCGGTTCAGACGTGCCTCGACTCGGCCTTGTCTAGGCTTGTTCATGAAGATGGGCTGGGCTATTACCTGTTTGGTCCACAAATTCCGTTCCGCAGCTCGGCCCAGACCTAGCGCTTCGGCTGGGCTGGCCTTTCGCTGCGGGTTGGGCCCAAGTGCTGGAGGTCATGGGCAGGCTGTTGATCATGAAGTTGGGCTCAACTGGTTTGTCCATATACTCATCTGACCCACTTGGATTTGGGCTTTGTCGGATTGGGCCGGCCCAAGGCTTAGACTTGGCCCATTTCGCATTTAGCCCCTTCATTTGCCCCCTAGCTCGCGCTAAGGTTCCTTGGGGGGAGCTATTGTTCTGCCTTCCGAGCGTTGCGCCGTTTCGGCTTCTCCCCAGTTCGGCCCTGGTGACGGTTCAATCCTGACACACGGTTTCCCGCATGCGTCCTTTCGTGTGACACGTGGCGACGCATGATAGGCGTGCAGAGATTATGCGTCGATTCCATACCGAAGATCGTGCTTTGTGTGCCTGCGCGCCGACTGGTGCAATAAATGCTCAAGCCATCAATTCAAACCCCTCGATTTGATCTTCCCATTCCTCTAGTGAGTTCCAAGAAAAGAGAAAAAGAGAGCAAGAGAGAGAGAGAGCTTCTTCCCATTCCTCTGGAACCGATCTCGCTGGTGGTCCGCTTGGGCTTCTTCACCGCTGATTCTTGCTTTGTAGTCACTGCTGTGATTTCTGTAAGTTTTCTTATGATTCCTCCTCTCTTTCTGTCTTAATCATCTGGTCTGGTGCGTTTGCCATCTGCATCTCGTATTCCGCTATCTGAATCCCGTTTTCGTCCCATCAGTTTAATCACATGGGGAGTTTTGTTCCTTAGTTGATACCCCAGAAGCCATGGCCATGTTCCGTCTAGATTACAACATTCCTCATGATGTTACCTTGTCGCTGGCGAAGGTGGATGCCAAACGCATGGGCACGAGGAACACCGTTGCCTTTCCCGTCGCTGCGATTGTCGAGGGAGGGGTTCGGTTTCCTCTTGACCAGTTAGTGCGCCGTTTTTTGCATCAGGTCCAGTTGACCCCAATGCAGGTGTCTGTAAATCTTTTCCGTGTTGTCTGTGGTGTATCTGCCCTTAATAACGACTAGGTTTGAACCTTGATATCTAGGATATTCTGGGATGTTACACCCTCTCTCACAACAAAGACCATAGTACATACTACCTGCGTGTTCGTTCCGCTGATTGCCACTTAGTCACTGGACTGCCTGACTCGGATAAGCATAATGACGATTTCCCGCAAGTTGGTAGAAATTGGGAGTTTCCTGCTAGGACTGAATTTCAGTCTGAGAGGATGCCACAGAAAGACGGCTACCCAGGTCTGGGCCTCCCTTTTTAATGCCTTCTGCGTTTCTTACTTCGTTCTGAATATTGTTCTAATAGTTTGCTTTCTTTTTACAGAACCTTCCCGTTTCCAGCGAAGGCCGAATCGGGAGAATGCCGAAGCCATCAAGGCTGCCTTGAGGTATAAGAAAAGATCTGCACCTGAGTTGTTAGATTATCAGTCAAGTTACCGCTCTGTTATTCTGAAGAAGGCGAGACTCGCTGCTGCCCTTTCTGGACTCTGATACCGAGACCGAGGTGTCTCTTACCCCGCTGGTTCCGAGACGCCGCACTGGTCAAGATGCACCTGAGGGAGTGCCCTCCCCTGCCCCCAGTTTCGTAGGGAGCGGATCTGTGGCGAAGAGGAGGGTGCTGGTGGATTTAGAGGCCGAGGCCTTCGGAGCCTCTAGCGCTTTGCAATTCCCCGTGGAGAAGACCGAGACGAAGAGCATTATGGAGGTGAAGATGGAGGTTGGGGCTTCTGGGACCCCAGTAACTACCGCCGAGCCCTCCGCTTCGGTCGCTGCCCGAGCAAAAAAGAGGAGGAGGGAAACTGGCAAAGCCGTGGTGGGGGAGGCTTCTCAGGATCCCGCTGAGGATGAAACTTTTGAGAGATGGGAGCCGCCGATATCATATGAGGGCAGGCCCATCTCCACCTCTGATTCAGTTGTTGCTTCACAGGATTTTGCCTTTAGTTTGACTAAGTTTCTGTTGATGCCGGTTGATATGGCTGGCCATAATGGGCCTCGTGACATTCCTATCCTGAAGGGGACCCTTCAAATGTTGACTGCTGTAGGTTCTTTTTTCTTAACTTCACTGTTGCATTGCTATCTTCCTTTTTTCTGAATTCCTTGTCGTCCTTTGCAGTGTATCCAGAGAATGCACCTGTCTATTACCCGTGCTGAGGAGCTGGAAAGGGCCGTGCTGGAAGCTGCAATGAATGCGGAAAGACTGACAGTAAGCTTGGAGTCGGAGAAGGAAGGACGCCGAACTGTTGAGAGGGAAGCCTTCCGTTTTGAACAAGATTGTCGCTTCTGCTGAACAATCGAAGGAGACTGCCATTGAGACCCAGGCCCAGCTTGAGGGGAAGGTGGCCGAGCTGGAGGCCGTTATTGCTGTGATGGCTGCCGAGCGTACTGCGCTGGAGGCCAAGCACTGGCAACAGGGCTGGGATGAAGCTGGGGCAGCATACAAGGAGGAGGTTCTAGTGCTGCGAGACAAACTCTTTATGAAGGGTTGAACGAGCGCCTTAGCTGCTGCGATGGTTCCTGAAGTCTCTTCTCTGCATCGTGATATCCCTGTTTCTTCGAGATCCTCGGGTTTAAAGACTACTCCTATCCCTGTTGTTCTGCCAGACAGTGTTTCCCCAGAAGATGATCCTGTAAATGAGACCCAGAGCATGAATGTTGCCACTGAAACGATGGACATTGAAGGGGTTGAAACCCTAGAGACCGAAGCCACGGAGGATGCAGTTAAGGTGGCTCCTACTTCTCAGGAAGTTGGAGCTTCCTCTACTGCTCCTCCCGCGGATGGCCTTGACAAAATTGCTGATGCTGCTCCTGAATTGCCCACTGTTGATGGAAGTTGAAAGTTGAACTTTTTACTTTTCTGTTCTGATTTCTGTTCTGATGAAGACACTTTTTTCCTTTCCCCCCCTTTTTTTTTTGTTTCAATGCTGGTTATGAGGCCTTCTGTGCTCTTTGCTTGGATGATATGATTTTCTTTTTGAATTCTGCAATTTGATGTTGTTTAGCTTCTATGTTTGAACATTTCCTATACTGCTTGCCCCCCGGCCGAGCACTGTTGGGACTTCGGGGCCGAATAGATGCTCGGTCTGGTTCTGTATTGCCTTTTAATGGATGTTCTGTCTGACTCTATACTGCTTGCCCCCGGCCGAGCACTGTTGGGACCTCGGTGGCCGAATAGATGCTCGGTCTGGTTAACGGATATGTGGTATGGCTGTGATTTGAGTTCATAAGTGGGTCTTACTTAGGTCCAGGTTGGTTTTGAAAGAAAACAATCGTTTGCCCCCCACCTGGAGCTAAGTAAGATTGATACTGAAGAGTTATCCCTTGTCTATGATTGCTTGAGTCTGTTTCAACTTTGGTTATACAAGTGTGAATGAGAGAAATATGAGGAGAGATGTCTTACTCAGGTCCAGGTAGGTTTTAAAAACGGTTGTTTGCCCCCAGCTGGAGCTGAGTAAGGCTAATGCTAGAAGTTTGCCCTTGGCGTAGCTCGGTTGAGTTTGTTCCAACTCTGGTTGTTGAGTTAATACTGAAGTGTTGTTGTGCTGATACTTAAGAAGTTCTGTATGTGCACAGATGTGTGCTTAGGAGATGTCAGTGCAGTTTCCACCAAGCGATGCCACTTGGCTAAATAGAGATGTTTACTTAAGATACATTAGTGCGGTTTCCACCAAGCAATTCCACTTGGCTAAATTCCAATCCAATTGCCAAACATTTTCCACCAACCTATACCACTTAGCATGTTTGAGTGCTAACTGAATTTAAATTCCGTTCAGTTGTTCTGAAACTGGGCCATTTGGGTTAAAAACCAAAGTTAATTCCGTTTGATAAACATCAAAGCTAATTCCGTTTAGTAAAAACCAAAGCTAGTTCTGTTTGGTATAGACCAAAGCTAATTCCGTTTGGTAAAGACCAAAGCTGAGTCCGTTTGGTAAGCACCAAAGCTAATTCTATTTTATAATCATCAAAACTAATTACAAGAATTGAATAAATCTGAGAGGAGTGGGAAAACATTTGTATTTGTCAACAAATAAGTGCCTTTACATCCTGATAAGGAAGTTGGGGAGTGAATCTATTGGTAGTATTTTTTGAGGTTTGCTACGTTCCAGGGCGAGGTATTGCTTTGCCGTTCAGATCCTCTAAGTAGTAAGCTCCGTTTCCAATTACGGCTGTGATTTTGTAGGGGCCCTCCTAGTTCGGCCCAAGTTTGCCCTCACCAGGCACCCGTTTATGGTCCATGACTTTCCTCAAAACCAATTCTCCTAGTATAAATTGCCTTGGGAAAACTTTTTGGTTGAAACTTCTGATGAGCTGTTGCTGATATGCTTCGAGTCTGATCAGTGCTGCCTCTCTTCGGCCCTCTGCCATATCCAGTGCTTGCGCGATGGCTTCCTCGTTACTGGAGCTTTCAAATAATTCAGACCGAAGGGTTGGGAGACCTACTTCAAGTGGGATGATGGCCTCCATTCCATAGGTTAAAGAGTAAGGTGTTTCTCCTATGGGGCGCCGTGCTGTAGTTCGGTAGGCCCATAATACGTGTGGTAACTCCTTAACCCATTTGCCTTTGGCATGCTCAAGCCGCTTCTTCACTCCGTTGATGATGGTTTTGTTTGACACTTCTGCCTGACCGTTGCTCTGCGGGTACCCTGGAGAAGAGTTCCTATACTCGATTCTGAGGTCGGCACAAAATTTCCTGAAGATCTTACCATCAAACTGAGTTCCGTTGTCCGCGATTAGTACCCGTGGAATGCCGAAACGCACTACCACATTCCTCAAAACAAACCGCTTTGTGTCTGCCTCCTTGATGTTTGCCAGTGCCTCAACTTCAACCCACTTGGTGAAATAGTCGGTTGCAGCAATGAAGAATCTCCTATTCCCAGTGCCTCGCGCCAATGGTCCAACAATATCCAGACCCCACTGCGCAAAGGGCCATGGGCTGGTGAGTGGAGTGAGAGTTTTGGCTGGCTGATGAATGAGTGGAGCAAATCTCTGACATTTGTCGCACCTTTGCACGTACTGTTGTGCATCTTGCTGCATTCGTGGCCACCAGTACTCGTGAGTTAGGGCTCGGTGCGCCAGTGACCTCCCGCCAACGTGGCATCCACAAATCCCATCGTGAATTTCGTAGAGAACATTCTCAACGAGATTTGGATGCACACATAAGAGGTAGGGGCCAAGGTAGGAACGTCTGTAAAGCTTCCCAGACGGTGAGATCCAGAATCGAGCTGATTTATGCCTGATCTTGTTGGCTTCCTTTCTGTCTTCGGGGAGTTTACCAGATTTCAAAAAGACCAATATTGGATCCATCCAGCTCGGCTCTAAGTTGTTGCAGAGGACCGGAGATGCAATACTTGGTTCTGGTACGAACTCAACCCAAACTCTTCTGGCATCCTTGGTGTCCACTGATGAGCCTAGGCATGCCAGAGCATCTGCGTGGCTGTTTTTGTCCCGATTGATTCGCTCCACTCGTATGGATTGAAATTTTCTGAGTAGGTCTTTGGCCTTGCCTGCGTACATAGTCATCCTTTCATCCCGAGTTTCATAGAACCCGGAAAGCTGGTTTATTACTAGTTGTGAATCGCTGAAAACAAGAAGCTGTTCTGCGCTGAAGTGTTCGGCGCTCCGCAAGCCGGCTAATAACGCTTCGTACTTGGCCTCGTTGTTCGAAGCTTTCCAGCCGAGCCTGAGAGCCTGTTCCCAGATAAATCCTTCTGGAGAAATAAGAACTACTCCTGCCCCCGAGCCTCGGTTATTGGACGAGCCATCGACGTAGAGTTGCCAGATGTTTCCAATAAAGAGTTTCCATGCTTCCGAAGCGCTAGGTCTCCCTTGTTCGGCGGTGCATGGCACCTGTGCCGAGCTCAGATTCCCCGGTTCGGTACTCTGGGCGGGAGTAAATTCTGCGACAAAATCCGCCAAGACCTGGGCCTTGATTGCTGTCCTGGGTTGATATCGAATGTCAAACTCACCAAGCTCTACTGCCCACTTTGCTGTTCGGCCAGAGAAATCGGCTCGGCTGAATACAGACCTGAGGGGGAATTCAGTGAGGACATTAATGGTGTGCCCCTGGAAGTAATGTTGCAACTTTCTCGAGGCAATGAGTAGCGCATAGGCCAACTTCTCCAGTGGTAGATACCGTGTCTCGGCATCTAGTAAAGTTTTGCTAACGTAATACACTGGTCTTTGCTCCTTATCAATTTCCCGTATCAACACTGCGCTCACGGCATGATCTGACACTGCTAGATAGAGATACAGCTCCTCTCCCGGCTCTGGAGTAGATAATAGAGGGGGTGTACTGAGGTATCTTTTGAGATTCTGCAGTGCTTCAGTACATTCGCTATTCCATTCAAATGCTGCCTTGTTCCTCAAGAGCTGGAAGAAGGGTTTCATCCGATCCGAGGATTTGCTGATAAACCGGTTCAGTGCGGCTGCCATTCCGGCTAGTTTCTGCAGTTCCTTGGACTTTGTTGGCACTTCGAGGTTCTCTATAGCCCTGATCTGATCCGGATTCGCCTCAATTCCTCTATGAGTGACCATGTATCCCAAGAACTTCCCTGTTCCCACCCCGAAGGCGCATTTCGAGGCGTTGAGGCGAAGCTGGTGGGTTTTCAGGATGCTAAATACTTCTCTCAAGTTTGTGAGGTGGTTTGTAGCGAACTTGCTTTTTACTACCATATCGTCTATATAGGCTTCCATGGTTTTCCCCAGCTGATCTTTGAACATCCGAGTGATCATTCGCTGGTAGGTCGCTCCGGCGTTCTTGAGGCCGAACGGCATTACCCTATAGCAGTAAGTCCCTCTCGGAGTGATGAACGCTGTCTTTTCTTGATCCGGTCCGAACAATGGTATTTGATGATAACCGCTATAGGCGTCCAGAAAACTCATGCGCTCATGCCCTGCTGTTGAGTCTACTAGTTGATCAATGCGGGGCAGTGGAAAACTATCTTTAGGGCAGGCTTTGTTCAAACAAGTGAAATCAACACAAACTCTCCATTTCCCGTTCTTTTTCTTGACTACAACTGTGTTGGACAACCACTGCGGGTACTGTACTTCTCTGATTGCTCCCGAGGCTAGGAGTTTTTCGACTTCGGCAATGACTGCTTCAGTGTGCTCAACTGAGGATCTCCGACTTTTCTGTACTATGGGCCGAGCTGTAGGATTGATATTGAGCTTGTGACAAAGCAAATTCTGGGTCCAACCCTGGAGTATCATATGCTGACCACGCGAATACCTCCCTGTTTTCCCTCAGCAGTTCCAGCAGCTGAAGTTTCTCATTAGCACCTAGCGAGGTACCAATAAGGAAGTACTTCTCCGGGTCGTCTTCTTCTAACAAAACTTTCTCTAAATCCTCCACCATCTTTTCCTCGGGAGTTCCTCCCACATCTTCCAAGACTGGCTGTCCGACCACTTCTATGGTTTGTACCCGGTTGCAGAGTTGCTTTGCCTTTAACGCTGCCATGAAGCAATGTTTGGACGCAACTTGGTCCCCCGAAATCTGCTCTACTCCGTGTTCCGTAGGAAAACAAATGAGCTGGTGATAGGTTGAGGGGACTGCCTCCATTCGATGAATCCACGGGCGACCAAGTATGCCGTTATAAGGGGATGGTGTATTAATAACCAAGAACTCTATCTGGAGGGTTTTGGTTCCCGCTACGACTGGCAATACTATTCGGCCGAGTGGCCACTCCGGCTGTGAGTTGAAACCGACCAACGGGGCTGTCGCTGGGGTGAGATGCTGCTCGGAGAGGCCAAGCTTTCTGAACAAATCATAATACAATATGTCTGCTGCACTGCCCTGATCTACTAGGACTCGTTTTACATCAAAGCGTTTCCCAATCCCAACAGTTATGATCAATGCGTCAGTATGTGGATGCTGTATGCCTTCTAAATCTTTGCTAGTAAATGAAACAGTACACAGGGGGGATTTTGGTACGATACGTACCTTTTTCGATGCCGGCTCCACTGACATGATTCGCTGAATTTGGGCAGCCTTAGCGATCTCTTCTTTCAGTGCCTCCTCAGATTCCTGAGCCGCCGTCCCATGGATCACATTTATTATCAGTCGGGGCGAATGCTCAATGTTTGCTTCCGGAAGTGGGTTCCCCAGCTCAGCCACCTCCTTGCCCTGATCAATGTATTCCCTTAAGTGCTCTGCTGCCACCAGGTCCTCCAAGTGTTGCTTTAGTGCCCTGCAGTTCTGTGTCATGTGTCCCTTGTCTTGATGGTAGGTGCACCTGAGCTTCTGATTGCGCCGAGCTGGATCTCCCAACATCTTTGGTGGCCAAACAAAGAAGGGTTCTCTCTTGATCTTCTCCAGGATTCGGTAGATTGGCTCCTTGAACACGGTTACAACGGCTTCATGGGATTTGGACTTATCCACCTCATTCACTGCAATCCCCCGGTGCTCTCCTCGATCTGTTTTCTTCTTCTGCCGGGCTGCTTGTTCTGCTGATACTACCTCGATGGGGATCTGATCGTCCTCTAGTCGAGCATACTGCTCAATCCTGGCGCGCAGGTCTTTCAAAGCTGTGGCCGGACGCTTGGTAAGTGATTGACTCAATTTACTTTCCGGGCATAGACCATGTTTGAAGGACATGACGGCCATTTGCTCACTGCACACATTTTCTTCCAAATTGTTATACTCTTCCCAATATCTCCTAGCATAACTGCGCAGCGTTTCCTCCTACTCCTTCCTGAGGCCGAACAGGGTATCTGGTTCCTTCGGGATCTTAGTGTTGGAGACAAACCTGGCCAGGAACTCTTCGGAGAGCTGCTTCCAGCCATGAATTGATCCAGCGGGGAGTCGATCGAACCATCGAAGTCCGGTTTCTCCCAAGCTGGATGGGAAGACTTTGCACATCAGTGCCTCATCTCGGCTCCAGAGGGACATCATCTGTCTGAAATGACTGATGTGCGTCAGAGGGTCCGACTTCCCATCGTAGGAAGTGAACTTTGGTGGAGTAAACTTCTTTGGAGGCCTCATGGCCTCAATCTCCGGAGAGAATGGCGAAGAGACAAGTCTGTCCAGTGCTTTATGTTCTCTCTGGTGAACAGTACGGTCCAAATGGTCTCGATGTTGCTCGTTCTGTCTATTGCCAATCAACCAAGTACGAAGGTCCTGGGGAGGGTATTCGGTTTGTTGACTACCCGTCTTCTGCCTCTTGGCCCTCTTCCGGCGTGATCCACGGGTGTGGCTATTCGCTGCTTCGCTCTGTGTTGGGATTGGTTGGTTTCGTTGTTCAGAGTCATTCCTGGGGAATTTTTTCACTGGTAATTCTCTAGATGAGCTCCTTCGTTGCAAACGAGTGGGCTCTGCTTCTGTCCTCTTCTCCGTCGGATCACCCAATACCTTCTTAAGTTGAGCTTTCAATTCCTGTATCTCCATTCCCATGGAATCTATAATTCGATCTCTATAATCCTTTTCCAGAAGGAAGTGATGAGAAGAACCTCCGGTGAATGGCAGTCAATGCTTGACAGATTCGGGGGTTCGATTATTGTTTCAGTTTGCTCCTCCAGAACTGTCGGGAGTGCTAAACCTTTGTCCTTCGTTCTCTCCGTCTGCGGGGTGTGTGATGAAGGCGGAACGTCCTCAATCCCCATTGCCAGAACTGAATGCAGAGCTCAGAGATGAAAATGTCCATGCTCACCGTACCAATTGTGCGTACCGGATTCCGCACTAGATGAAAGTGGATCGGGGCTCCGCGCTCGGTTGGACTATCCAGGGGCTGAGGTTCCTGCCACAGGAAGCACCGTTAGAGCTGCTCGGCCGGGGTTGGCCGGATAACCCCTCTGACGTGGGAATCAGCGATCAGTCAAGGAGTATAGAGTCGAATTTGTATGTAAATGTGGTGTTCAGTGGAGTTGTTCCGTTACCTTCAATTTGAAGTTCATGTTGTATATATAGTGTTCCTTACTTGCTTCTCAAGGTGAGTTCATGGAGTATAGATGCTGCCAGGTGTCGTTCCAGCATTGCTCTAGGCGTGGGACCACTTGGTAGTTGTCATTGATTGTATATTCTCATCGTAAGCATGCTGATAACTAACCACATTCCTTTGGCTCAACAACTTCCGTGATTCTAGGTGTGGGGGACCAGCTGAGGTGGCAACCTGCACATGCTTGCACTCACAGATCTCACGTTTCCTTGTGAGGATTCTCCAGCTCGGTACTCATATACTTCAGTTCGGTTCAGACGTGCCTCGACTTGGCCTTGTCTAGGCTTGTTCATGAAGATGGGCTGGGCTATTACCTGTTTGGTCCACAAATTCCGTTCCGCAGCTCGGCGCAGACCAGCGCTTCGGCTGGGCTGGCCTTTCCGCTGCGGGTTGGGCCCAAGCGCTGGAGGTCATGGGCAGGCTGTTGATCATGAAGTTAGGCTCAACTGGTTTGTCCATATACTCATCTGACCCACTTGGATTTGGGCTTTGTCGGATTGGGCCGGCCCAAGGCTTAGACTTGGCCCATTTCGCATTTAGCCCCTTCACTATGAAATTAAAAGATTACGTAAATTTAACCCAAATATACTTAGAATTTGGGGAAAGAGGCATTGCTGTGCTTCTTATTGATCTGATGAATTGATTTAATTATTTATGTAAAACAATTATATCATCTTACAAAATTAGATGATATATATGATTTTGAGAATATATTTTTCAATTTTTTTTAGACAATCATGTGTGTATCAATATTCGATTTCTTTAATTTTGTATATGAATAGTTTTCTCAATGTACCATACAAAATAAATACTCTATCTGTTTCATATTGTTTGTCTGACATGAAAAATAAAAATTCAAAAATAATGTATTTACGTGCTGAATTTTTAAAATTTCTTTCATCAATTAAAAGATCTCTTTAAATACTTTTAATTTGTAAAAAGATTTAAAAATTTTGATGCAAAAAATAAATTTTTTTTTGTGCCGAACAAATAATTTGAGACTGAATTAATAATTCATATCATCTCAATTGTTTGGTTGTGCAATACTTGGTATTTATTCTATTAGGCAAAGAGTACACTTGAATTTCGTTCAAAAAAAAAAAAAAAAAAGAGAAGAAGAAGAAGAAAGAGTACACGTGAATTTGTCTCCATGGGCTCACATTTGTTTTTTTTAGCAGAAATGAGTGAGACCCCACTAGGGTGACCCCACCATCCCCAATAAATGCTAATTGGTTCAAAATAATTTTGTTTTTTGTTTTTTTCTTCTTCTCTTTGACCCCCACGTGTATGTAAGGGTGGTGGGGGTCTATATTAGGATTATTTTTTTAAGATAAATTACAAATACTCTTTTTGAGATTTGATTAAAATATGAATCGTTACTTGTGGTTTTGAAAATTACATTTTACTGTCTGAGATTTCTAATTTTAAAACAACTCGCCCCTTTTATTAATAAATCCTTAAGTCAATTAACAGTTTTTAATGATGCAATTAATAATTTAGGTAATTTTATTATTATATAGGAGCGCAATTATGAATTTCATTTTTTTAGTTAATTCTGTTATTTTGTCTTTTTGTGATTATTTAACTCCAAAATGTTAGCCAAATCATGACTGAAAATACTTGTGATCTGATAAGTTCTATATATATTTTTTCCAGACGTTACAAGTTTTATATGTTTGAAATTGTGCTTTCAAATATTTTTTTTCAATTAGATATTTTTCCATTATATTTTGTTGGACCATTTTAATATCTTTTATTTATTTATTTATTCATATATTTTTGTTCATGAATCTTCTTTTGTTTGATTCATGAATCTTATCTTGTTCATGAATGAAAGTTAATTAGAATTCATGAACTTAGTGGTGAGTTATTATTTGGAGTCTCTCCATTTTCTCTTGTTTAATGGTTCATTATTTTTGGTGTAATTTGTAAGGTCCTAGTGGCCTATAAATAATTCATCTCATTTACTCTTTTCTACACCAACACACTAACTATTTTCTATACAAGAGAGATTACTATCAAAGAAGGGTATTTTTTCTTGGTGGAGCTTTGGGTTCACCATCTTGTGTAGAGTTGGCCTGAACCATACGACAAGTGGTTGAGCTGTTGTATCCTGGAGGGGACAAGTCATAATTTTGTGACTGCTGCATCGGTATTTAGATTCTTCCTACCACAGTGGGCTTGATCTCCTTAAAGAAAACGAGATATCTGTGCCTCAGCCTGATCTATTTGTATCTCATTTTCTTTGCAAATTTATCAATAAAATATAATTTTTTTTGGTATTTTCACCAACGATTTTAAGGAGATCAATCATGGAACAAGTACCAGAAAAAACTAATGATGGAATTGGAGATCTCAACAAGCCTTTCAAGTTCAAAGAAGTTCATTTTAAGAAGTGAAAAGGAAAAATTCTTTTTTACCTCAGCCTTTTGAAAGTTGCATATGTTCTTACCGAGAATAATCCAAACAAAATCCCAACCGAGGAGATGAATAATGAAGACTACGAGGCACATGAAGCAAAAGTGGCTTCCTATAATACAGATTAGTATAAATGTCATTTTTATCTCTTAAATTTCCTTACTAATTAATTTTATGATTATTACTATGACACTACTTACACTTTGTCTTCTATTAATTTTTGGCATACTCACTTGTGTCATATTAACAACAAATATGTGGGAATCATGAGTAGTTTAGGATTAATTCCTAAGGTGACAAAAATTTTTGAGAAATGTGAAGTTTGCAGTAAAGCAAAAATTACCAAAAGGCCTCATAAAAGTGTTGAAAAAAATACCGAATTGTTAGAATTATTTCATATTGATTTGTGTGAGTTTGAAAGAATTTTAATTCGGGGTAGTAACCGATATTTTATTACTTTTATTGATGATTTTTCAAAATACACAAACGTATATTTATTAAAAAATAAAAGTGATACTTTTGAGAAATTTAAAGAATTCCTTCTTGAAGTGAAAAATTAATTCGGTAAAAAGATTAAAAGAATTAGAAGTAATAGAGGCCGAGAGTATGAATCTCTTGGATTCAACTCTTTTGTTCAGTCATTGAGAATTATTTATGAGACTACTCCACTATATTCACCTTCATCTAATGGCGTAGCTGAAAAAAATTAAAACGTTAATTGATTTGACGAATGCTATGCTTATTGATTCAGGTACTCTCTTAAATCTTTGGGGCAAGGCTATTTTGATAGCTTGTCATGTGATAAATAGAGTACCACACAAAAAGACTAAAATTGTACCTTATGAGTTGTGGCGGGGGCATAAACCAAATCTAGGTTATTTGAGGGTTTGGGGTTGTTTAGCTTTTGTGAGACTTGCAGATCCTAAACGACCTAAATTGAGTGAACAAGCTACCACCTGTGCTTTTATTGGGTATGCGTTGCATAGTACAGCCTATAAATTTTGTGATATGAAAAATAATATTATTTTTGAATCAGGTGATGCTATTTTTCATGAAAATAAATTTCATTTCAAATCTAGAAATAGTAGGGGTCAAATAATTTCTGAAAATATTTTATTTGTGCCTAGCTCTTCTACTTTATCTCAAGTTTTTCAAGAACAAGAAAATTCTCAAATTCAACCAAGGAGGAGTAAACGAGCTAGAGTAGAAAAAGATTTTGGCCCTGACTATTATCTTTACAATGTGGAAGAAATTCTTCTTACGGTGCAAGAAACTTTATCATCACCTCATGTTATTTTTTGGAGAGAGGCTATAAATGATGAGATAGATTCACTACTTTCAAATAAAACATGGAAGCTAATGGATTTATCTCCAGGTTGTAAAACTATTGGGTGTAAATGGGTCCTTCGTAAAAAACTTAAACCGGATGGAATTATAGATAAATATAAAGCGAGGCTTGTCGCTAATGGTTTTAAGCAACAAGTTGATCTTGATTTCTTTGATACTTTTTCTCTAGTTACTAGAGTTACATCCATTAGACTATTGATAGCAGTGGCTGCAATTCATGATTTAAAAATTCATCAAATAGATGTAAAAACAGCATTTTTAAATGGAGATCTAGATGAGAAGATTTACATGGACCAACCTGAAGGCTTTGTGGAGCCTGGCCAAGAAAGCAAGGTGTGTAAGCTAACTAAATCCCTTTATGGTTTAAAACAAGCTCCTAAACAGTGGCATGAAAAATTTGATTCTTGCATGCTTGAGAATAACTATAAAACTAATGAATGTGATAAGTGCATATATTATAAAACTTGTGAGAATGCACATGTGATTATTAGCCTATATATGGATGATCTACTTGTCTTTGGCTCTAATTTGCATATTATAAATGAGATTAAAAATATGCTTAATAGCCACTTTGATATGAAAGATCTTGGTGAAACTAATTTTATTTTGGGAATTAAAATTACCAAGATTAATGATGGTATTTTTCTTGATCAGTCGCATTATGTTGAGAAAATTTTAAAGAAATATAATTTTCTAGACTGTAAACATATTGCTACTCATTTTGATGCAAGCATACATTTATCTGTTGTAACAAATGAAAAAGAAGTGATTAATCAAAATGAATATGCTAGCGTGATTGGCAGTTTGAGATATGCTACTGACTGTACTAGACCTGACATTGCATATGCTGTTGAAGTACTTAGCAGGTTTACTAACAAAACAAGTCGAGATCATTGGTTAGCCATGGGAAGAATTATGAGATATTTATCTGGTACCAAAAATTATGGTTTGTTTTATAACAAGTATCATGCGGTACTTGAGGGATATAGTGATGCTGATTGGAACACTTTGTCAGGTGATTCTCTCTTTACCTCGGGTTTTATTTTTACCTTAGGTGGCAGTGCTATATGTTGGAAGTCTAAAAAACAGACTATAATTGCTAATTCTACAATAGAAGCTGAGTTTATAGCGTTAGCTTCAGCATATGAGGAAGCGAATTGGTTGAGAGATTTGTTACATGAAATCCCTTTTTAAAAAAAACCAATTCTTCCTGTGTTAATTCGTTGTGATAGCACTGCTACTATCGGTAGAGTGAACAACCATTTTTATAATGGTAAATCCAGACATATTCGAAGGAGACACAGTAATGTGAGATCCTATTTGAATAATGGCATCATAACTGTGAATTATGTAAAATCTTGTGATAATCTTGTGGATCCATTAACCAAAGCCTTGGCGAGAGATAAGGTCTAGAATACATCGAGGGGGATGGATTTAAAGCCTATAAAATCATAAACCATGTATGAGGATACCAACCTAGGGACCAGAGATCATGTAACTAGGTTCAATGGGAAGAATGAATCATATGGTGGTTGTAAAAAATGCACTCTTTAATATTTTGTTATCCATCCCTATGATGTAAGTGCATTTGTCCTGTAATGTTGGAGGGTTGAGTTTTTATACTCTTAATGAAATTCTATAACTCTTGTTGAGTGGAGTGTGTCAATTACAGGAACATCCTTGACAGATTTCACTTATGTGAGCATGAAAGTGAGGCCGCTTTCTATGAGAAAAAAGCTTATTCTCAAATATGCTCATGAAAACTAGGATAAGCGCAAGGTCGTAATGTGTTGGCTATTAAAAGCTCATGTCATCACCAGGATTATTATGTGTAAGCAGTAGTACTTTATTTCCCCTAAGCAGTCATAGTTCAAGTCTGAGACTACTACTGACTCTGGAGTAGAGGTTGTTGTTTCACTAATGAAGGTTCAATGCAGAACACACCTTCATGATGCATACTAGTCTATCTTTGTTTGGTAATCTCTCTTATCCTTGTTGATATTAAAATGAGTGGGGGATTGTTGGACCATTTTAATATCTTTTATTTATTTATTTATTTATATATTTTTGTTCATGAATCTTCTTTTGTTTGATTTATGAATCTTATCTTGTTTATGAATGAAGGTTAATTAGAATTCATAAACTTGGTGGTGAGTTATTATTTGGAGTCTCTCCATTTTCTCTTTATTATTTGGAGTCTCTCCATTTTCTCTTGTTTAATAGTTCATTATTTTTGGTGTAATTTGTAAGGTCCTAGTGGCCTATAAATAGTTTCTCTCATTTACTCTTTTCTACACCAACACACCAACTATTTTCTATACAAGAGAGATTACTACCAAAGAATGATGTTTTTTCTTGGTAGAGCTTTGGGTTCACCATATTGTGCAAAGTTGGCCTGAACCATACAACAAGTGATTGAGCTGTTGTATCTTGGAGAGGACAAGTCATAGTTTTGTGATTGTTGCATCGGTATTTGAATTCTTCCTACCACAACGGGCTTGATCTCCTTAAAGAAAACGAAATATCTGTGCCTCAGCCTGATCTATTTGTATTTCATTTTCTTTGCATCATTTATCAATAAAATATAATTTTTTCTGGTATTTTCACCAACATATTTTTACTCTTATTTTGGTCAAAAAGTTTTGTTGGAAAATAATGGTTTTCGACAACTTTAATTCGAAATTAAAATGGGACCAAACCGCCGGTTGAGGTATGTTTGATTGGTTTTGTATTCTCTCAAATGAGAAAATTACAACATAAAAATGATGGGCCGAAGCCATTGAGTTGTGAATGAGAATTGTCTCATAAAGTGGGCATCAATAGAAGTTAGGCTTGGGCCTAGGCTTGGACTTGGACTTAGTTTTAGTCTTGGTCTAGATTGGCCTAGGCTTGTGTATGTGCATGTGTTGGACTTAGTCTTGGGTATGGGCTATGTGCTATGCTGAACTGAGCTTGTCTTGTACATATGTTTTAGACTGTGTGTAGATCGAGTTGTGACCCAATACCCATATCCATTTTGCGACCCATCTAGTTAGATTATTTAAATAGCATTACATATATATATATATATATTTATTCAACCTTTGTAACTTACATCTTTTGATGATAGAGTTGATGATCATTATGCACGTATGAGTTTTGCACCTTTGTAACTTTAGTCCTAAATGCTAGAGTTGATAGCCATTGATGCTAGATTTTATGGTAGCTTTCATGCTTAAGACCTCTTCCCTACAAGTATAAAAAAGGTCTTTCCCCTCTAACTTAGAAGAAGAGTTTAAGAGAGTTTTCAGAGATTTTTGATGGACAATGGAGATGTTGTTTTAAGATAAAAAAGTTTGAGATAATTTTTTACACCAAAGAAATTTTTTTCTATATTTTGCTAGTCCATTCTTTGGTTCTTGTTAGAGAGAGTGCAACCATTATCAAGTTCGCCAAAACTAACAGAATGTGCTTCTGTGTTAACCCGGTCTAAACCGTCGTATCCTGAGAGACAGAAATCGATGTTTCTCCAACACCTACGGTGAGACGACTAATCTGTTTTAAGGACAATGTGGTATCACACAGACTTCAATTTGCTTCCTTCTACTAATTTTATTATGAATTTTTATAAATTCTAATATGTTCTTGTTCTGAAATTTAAAGTGATTATTCAATATAAGCCTATTTATTTTATTTAAGTATAAAATTTACCCAACAATCTCAAAACAAATTATATATATATTTTCTATGCAATTGGTTTAATAGATTCACATATAAATTAGGTTTTTCCTCCCTAACTGCTGTACCTGTCACAGTGGAAAAAAAAAAAAAAAAATAGTGTTGCCTGCTAGTGGCCCACTACTTCCTTCCCATGAATTTGTTGCTACTGTTTTATGTGTTAGCTTGTTTGGTTTCATTTTTCTAAAAATATTTTTTTGAAAATTTTATTTTCTAATTTTTTGTATTTTTTATATTTTTATTAAATTTTTTTAATATTTTAAGTAATTTTTTTTTTATTTTTTAGCCACATCTAATATAAATACACTTAAAAAGTAAAAAAATTGTAAAAAAAATCTTTTAAAAATTCACTAAATACCAAAAATATAAAAAAAATATAAGAATTCAGTACATTTTTTGTATTTTTATGTATTTATTAATTTTTTAAAATATTTTTTACTTTTTAGATATATATAAGTAAGGTGCATCTAAAAAAGTAAAAAAAAATATTTAAAATTTTAAAAATATTCACTAAAAACAAAAAAACTTAATTTTTAAAAAACTCAATTTTTAAAAAATTTAATTCAAAAAATTCAAACCAAACACGCGTAAAACCGTGTTTGTTTGTAGACTATGCCCCAGAACTATTTTGGTAGTCTTGATTAGGATAATAATTTAATATCATTTGCATGCTGGTTTGTAATTTCTAGTCTTCTCCCATTATTTTCTAGCTATTAGATATTCAATTGAATTTACATGAGAGGCCGTTGTTACATATATGAGTTCTTGGTTACAAATTCATGTTTAATTTCATAAATTCATATATAAAATGGTGTGTTTTAATTTCCAATATTTATTTGGTTTAGTATAATTTTATTTTATGAGCATGATTCATAATTTTCTACCATGCTTTGTGTACGGGAAAGAAATAAACCTTGTCGTATAATCCTGTTGATCAAGTCTGCGCTCCTCCGTACGATGTCGTTCTACTACCTGAAAATACAAACGTGAGCTAGCCGGTGGGTGTGTGCCGGAAACCTCTCCGATGCCTAAGTCAGCAAACTAGACAAATAGACAAAAACTCTGTATATTCGGGAACCAAAGCTGCGTTACCTCTCCATAGGTGATGTTTGCGAGCTTTTGTAGATTTCGTGTGGCACAATCCTAGTAGGACTTTTACTCCTCCATGCAGAGTCCTCCTAGGATTCATACTCCTGAAAGACAATGTTTATCCTTCAACACCCCCCTCGCTGCTTAAACCAAGTGAGATGGTTCTAATACAGCCGGACTACCATACGACCGAAGTAACCATGGCCATACTGGACTAGCTGGAGTGACCGATCTAACTGTTAGTTCGGCTATTACTTTCCTCTCTCTTACCTCGGCTTTCACATGCTAAGACCGAGCTATCCATAAGAGAGTTGAGCCGAACTAACCCCCAGGACCAAGTTCTTAAGAGGGCTCAACATACCTCGGTTCCATACACTACGACTGAACTAACTTCTGGCGGCCGACCCATCCGTAGTACTCTTCGGAACCGGACTGAAAATAAGGCCATTATGTGACCGGACCAACCAGTACGGTTTTGGGACCGGACTAACTTCAAAGGCCCTTTCAAGACCGGAGTAACTTTGCGGCCAATCTAATCAACACTTCGCATAGCGGCCCAAAACGGCCCATTATCTAGCTCGGCCCAATTTAACCATATAAATTACCCTCTCAATTGCCTCTTAATTCCATCTGCATAGCATGATAGGGATTACTTGACTATAAGCCGAGCTGTCAACCGAGCTAAAATTTTAAAGCCTTTCCAGCCGAGCTAACTTAAGTCGAGCTATACCTGTCCGGTCAACACGTCTCTTCAATCACAGCAACTGAAACGTTTCTCCTTCCGAGGACACGTGGCACGCCCTTATTGGTCGAAGGCAGCTGTCACGCCGTTCTTCGTACTTCGTAAATTTTGAACAGTTCCCGCCTTTAGGTCTTTTTGCCAAAACAAAACCCTTTCATTTTGAATCTTTACTTCACACTATTCATCTCCTTCATTTCAACTCCCTATGCCTCTGTTTCTCCAACCGCTGAGCTCCGTGTTTTTTACTGTTGCTGTTGCTCCTATCTCCAGTTCCTTCTTCTTTATCTGGTAAGCATCATAAATCTGTTCTATTTCTCTTGTTTTTCGTTTAAACCATAGTTTTAGGTCTGTGTTTTCGAAAAACACTTCCTGTTTTGCTGTGCCTTGTATTTTCTGGAAAAACTTAGCAATAGTGCACTTGAATACATATAATAACCTGAGAAACACTAGTTTTTGATCCAAAATCATGATCCAACCGGACTAGAAAGTTGTTTGTAGTTTAAACAGACTACCCAACCGAACTAGAACTTGCGTACATACCAATAGTTTCAATAAGGTGCCATCTCCTGATCTACCCTAGCCGAGGTAACCAACCGAACTAAGTCTATACTTTAGTGTACTGGGAAACCATAATTCCAACCGAGCTAGGTCTTCAGGGCTAAACCAGCTTTCTTAGTTTTTAGACCGAACTCAGAAAGCTGCCCCTAGATGCTTCACCGGTCTAACAGAACCTGTAGTACAAACCGAGATAACCGTCCCCTTGCACAAACCGATCTGTCGAACCCCTTGCTCATTCCGAGCTATCAAGCATTTTGTTGAAACCGAGATAGAACCCGTAGAATCCCACATAGCCGAAGTAGGGTTTCTTTCATCTTGCTTTGATTTTGTAGCACGGTCAACGATCTGTGCTTAACCTCTTTGTTTTCCACTTTGCAGACTTAGGTTGCCCAGGCACTCCCCTGCGCGCTCAACCGAGCTACTGAGCACAATTTTCCGACCGAAATAATTTATTTATAACTTATAAAATAAATGGGGAAGTATAGATTCTTAGTAGAGACACCAGGTGGTCTAGCCGAATTCCGAAAGGATTGCAATATTCCTGACGACGTCCACCTTACTCTAGCCGAAAAAGATATCACACCTTGGGGAAACCCCGGTTTTGTACCTTTTACCCTTTTGTCAATAATAGAAACCGGACTAAGATTTCCAGTCCAACCCTTAATCTGTGAATTCCTTAAACAAACCAGAATATGCCCAACCCAGCTTTCCACCAATCCATACCGTATAATAATAGGAATAGCCGAACTAAATCGCCAAGCCGGTCTCAACCTCGGTCTAGCCGAACTATTCCACCAATATTCCTTAGGATCAAAAGAAGATGGGTGGGTCTACTATTTAAGAATACGTCGGCGCCGAGAGAAAATAATAAAAGATAAACCGGATAAAGACTTAAATGATGACGATTTTTTCTGGGTATCTGGCAACTTTGAAGATCACCAAGCCCAGATTCCTGGCTGACATATAAATTGAAAAAAAGGAACACCCGGTATAGTTACTTCGGCTTCTTTGCATGTTTCGTTTCATTTCGGTTTCACCTTTCGAACCAAACTAACTGTTGTCTTCTTCATGCAGATTCAGCCCATCTTCTGTCATTATACAGTCATCCCAACCTAGACACACTTCGCGCCGCACTACGACTCGAAGAGAGAAATTGGGCAAAGCTACTGAACGTTGAGCCAACCTACCGATATAGCGGCCGCCGAAAAGCCAGAGTGACCGACTTTCTGTTAGAGGACGCCCCTAAACCGGACCCAATCTTGCCACAAATAAACCTAGTCCATCTGACAGCTGAACAAGAAATGGAAAAAATGAGCAGAGTGAGGGCGCTTCTGACCGAAACCAATAGAGCCGAAGTACCGCCACCGAACCAAACAACAGAAACCGTGGTGGCTCTTCCCTCTCAACAGCCTTCGACATCTCGGGCGAACAAGCGTGCCCGGACTATCCAAACCGAGCAATGCCTTGTTGACGAGGATGAGACCATTCTTCCACCCAGCCCTCAACCAAGCCCTCAACCGGAGTACTCTGACCGAGCTGGCTCCTCCAAATGGGCTCCAAAGCTCACTTTCCAGAACCGAGATATCCAGGAAACCGACTCGGTGGTCGTAGAGAGGGATCACGTACTGGCCTTCAATCTGGCCAAGAGTGTGTGTCTTCCAAAAGACATGGAGCACCACCACAATCAACTGAACACCGAATTGAAGTCCATCCGGTCGTCAACGAAATCAATGATTCTGGTAAGTAGCTTTTTTCGATCTTTCGAATTTTTTCAAGTTTCAGCTCGGCTAAAAAGAAATAATTCTTGTACAGGCCTTTCAGAAAAACAATATCACACACAGGCGAGTGTTGGAGCTGAGGAAAACCACAAGACAGGCAATGGCGGAAGCTGAAGCCAAGACTGCCGAATTAAAACAATCACAAGCAAAGACGGCCAAGCTGAAGGCCGAGGTAACTCGACTAACCGGACTAGTTGCCTCGGCTGACAGTGACAAACAGCGAGCTTTTACCGAGATGAAAGATAAATATTTGTGGGAGATGGCATAGCTTGAAGGTGCTAAAGACGCCGAAATAACAGTTCTGAAGAAGAAAGCTGAAGACGCCGAGCTGAAGGGTTTCAAGGAAGGCGAGGCTGCATACATCCAGCAGTGTGAAGCTGCGAAGGACTTGTTCTTCAAATGCGGCTGGAGGGGTGCTGTGGAGCAGCTCGGTTGTGGGCCCGACACCGAGGTCTACAATGCTCCACAGTATTTCATTCTGGCCTCACTGGCGGAGTATGCTGCCAACCTCCAGAAGCAATTTCTCGAAGCGTCTGACGATGAAGAAGAAGATGAGCAAACTGAGACTCCGGTTGTTAATGAGCCTGTCAATGATCAATCAGCTCGGTTGGAGCCAGTAGTTGAAGACTTGACGACCGAAAACGTGCTTCCAACAGAGACCGGGCTTCAAACCGAGACTGCTCTAACCTCTGAAACCGGAGTCGGTGTTGATATTGAAGCCGATCTCGAAGATCTTTTTGACTAATTCTGTAATTTTTTCTTTCTTGGACTTGTAACCGGGCTGCGGCCCCTCCTGTGTACCTGTTTTTTACTTCAATGAAGAATCTTCTTTTGTGCTCAACTCTTATTCCGGTTTTTGATTTGTATGCTTGCACTTGTTATGAATTTTACAATGAACTCTTTTGCTCGACTGCGATCTCGGTTTGAATGCTTGCTTTCTAACTGCAATTTGAAATATTTTTAGGTAATCTGAGTAGGCTTACTAGCCAACCACTCTTTTAGCCGATATACTTATTTCGGCTGAAGAGTACTAAGTTGGTTTAATCCAGCCAACCACTCTTCAGCCGACATACTTACTTCGGCTGAAGAGTAACAAGAGTTGGTTTAATCTAGCCAACCACTCTTCAGCCATACCCTTACTTCGGCTGAAGAGTACAAAGAGTTGGTTTAATCCAGCCAACCGCTCTTCAGCCACACCCTTACTTCGGCTGAAGAGTAATAAGAGTTGGTTTAATCCAGCCAACCACTCTTCAGCCATACCCTTACTTCGGCTGAAGAGTACAAAGAGTTGGTTTAATCCAGTCAACCGCTCTTCAGCCACACCCTTACTTCGGCTGAAGAGTAACAAGAGTTGGTTTAATCCAGCCAACCACTCTTCAGCCATACCCTTACTTCGGCTGAAGAGTACAAAGAGTTGGTTTAATCTAGCCAACCTCTAAGTTGGTTTTTCCAGCCAACTTAGAATAAAGTGTTTAGTTATTCCGGCCAAAACGTCCTGCAGCCTGGATCCGTATCCTGGGCTTAGGAGGGGTGTTGGTTTAATCCAGCCAACCACTAAGTTAGTTTTTTCCAGCCAACTTAGAATAAAATGCTTACAATGTTCCTAACCCACTAAAACTATCTTTTACAGAAAAACAACCATGCTGAAAAGGATTGACTTGCTTTATTGAGAAAAGAAAAAATTACATATGCTTAAAAGAAAAAAAGCTAAAAATAAAATAACTTGAGATTGGCAGTGTTCCATGGCCTGGGAATTGCTTTGCCGTCCTCATCTTCTAAGTGGTATGCCCCTTTGCCTGCTAATCCGACCACTTTGTAAGATCCTTCCCAATTAGGTCCTAACTTGCCATCTCCCGGAACCAAGGTGTTCCTCATCACTTTGCGTAGCACCCAATCTCCGATCTTGAATTGCCTTGGATGCACAGTTTTGTTATACTTTCTGGATAGTTCTTGTTGGTAGGAGGCGATGTGGACCAATGCTCTGTCTCTTCTTTCTTCCACAAGGTCAAGCTTTAATGATATGGCTTCGCCATTTAAGTCTGGGTCAAAGTTTTCGCTTCGAATTGTGGGGAGGCCAACTTCTAGTGGGATTACTGCCTCCATGCCGTAGGCTAAGGAGAATGGTGTTTCTCCTGTCGATCGCCGAGGTGTGGTGCGGTAAGCCCATAAAACATGAGGGAGTTCTTCTGCCCACTTGCCTTTTGCTTTCTCTAACATTTTCTTCAATCCATCTAAGACGACCTTGTTGATGCTTCTGCCTGACCATTTGCTTGGGGATATGCCGGTGTAGAATTGTAGAACTCTATCTTGTACTCTTCACAAAAGCCTCTAAAAATTCTGCCGTCGAACTGAGTGCCGTTGTCTGAGATTAATGCTTTTGGTATGCCAAATCGAGTGATGATGTTTTGCCAAACAAACTTCTTCACATCTTTTTCCTTGATGGAGGCCAAGGCTTCTGCTTTCACCCACTTTGTGAAGTAGTCGGTTGCTGCAAGAAAGAACTTCCTGTTGCCTGGTGCTGTTGGAAGTGGCCCTACTATGTCTAAGCCCCACATTGCGAAGGGCCATGGGCTAGTGAGAGGTAAAAGTTCTCTGGCAGGTTGGTGTATTTGGTGTGCAAACTTCTGACACTTCTCGCATTTTTTGACATATTTTTCTGAATCTGCTTGCATGTATGGCCACCAATATCCTTGCGAGATTGCTCTGTATGCCAGTGATCTTCCTCCTTGATGGCTTCCGCATACGCCCTCATAAATCTCGAATAAAAATGCTTCCACTTTGTTGGGGTGAACACACTTTAGGTAGGGTCCTGAAAATGATTTTTTGTACAATGCCAAGGATGGGGAGAGCCAAAATCGCAGCGATTTTGCCCTTATTCTGTTGGCCTCTTTCTTGTCTTCTGGTAGAGTACCATCTTTTAGGAACAATATGATGGGATCCATCCAAGAAGGGCGTAGATCGGCGCAACATACCTCTTCTGCTTCTGGGTCTTCAATGCTTGGTCTAGGCAGGTAGTCGATCAGTAGTGGGTGAGGGATGGAGGTATCTGCCATTGAGGCGAAGCCTGCTAGTTCGTCTACTCTGCTGTTTTCCTCCCTGCCGATCTGTTCTATCCTCACCACTTCAAACTTCTTGATCTCTGTTCTGACCAATTCTTGGTACTTAGCCATCTTGTCATCCTTTGCTTCGTAGTCGCCAGATATTTGGTTCACCACCAGTTGTGAGTCGCTGTAAACCATTAGTTCTGTGGCCTTCATGTAGAATGCTGATTTGAGACCCGCCAGAAGCGTTTCATACTCCGCTTCGTTGTTTGATGCTGGAAAACCAAGGTTGATTGCCTGCTCCACTACTAGGCCGTCTGGAGAGATGAGGACTATGCCGAGTCCTGCTCCATGTCGGTTGGATGCTCCATCCACAAAGAGCTTCCACATCTCCCTGACGAACAACTTCTAGCAAGTGGAGGGATCAGATGATGCCTTGGGGTCTTCCATGTTGCTGGTGTCTGCTTCTTCATGGTTCATGCCTACTGTCTGCCCCTCGCTATCTGGTTGTACCAAGTCTTGATTTGTTGGTGAGTCTTGACTTAGTGTAGCATGGTTCGCTTCTTCTTTCCTTACTTTACTCTGGTCTGTATTGGGACCGAACTGAGTAACTAGTACTAGGGGTTGCGTTATTCCGACGTCAACTTCCCTCCCTAGTTCGGTTGTTTCAGTCAGGTCGACTCGGCAGATATGGTGACTTCCTGGGATGAATTCTGCAACGAAGTCTGCCAAAGCTTGTGCCTTTATTGTGGTTCTGGGCTGGAACTTGATGTCGTATTGTCCCAACTCTACTGCCCACTTTAAGATTCGCCCAGAGAAGTTAGCCCTTTCAAAGAGGGCTTTCAATGGAAAGGCTGTGAGGACAACTATAGTGTGGGCATGAAAGTAATGCGACAACTTTCTTGAGGCCATCATCAAGGCTAGGGCCAGTTTTTCTAGTGGCAAGTACCTTATTTCGGCGCCCAGTAGTGTCTTGCTGACATAATAGATGGGTAGATATTGGATTCCTTCTGCACGGACCAATACTGCACTAATTGTGTGCTGTGAGACTGCCAGGTACAAGAAGAGTTCTTCTCCTGGAGTTGGGGTTACAAGTAGTGGTGGAGAAGACATGTATTCCTTCAAGCTTTCCAGAGCTCGGTCGTATTCGTCGTCCCACTCAAACTTGGCCTTTAGAGCATGGAAGAATGGTCGTAGTCTGTCTGATGACCGGCTTATGAACCGATTGAGCGCAGCCGCCATACCGGTGAGATGCTGCACTTCTTTGACTGAGTTAGGCCTTTCCAGATCCTGAATTGCCTTGATCTGAGATAGGTCTGCCTCAATACCCCGATTGGTCACCAAGAAGCCCAGGAATTTGCCAGATCCTACTCCGAATGCATACTTCGACGCGTTGAGGCGTAACTTGTGCTTCTTCAGGATTTCAAACATCTTACCTAGGTCCTTGAGATGGTCATTCTCATCTTTGCTCTTGACCACCATATCGTCGATGTAAGCCCCCATTGTTCTGCCTAACAAAGGTTCGAACATCTTGGTGACCATTCTCTGGAATGTTGCCCCTGCATTTTTTAGGCCAAAGGGCATGACCTTGTAGCAGTATAGACTTCTTGGAGTTGTGAAGGATGTGACCTCCTGGTCTGGTTCATGCATGGCGATTTGGTGGTAGCCTCTGTATGCCTCCAAAAAGCTAAGTCGGTTGTGCCCCGCCATTAGGTCTACCAGTTGATCTATCCGTGGTAGAGGAAAGCTGTCTTTTGGGCACGCCTTGTTGACTGTTTTGTAATCGACGCAAACACGCCACTTGCCATTCTTCTTTGGCACTACGACTGTGTTGGAGATCCATCTTGGGTAGTGTACCTCTCTAATTGCTCCTGCCTCCAGCAGGTTTCCTACTTCTTCTGCTACTATCTCGGCATGGTGGAGCGCCGATCTGCGTGTGCGTTGAATGATTGGTCTGGCGGATGGGTGGACATTGAGTTGGTGACAGATGAAGTTGGGATCAATGCCTGGCATGTCGTATGGTGTCCAGGCGAATACTTCGATGTTAGAGGTCAAAAATTCCAAGACCTCTAATCTCTCAGTGCTGGATAACGACGAACCGAGCAAAAAGAACTTATCCGGGTTCTTTTCATCTATTCTTACCTCTACCAAGTCTTCCACCGCTTTCTGACTAGCTGTTTTGCCAACATCTGCGAACAGTTCATTGCTCTCCGGTTCTTCCACCGAATGAACGTATCCTTTGGCAGCGCGGCTGCCATTCAGCGTGACAAAGCATTGCTTCGACATGACCTGATCTCCATAGACTTCCTCAATTACCCCAGTGTCGTTGGGGAACCGCATTACTTGGTGGTAGGATGACGCCACCGATCGCATGGCATGTAGCCACGTTCTGCCCAAGATGATGTTGTAAGTGGAGGGGACTTTCAACACCCAGAACTCCACTTGTTTCGTCATGTTTCCTGCTCTGATCGGAAGAATTATTTTGCCGACGGGCCATTTTGGCATGGAGTCGAATCCAATTAGGGGAGATACGGCGGGTGCCAAGTCTTTGTCTTGTAGCTTCAATTGTTTAAATGTTTCATAGTACATGATTTCACATGAACTACCCTGGTCAATCAGAATCCGCTTGACGTCAAAATCCTTGACTCGGAGAGTGACGACCAGGGCATCATTGTGAGGGCAATATATCCTTGCCAAATCTTTATCCGAAAAAGACATGACGTTCGTGGCCTCTGTCTTCCCCTTTTTGATGGCAGGTTGGGCACTTAGTACCTCTCTTAAGTGCTCAGCCTTCTTGATTGATCCTTTGAGCTCGCATACACGCTCAGGTTCGAAGACTCCATATATCACATTGATAGTGCCTTGGGGTGGTGCGTCGATCGGCATCCCATTGGGGTTATTATGATCCTGGGGGGCTGGTTGCGTCCCTCCTTCAATGTATTTGTCCAAGTGACCTGCTGCCACCAACTCTTCCAAGTGCTATCTTAATGGCGTGCAATTTTCAGTGCGGTGTCCCTTTTCTTTATGGAAGGTGCACCGCGACCTCTCGTTGTAGTCCTTCTGGGCCTCTCCTAGCTTGGCAGGCCATCTGACGAAAGGCTCGTCTCTTATTTCACTTAGAATTCGGTAGATCAGTTTCTTGAAGACCGTGGTTATGGCAGTGCGAACTCTCAACCATCTTATATTCTGGTCCTCTCCATTGTCTCGTCTGCCACGTCCGTTTCTGTTCGGACGATCTACCGTGTTGCCTTTGCGGAGGCCTTCTTCTCTGGTACTGTGGTCGTGCCGGATTTTGCTTTGGCACGTGCGCCATCCCCCTCCACCCTGATGTGCTGATGCACTCTTTCCATCAGGGCTTCCATGGTGAGGGGCGGTGTCATGGTGATTGAGTCCCTTAGTCTGTTCCCGACTGGAAGGCCTCTTTTGTACTGTGGAATGGCGAGATTGGTTGGGCAGTCCCCAATCTGATTGAAGGTCTCCCAGTAGCGACTGTTATAGGATTTTAGGGTCTCCTTGTCGCCCGATGGAGAGTAGCTGGTCAATCTCCACCGGGGTTTTAGTGTTTGTCCTGAATCTCGTTACGAACGCCTCCGCCAATTGTGCCCAGGAGGCTATGCTGCCTTCTGGAAGTTTCTCGAACCAAGTCAAGCCTAGGTCGCCAAGGCTAGATGGGAAGAGAATGCACATCAAGGCCTCGTTTCGCCGGTATACTGCCATGACCTGGCGAAAGTGGCTCAAGTGTGAGTAGGGGTCCGTCTTCCCCTCATATATAGTAAATTTGGGCTGAAGGAAGCCTGATGGTAAGGGCGCGTTCTCAATTGCCGGAACAAACGGCGAAGTCTGCAGCCTCGTTAATGCTTTGTCCGTCGGTTCATAGGCAGGGCGCGGTATTGGCATTCCAACCTCGACGCTTCCATGCGATTGAGGAGCCAACCGCTGTAAGGCAGAAACTCTGTGTGGATCGCGTGCCCTGGCGTCCTCCTTCCATCGTGCCTTCTCTTCGAGCACAGTGCGTAAGTCGGATGATCTGGGCAACTCCATCTGTCTGGATCTTGTTTGGTGCGTATGTGAAGGCCAATAAGTGCTCCCTTCGGTGTATGACCTCTCAGATCTCGTCCTTTCAGACCTGGAGTGACGAGTTCTGGAAGATCTGGATTGAGTATCGCCTGTCCTGAGGCTTTTACTCTCTGCTTGCGAGGGTGTGGTATTCCTACCACGATCTTCCGAGTGGCGAGGGGGGCGTCTTGCCTATGCGCCCCTCTCCTGTCGCCACTTGTTTTCCCTTCATCTGGCGCTTTAGAGATTCCATGTCCGCTGCCATTCGTCGTATCAACTCGTCCTGCTCCTTGACGCGATCTTCCAGGGCTTGAGGGTCAGTCCTCCGCCTTTGTCTCTCTGGACTTTGTGAACGAGAGTGACGAGGGCTGTTAGTCCGCTTTCTTCCCCTTCTATCCCTCCTGGGATTCTGTTGTTGTGGCTCCAAATCTGCCATAGGAGGGATGAGAGGTAGACCTTCGCTCCTCGCACCCCCTTCTGGTGTTTGTTCGTCGATGGCGGACTGTGGTAAATCTTCGTTGTGCGCTATTGATTCTTAAGAGGAAAAGCTTGATCAATAGGTTTTGTTCTTGTCTGAATTCCCACAGACGGCGCCAATTGTACGGGAAAGAAATAAACCTTATCGTATAATCCTGTTGATCAAGTCTGCGCTCCTCCGTACGATGTCGTTCTACTACCTAAAAATACAAACGTGAGCTAGCTGGCAGGTGTGTGCCGGAAACCTCTCCGATGCCTAAGTCAGCAAACTAGACAAATAGACAAAAGCTCTGTATATTTGGGAACCAAAGCTGCGTTACCTCTCCATAGGTGATGTTTGCGAGCTTTTGTAGATTTCGTGTGGCACAATCCTAGTAGGACTTTTACTCCTCCATGCAGAGTCCTCCTAGGATTCATACTCCTGAAAGACAATGCTTATCCTTCAACACCCCCCCTCACTGCTTAAACCAAGTGAGATGGTTCTAATACGGCCGGACTACCATACGACTGAAGTAACCATGGCCATACTGGACTAGCTTGAGTGACCGATCTAACTGTTAGTTCGGCTATTACTTTCCTCTCTCTTACCTCGGCTTTCACATGCTAAGACTGAGCTATCCATAAGAGAGTTGAGCCAAACTAACCCCCAGGACCAAGTTCTTAAGAGGGCTCAACATACCTCGGTTCCATACACTATGACCGAACTAACTTCTGGCGGCCGACCCATCCGTAGTACTCTTCGGAACCGAACTGAAAATAAGGCCATTATGTGACCGGACCAACCAGTACGGCTTTGGGACCGGACTAACTTCAAAGGCCCTTTCAAGACCGGAGTAACTTTGCGGCCAATCTAATCAACACTTCGCATAGCGGCCCAAAACGGCCCATTGTCCAGCTCGGCCCAATTTAACCATATAAATTACCCTCTCACTTTGCATGTCTTTTATTTTATAATTTATCATTTGCATGCTCATGAGTGCTTAAAAGTTTTAGTTAAAATGGACATGATAATTAGTTGTTTTTTTTTAAATGCATGTTCATGTTTTTCTAGATCCTAGTTTAATTCACATGTTTATTAGTTTCTAGGATTTTAAGGAAATTTGCATGTTCTTTAGTTTCTAGATTTTGGTGTAGGTTACATGCTTATTTTTTTAGGATTATTTGCATGATTTGAATTGTTAGAGTTATTTATATGTTTATTGTTAAATAAATTCATATGTAACTCTTGCCTATTAAACTTTAATTTAAGGTTTTGGAGTTATAAAATTTTGTAACTAGTCCAACTTTATTCACATGTTTATTATGTAATAATTGATATATAACTCATGGCAATAATTTTTTAATTTGACTATTTGTAATTATAAATTTTTAAGGTTTTATAACTTGCCTAATTTATTTACATAGTTAGTGTGTAAATTAAATTGTACATTTAGTTTTGTAGTTTTAAGTTTTATATGTGTAACTTGTATTGCATTTTATTTTTCACTTAATGTGCTATTCAAGATAATGCTAGAAGGGTTAAATACAAAGTTTTTAATTAGTTACTTTGTATTATGTTGTGGTTTGTTACTAACTTTTTTTTGTAGGCATACCTAAGCATGGAAAGGGTTTTTGGACTACTTACAATCCTCAATTGGATTGGTTTACTCATATTTTATTTGAAGCAATTGTTTACTTGAGTTCTATTGTGGTTATTTACCAATTTGTAGAAGCAAGTTTGTTTGCTTGTATTGTTAGAAGCATTTTATTTGCTTAATCATTGGTTATCAATTTTTAAATTACTTGTAAGTTTGGAACTTGGTTTGATTTTCAGTAATAGAAACCAAAGTGTTTAGTCTTGGTTAAAGAGTATTTCTTATTTGTTCAGAAATGACAATTAAGACAGATTTAGTTTCAAACCTTTGGGGTTTGAGGACATTTTTGGGTTTAATCATTTTATTCCCAAAGTGTTGGAAAACTAAGTTTGGAGAAAATCTTTTGTTATAATCTGATTATTTCTAAAGTGTTTTGGTTTTGAGAAAAGAAACCAAATTTTGGCATTAGCTAAAATATTTTTGATTTTTATTCAGAAATAATGGGCTCAATTCCGGGAGTACCGATTAACTTTTATGAGTGGTGTAATTCAGGTAACAAATTTTATTTGTTTGGGAATTGATTTGTTTTAACTTGGTTTATCTCCTGAAGAACTTAATTCTAAAATTGTTTCACATGGATTAAGAGTCAACATACTCTTGAAAGTTTTGTCCAAAGATTAACTGGATTTTAAGTGGGACTGATATGACCCCTCTAGTCTTCCTGGAAACATTTCCGACCATGTTCGATTATAGATTAAGTGGTGAGACTAGTTTTGAATAAAATTTTCAACTGTGGGATTTTCTAGTGTTAAGTTTAATTTCTAGAAACACAGAAAGTGAAATTCTGTTGTAATTTTTCAGAAATGGCTTCAAGAGGTGATAACAGAAATGTTATTCATCTGACAACCTTAAGCCTTGCGAGATTCTTAAAGGAAGATTTAAAGAAATCAAGTGTGATTAAAGGAAATCATAAAATTGTATGATAATATTTTTGAATTAATCAGAGGCGATTAGTATGTTATCCTTGTGTCAACTATAGCATATATGATTGCTATGTGACTTTGCTTGAAAGTAAAGATGAGACAACCCGTTAGGGTAAGTGAATATATTTTTGAATTTTTTAATTCCAAATATATTCTTAAATTTGTGACTCCTAGTGAGTACAAGATCACTGATCACAGAGATAGAAAACTAGTGGTTCCTAGGAGGTGTTAGACCACTAGCTACATAATTATAAGATTGTGATTCCTAGTAATGAATAGATTACTGATCACATGTCAAGATATGAGGGTTCCTAGTAGTGGAGAGGCTACTGATCATATGTCAAGACATGATGATTCATAATAATGAAAGAGTCTATTGATCCTATATCAGGATGTTGTGATTCCTAGTAATAAAGTGACTACTGATCATAGGTTAAGACATTGTGATTCCTAGTAGTAGAAAGTCTACTGACCACATGCTGAGATAATTAGTGATTTCTAATGATAAGACTATTGGTCATGTTATGAAGTTCTGAATAGTAGACTATTGAACACTAGATTTATGTTTCCTAATAGTAAGAATATTGGCTTCAGAGTGATAAGTTGGATCAAATATATTTAGATGCCTAATTCGGTTGATAACATTCTAAAAATATATTTACTGTCATATCATTTTGAGAATTTCTTAATCATTATGACACAAAGGGCTCTTTTGGGAAGCCTTGAAAAACGCCACGTTTGCGTTTTTGATGAAAATGAAAAAAATCTGGGACTCCCATTTGGGAAGCACAAACAGGAGGCTGGAAAATTACCTAATTATCCTCAATGCTTATTGTAGACGTCCCCGAACGCCCCGGGAGGGTTAAGTCCCGTTCTGTTCATTTGGGTTCACTACAGTTCAAGGACTCGATAGTCACGGTTCTAAATCTTGAACCAAAGAGTCCAAATCCGGCAAATCGTTTTTGAGAAAACAGATTTTTGAAAGAAGTGCCAAACATGGACTGCTTTGTCAGATACAGAGTCGCCACCTAAATATTTTTTTTATGGGGAAATTTAGGAAACCCTGACTCGGTGCCAAAGGCCACGTGTCCGTCATCACCAAAGTTGCCTCGGCTCGGGAACTTGGGTACGATTGGGGAAGGTCACTTCGTGAGCACCACCGCTCGCCCGGTCAAAGACCGGCCTCTACTAACCATGATATCAGGTTTTGAAAACATTGTGTGCTCTTATTCCGGTTATTAGCCTAGATTTACTATGTGATGCGCACAGCATACAAGTATAGACTGGGTCGCCTGGATTGGAACAAAACACTTCATGTTTGTTTGTTTGAAAATGGTTTGATGGTGCTACCCGCAGGTAGGCTAAGACGTGGATTTGCCACCCTCGGGTGGGCTTTAGAAAACATGATTTTGCCACTATCTAGTGGGCTTAAAACAAACATTTGATGAATTGTCCCAATTCAAGTAACACAACCTCCACCCACAGGCATTCAAGGCAGTTATATCACATAAGCACATAGCCTCATGGTAAGCATGCTATTCATGGCAGTCACTCACACGCATGCAAGGATGCTAAAGCATAAAAACTCATCGAGTACTCCAAGCCAAAACAGAAACTCATTAGAAATCCATGCATGATTCTAGATACACAGAATTGCCTAATGCAACACATGCAAAGATGCAAACTATAGCAGGCTCGACTATTCTAAACATGGTATATGGAATGCTACAACTAACACGTATTCAATTTGGAATTGAAATACAAATGCAGTTTGTAGGATGCGCCGAGCCCGGTGCGTGCAAAACAGATGAATGATGCAAACATGCTATCATACTGTATGCTAATTGAAATATGCCCTAATCTAACCATCATAAGCAGGTAAATAAAAGGGAAGAAAGACGTGGGGTTGGAAGACATACATCACACTCACCCACACTTATTACAATTATGCCCTCACGCAGAGGGTCCGAAAGAATATACAGTCCCGAATGAAAGAATAGTACAGTCCAAATAATATAGTCCAAATAATACAAAATCCTAATTAATTTACAAATTAACTAAGAAAAGAAAAGACTGGCATGCAAGCCAGGGACTGCCTTGATTCTGCTCCAGGTGATGAATGATGCATGTTCGGGTTGCCTTTGTGCGGAAATCCATGACGATGCCCCAATTAGCCTCTGTTTGCACCTGTTCTTGAAATGCGTGCCAAGCTTTGAAAAATTGCTGATTCTTCATTTTGCTGCAACAGAGAGCAGGAAAGGGGCATAGCAATGTATTTTCACAGATATATGCATGCCTCGATCCTCGTGCCACCAATCACACATCTCGATGCATGATGGCCGAGGAGTCGAGTTGCACAACTCAATATGAGATGAATGCACATGAAAATACAACAAAACCTAACTCCATCATGGATAATCCGGAGTGTCGGTGACTGGGAAATTGAGACACGTTCCGTCACTCGGAGTACGGAACGTACCTCGTTTCCCGTGCCCGGGCTAACTCCTATCCCGAACACGATGCAATATGCATGATATGCATGAAATACAACTAAGATACAACCTAACATGCGAAAGGCTATGAAATGGCATACACGATGCACGAGGAAACATGGCATACACAATGCGCTAATGTATGGCCTATCATACACAATGCTATGGAATGAAATGGCATACACAATGCAATATGGGCTTACACCAACACAAGTGAACCTCAGTCACACTCACATAGGAGGTCATCAGATGAAAACAAGACAACTCGAAATGCGTGCACGCGTGCACGCAAACCGAGGACCGACCCTCAGGCACCGAAATGCCACTCTAATGAGACATGGCAAAGACATGGAATATGATATGCAAACATGAAAAAATCAGTAGCAAAATGAGGGGGAAAACAGCCCCGAAACAAGGCGAAATGACACCCGATGCATGGAATCTCTCCCGAAATGCAAAACTAGGTACATGAAATGGCTTACAGCTATACAAAGCATGCATAATTGGTACATGGAATGAAAAGACAGAAGCAAGGCAGCCCCAAAATAAGCATTTTTACAGTTCAAAGAATGGCCAAAAAGTAAGCACAAGTGGGACTAAATTAGCATACAAAAATGGCTCCGCAAGGGAGGCAATGAAGCAAGTGGTAGATGCAAAGCCAAAACAGAAAAAGACCCTTCTACAACACTGAAGAGGGACCAAAAATATGGCTATTTACAGTTTATGGTAGCCCCCAAAACAGTATACCAACACACTCAAAATGTCATGCAAGATGAGGCTCAAAAGAGGCTATAACACAAAGTATACAAAATATTCATCAAACAGCCAAAGACCCTTAATGAAACATGACAAGGGGGTCAAAATATGGCCACTTTCAGTTCTGATCAAGGTCGAAAAACAGAAGCTTAATAAGCTAATAAATCTTGCAAAAATGGGGACCATAGAGGGGTACAATGGCAAGTCATACATGGAAGTCCCCAACAGTGTTGAGCCCTTCTTCAATGTTGAAGAAGGGCTCAAAATAAGCCTATTTTCAATTTACCTCATGCTCCAAAACAGGTTACACATAAGCCAAAAATACTATACAAAATAATGGCATTCAAAGGGATATTGAAGCAAGTGCAACATGGGGGTCCCAAACAGTATTGAGCCCTTAATGAAAAAAGAAAATGAGCTCAAAAAAATGATATTTTCAGTTTTGGTCGGAGCTCAAAACAGCAAGCAAATAGGGCTAAGCAATGGTACAAAATAAGGCCAAAAAAGAGGGGAAATGAACTTACCCTTGAAGACTACTCCTTGGCTGCCTTTTGGCTTGAGAAATGCTGCCTCCTAGCCTCTGAAAAACTCCCCAAGCTGCTGGAAATGGAGTAGTGGTGATGGTGCTAGGTGGTGATGAAGAAAGGGTGTAGAACTTGGAAGATTTTGAGGGTTTGGATGAGAGGAAGAGGGAGATGTGTATGCAAAGCTCTTAGGGATTTTTGTAACCCTAAAATCTGAAGGGGAGGGGCTGTATATATAAGCAAAAGGGGTGGAAAAGAGGGGGAAAAAAAGGGGGGGAAAACAAATCAAGTTTCCCCCAAAAATGGCCAAACCCTCGGACATGGGTGTAGTGGAAAACAAAATTCACTTCTAGGACACACTTGGGGAGGGGGGCATGGCCAGCTAGTTTAAAAGGGCAAAAAAGTCATTTCACCAAATAGGTGGCCGGCCAGCTAGATTTTCTGGCCGGCCAGCTACTTTCAGGGCAAAAAAAATGGGCTGCCGAAAAGAAAAGTGGCCGGTGGATGCTAGGGAAGTCCAATGGTGGCCGTTCAAGTGTCCAAATTTAAGTCCCGGAAGTTAGATTTCCAATGGCGCAAACCTTGCATTAAAATTCCTCCTGTGGAAAAAGTTATGCCCTTTTTGGTGAAGCCGCGCAGATTTCGGTCTAACCAGAATGATGCTGAATCACTTTTGACCAAAGAAAGGTGGCCGGCCAGAACAATTGCTGGCCTCCTAGGTGGCAACTTTGAAGCCCTTGAAGTTAGCTTTCCAATGGCACCAACCTCGCATTAAAATTCCTCCTGTGGAAAAAGTTATGCCAGTTTCCGTGAAGCCGCGCAGATTTGGCCCTACCCGGATTCATGCCGAACTTCTCTCCAACCAGTTTTCTTCCCTCTTCTCCTGTTTTCTTCAACTCCAAACCCCTAAGTAAGGTGTTTTGAAAGACTTTTCAAATATTTCATCTCTCTTTCATTCATTTCCACTTTGTCCTTGCTCGGTTTACCGAAAAGCGCAACATTTAACGAAATGCGAGCGCCAGAACATCGTAAAAACTTTATTTCAAAAACGTTTTGAAAGAGAGGGTTTTAAGACTAAAATCTTTTGATCAAGATCGTTTTGGTCCAAAAAGGGGTATGGAGTTGAAATTTGACTCTCTTTCTTTGCCGAAGAAATTGAACCTTTGCCCTGCACATCTTCCGAAACCATCAGTCGCGTCCAAGTCTTAAAGGTGGTCAAAAATGGGGTGTCTACAGTTGCCCCTCTTTGACAGAACTCGGAAGTCAAGAAGTGACGGGAGTGAATGTCAAAGCCCAGAGACGACCCATTTTTGACAAGGCCAAAGACTTGGACAAACAATCAAAGTACAGATAAATAAATGGTTGCGTCCGCAGGCTGCCTACGTATCCTTTTGCAAGGAATCAAACCAGCGTAGTTCAGGGGCAGGATGCAAAATGATATGCAGAAATATTTTGATAATTGGGCTTATACGCTACGCGAAGCTGGTTTGAAAATTGGACTTATACGCTACGCGAAGCCGGTTTGAAGATTGGACTTATACGCTACGCGAAGCCGGTTTGAAGATTGGACTTATACGCTACGCGAAGCCGGTTTAATAATTGGACTTATACAATGCACTGTAATGACTAAAATGCAATGTAATAGCTAGGAAAAGGGAGGTACCTTACAGGGGCAATTGGTGATGACTCACCTCAGGCTGTGGGGGATCTTTCGCTTCTGCATCTTAATTGAATCACAGGTAATACTTTTTTCTCTGACTATGGTCGTAGCTTTCCCTATTCTCCAACAGGGTGACAGACTAGGTTGATTCAGTATCCAGAATTGAGGCGCATATACATGCTATCTCAATTTATGGGGCTGCCATACAGATTTCAAGCCAAGGATATACCCCTGGGTATTTAAACCAGACTTTAGTCTCGGAAATCCCGAACCTTTGCGTTCTAGGCATGAGCCATTCGAACTCTAGTTTCCATCGTCTCAGTTGGTCTCCTAGGAACTCACTACTAACACAGGCAGGTGGCTATACCAGACCGCTAGAAGTCGTTCGGGCACGACAAACACCAAAGGAGTTGCACCTTTAGAGGATTTAAGGTCTCCTAGACCAGAAAGTGCGCAAGACAGTGCGATGAAATGCAAGTACAATGCGCAAAACAGCGCGAATGATGATGCAGGATTTAAGGTCTCCTTAGACCGGGCAATAAAACAAATACGATGCAATGGATGTAATAGATGTGATGCAATATATAATAGATGCAATGCAACAGAGAGTATAATAGATGCAAAACGGTGATATATGCCAACCACGCTGGACTCGTGAGTGGGGGAAGAACAAAGAAAATCAATCAGGAGCGTGTTCCACGCAACCTAAGGTAAATTCCAAACATGCTGAAATCGTGTGAGGAAGGGGACACTCAAACCACGCTGAAATCGTGAGAGGAGGTCCAAAACAAACCGCCCAGCGCGTCTACAACGCAACCTGGGATAAATTCCAAACACGCTGAAATCGTGTGAGGAAAAGAACACTCTAACCACGCTGAAATCGTGAGAAGAGGTCTGAAAACAACCGCTCAAGTGCGCGCACAACGCAACCTGAGAAGGTTTTAACCGGGGAGAATAACAATTGCGTAACCAACAGGCGTATCTCAACGTATTTCATACGAAGAGAGGGAAGGTTTTAACCGGGTAAACAACAATGGTGTAACCAACAGGCGTATCTCAACGTATTTCATACGGAGAGAGGGAAGGTTTTAACTGGGTAAACAATGGTGTAACCAACAGGCGTATCTCAACGTATTTCATACGGAGAGAGGGAATGTTTTAGCCGGGTAAACATTGGTGTAACCAACAGGCGTATCTCAACGTATTTCATACGGAGAGAGGGAACGTTTTAACCGGGTAAACAACAATGGTGTAACCAACAGGCGTATCTCAACGTATTTCATACGGAGAGAGGGAAGGTTTTAACTGGGTAAACAATGGTGTAACCAACAGGCATATCTCAACGTATTTCATACGGAGAGAGGGAAGGTTTTAACCGGGTAAACAATGGTATCCTAACACGTTTCACGTGAAAGGAGGAAAGGTGGATTCGAAATCCAAATGCGCCTCACGCGAATGGAAGAATGGTAGAATGATTTCTTGCTGACAAGGGGTAATCTCTATATGTAAAAGCCACGGATGTCACTTTTCTTTCTGATCATATTCACAACTTTCCCTCATTGCAAACAAAAGCCGAGATAACTCTGACGGGGAATGGTACTCAGGGAGAGCACTTCTGATCGCCATTCTGGCTTGAGGCAGACTTGATCTTGAGCTTGGGGTAGAGACACACTCACACTTCGGAGCATTGACAAGGCCTGACAAGGTGCATACGGAATGCGATCTCGGAGCTTACTGAAGTTGGAACAAACTCAGATGCCCGACATTTTCCTCTTTTGCTTTTGCTTTGTAGTCCGGAACCATTATAGCTTCAGATAGGTCCTGGTTCCACTGTTCTCACATGACCTGGGTTGAACCCTGCAGTTTTATGAAAGAACAAATTCTGTTTTGCACAAATGCGGAGAACGGCACGGCACTCGTAGCACAAAACGATTTTATTTTTGAAATTGAGAGATGAGTTTTCGACCAGGTATTGAGCCTACGACTAGACACAGCAAAACGACTCAACACGGAAATAAAAGGCACACAACCTAGACACATCGAGTAACACTCGAGACGACTCAAAACAAGAATCGAGACAAATAAAAAGACACGACACTCAGACGTGTACAGGGAGCCTGTTTCACCGGGTAGTGTTTCCCACCATTTCTCATTTGTGATTCTCACATCACTTTGGCACTCAATCTCTTGTTTTCTGAAAAAGCCCTTTTCTCACTTTTTCTCTCATCGCACATCTCTCTATTCTTCAATCTCTCATTTTTCAATCCCTCCCCTGGGTGGTTGATAGATAAACGGGAAGTTGCGGGCTCTTGCCCCTAGCATGCTGCTAGATTCTCTTTCTTCCGCTTACAGCTAGTGAATTCCTCCCATAGAAGGGTTGCGCTACAACTGGGTGTGTAGCAAATCTGTAGCTAACATCGGTTGATGATGCTTTGCTGGGGAGTTTGGACGGGATCAGATCTGCCCAGATGAGGGAGTGGAATATCTTGCCCCATTCCAGTTCGTGCTTCGCACTTGGCTTGATACCTCGTTGCTCGGAGGGTGAGAGAGCTTTCAGCCCTTTGTTGTTGACTTCAGTTGTGCCCTCTTCCGGCAGGTAGAGTGCCCTTCTTGGCAAGTATGGTGCCCTTTCTGGCAGATGCATTGATAACGGGGGAAAAGACAGAACACCTGACTCAACTGTGTCCCTAGTTCATCATTTTGACCATTTTTTATTTTCGCCTTCTATTAAAACAGTTTTGACCAACATGAGAGTTAGATTAACATGCTTGTTCAATTTTCTAATTTAAAATCATGCAAGTTAGGCTATGAGCACTGAGAATTTTCCTTTTTTGGGTCCAAGAAATGGTCCAGTTTTGAAAAAAAATGGAGCACTTTTCGAGAAGATTAGTCAACCTCAGTAAAAATTTTCAAAAGCTATTTTTGCAAACGGCCACTGCTGAACGAGCACGGAACCTACTTTTGAGATGCACAACCTCGGACCCATAGCAATGGAAAATTTCCTCTTGTCTGAAGGACACTGCATGGCAACGGAAAGTTGCCCCTTGTTTGGATGGCACCGCAGCGCGTTGAATGACAACGGAAAGTTGCCCCTTGTTTGGATAGGACCGCGGCGCATTGTAGTCAGTCCTCAGAGTGACGAACACAACCAAATTCTTAGATTCAGAGAAAGCAAAGATGATCAAAACCATTACATGGACACAGTCGAATTTTGAAGTGTTTTACGGCTGGACTTCAGAATGAAGTTGCCTACGTATCCCAAAGATGGGAATCAAGCCTTACGTAGTTCGGGGTTAAGGTACACTCGGGTATTTAACCTCTCCTTTTTATGCTTTAACTTTTGCCAAGGCGCCTGTTGCAGGTTTTCGACCTTGCGAGCTTTGTTCTTCTTTCTTTTCTTTTTTTTTTTTTCTATTCTTTTCATTCCTTTTTCTTCTTCTTCTTTTTTTTTTTTTTTTTGCATTTTTCTTTTCTTTTCTTTTCTTTTCTTTTTTTGCATTTTTTTTTTCTTCTTTTTTTCTTGCTCTAACTTTTGCCTGGGTCGCCCTTCCGGGTTTTCGGCCCAGCGAGCCTCTCAAGGGTAAAAGTGTAGCTTGGTCCATGCCAAATGGTTGTAGGGTTTCGAAGCCATCCGTATCCAGGAGAGTGGTTGTTGATTTGCAAGAGGACTCATCTTCAACTCTTCGAGCATGTCTGATATCTTTGCCCCCAGTTCGAAGGGTACTTCTGTTCTAGCTTTGCAAGCTTCTTCTGATCTTCTTGATCCGACTTTCCTGGCCTCTTGTTCGAGGGCTGCTTCAAATCTGGCCACACAGGCCTCACATCGTAGTTGACCGTTGAACCTTCTGAATTCAAGTTCAAGGTTTGGAAGCGAAGGGGTTGAGTCTCGAGGCTGAGAGCGATCCTAGGCTGCACAATCTCAAGAGCGATTCCACACAGGTCTTCGCAGGACCGCGCAAAACATTTTGTTTTTGAAAATTTTTAAGAAAGCGACAAATCGCTCGCACTGAAGATAGTGTGAAACCAGTCTGGATCAAGCCAGGGTCCTCCTCAATACTCACGCTAACAAGCATGATTTCATTCATTAAGGGCTTAGCACGCCTTTCTTTCTCTCATTTGATCAAAGTTTTGTAAATCCCGAGGAATTCCTTCCTCTTCGTTTTCACCGCAGTGTTCAAAAGGTTTTGAAAAACTTAGGTCATTACAATGACTTCAAGGTACAGAAAAGACAGGGTCCTTAGTCAAATACTGTCATCTCCTTCAGAACTTCTGGCATAACTGGCACAAGGCAGAAGCAAACGCGCGAGCGTAAAAATCACTGCTGTTTCATTCATAAACTGCTGGCACAACTGGCTCCCTGGCAGAAATAGACTCAAAACAAAACAAAAAACAAACGCAAAACAAAATGGTGACGCCCGAGGTAACACCCCCGGCATCACCCGACTCCTATACAACAGGACTGACTCGATACAACAAGACAGACCCAAAACAAAAAGACTGACTCAAAACAAAACAACAAGACTGACTCAATACCCAAGTCAGAAAGCACAAAAACCAGCATTCACAAATGCTCAAAACAGTGCGTGCCATACGCCATATCTGGAGTAAATCGAGTGCCATCCGCAGGTGGTTCATCCCCCGATCACATGGTCACATTATCCCCGAAGTTCACCGATCCAGTGCCGATAGACTTTGCAGAGCTGGTGCGGGATGACCCCGTTGTCAATCAAATTTTGTATCTCGTGGCGGAGACGGACGCAACTGTCGGTGTCATGACCGGTTTGTTGATGGAAAGCACAATACTGGATAGCATCATGCGTAGCCGGAAGAGGGTTCGGGAGAGGCCGAGGCTCAAGGGGTTTGAGATGGCCTTGTTCAACAAGGATTTGGAGAGCCTTGGACAAAGGCATATAGAGGGCATGGAAGATCCTCTGTCCTCGGGGTAGATACTTCGAGGTTTGTGGATTTTTGCTGGGCGCACCAGTAAAGGGGATTGGCAGGTGCTGACTGGGTTTGCTGATCTCTTCCAAGCACGGGATTAGAGCTGAAAGGAATATTCTTGGTACAACGGCCCTTCTCCCGGCTTGCCCCTTGATTCAAACTGCCCCCAACTTGAGTAGCGAAAGTGTCATCCACAGCTTTTGCAACAACTGCGAGCACTTGTTGTTTGTTCAGTCCCTCGGCTTTCAAAGCCTCCACAGCCCACTGAAGGTGTTCATGGGGACCAATGCTTGCCCCCACCTTGTTCTTACCACTCGCCTCTACCTGGTCAAGGGATCGGCCTTCTTCAAATGCAACCCGCCCCAAGATTGGGGAGCGTTTTGACATGAACTCCCTGGTAGGCGATATGGTTGATGATGGCGCCAAAACTCCAAAGGTTAAATCTGCCACTGTTCTCTGAAGATCTTCAATCATGCTTCCCAGCTCAGAAGTAGTGGGTTCACGGGTTTGAGATGATTGGGGTTCAAGTGCATCCATCGTGCTTAAACCCATGCTTTCCAGGATAAACATCTCGGGTTTGAGTATATGGGTCGGGGTGTATAGACTGGGGTTGTGGGTGGGTGGCAGTGTATGGCTGAGGTTGAGATGTGGATGAGGTACTTGGTCCTTGGTGTTTTGAGGTGGAACTATTGTCCGGTTGTCAATGAGATTCTGGATCTCATGACGAAGGCGGTAGCAACCATCGGTGCCATGGCCGCGCTGTTGATGATATATACAGTATTTGATGGGGTTATGTCTGGCAGGGAGTGGATTTGGCAAAGGTTGAGGATTAAGGGGTTTGAGATGCCTTCTTTCCATCAGGACTTTGAATGCGCTGGTTAGGCTTATATGGAGGGGGGTGAAAAATCTACCCTGAGCTCGGGCTGGGCTGGCTATTTGTAGGTTGGCCTTGGCAAAAGGGTTGGCTATGGCGACTGTGTTGACTTTAGCAGGTTTGGAAACAGTGCTACCGCCAGCATTGGTACTCTCGACTGGGAGCCTTACGGCAACCTCGGTGGACCCATCCTCAATGTCGTGAATGGAGTTAAGGCCCTGTGCCTTTTTGAATTGCTTCTCAAGGTTCGCAATTTTCACTGCGGTCAGATCGAGGTCATTAGCATCAAGGGGATAACACCTCTCATTAGGCTGCACCAGGGGTCTGAAAACTTGGGCTCGAGCCAGCCCTTCTCGAGGATCTGGACCCTGCAAATCTTCAGTTGGCGGAATTGGGTCAAAGTTCGGCTGGGGTCCCAAAGCTGGATGTGAGGCAGATGCCCCAGATGGGCGCTGCATTTCAATATTGGTCTCAGCCTGCATGGCAGTTCCCTAATTTAGCGCCACTATCACGGCCACAAATTCTTCCGAACCCTGTGCCATCACGGGTCTACTGATGATGTGACTGGTGACTGTCGGATCAGATGAACCAATGAGCCCTGTCTGGCCCTTCTTTGCCTTGCCTCAGCGAAAGAACACTGGTTGCCCTTGAATTAAATTTCTGACCTAACAAAGTTTATCAGCACTAGTCCAATGTACCCGGGGGATATCGAAGCCTTCTGAAGCTATAGTTCTAGGACTACCTAGCAAAAGAGAAAACATGCAGCATCTCAGCCTGATTTCACCAAAACAGATATGAGCATAACAGGATGACTGTGCCCTCTACTGAATTCTGCCCCAAAATTAGATGACTGTGCCCTCTACTGAATTCTCCCCCAAAATTCAACCCTTGAACTGTTACCCTCAGGTAAACTGAATCCCAAAGTATTGAACTGGTGCCCGCAGGCCTGATGCCCAAACTTGTAAACTGATACATGCATTCCTGTAGAAACGCACTCTAAAAGCACATAACAGATAAGTGAGAGCCAAAACACCCCTATGTTGGGGTAGGGTTTCCCTGCCCTATTTTGTCAGGAGCTAGGGTTTCACTACGCACGCAGCGGTTTCAAACAACCTATCGGGTAAGCAACCTGTCCTAGTTTGGAATGGTCACTATGGATTCGAATATGCACTAGGTCGAATGGTCGAAAAGGGTGCCCTGGTAAAACCGGGGTTTGTGTTCCCATACTGGTAGAGCCCACAACCGGTTAGCCTTATGGTCATGCCTTGACAAGACAAGCCTCCGGTAAACCGTTCAGGAATAGCAGATGGCAAACACGGTGTCCTAGGCGCACCAATGCAAATGCAATGCAAAGAAACACACAAGTGTAGTCAAAACCAGATATCATGAGTTCGAGTCAAGTTCTCTAACTCCCCAGCAGAGTCGCCAGAAACTGTAGACGTCCCCGAACGCCCCGGGAGGGTTAAGTCCCGTTCTGTTCATTTGGGTTCACTACAGTTCAAGGACTCGATAGTCACGGTTCTAAATCTTGAACCAAAGAGTCCAAATCCGGCAAATCGTTTTTGAGAAAATAGATTTTTGAAAGAAGTGCCAAACATGGACTGCTTTGCCAGATACAGAGTCGCCACCTAAATATTTTTTTTATGGGGAAATTTAGGAAACCTTGACTCAGTGCCAAAAGCCACATGTCCGTCATCACCAAAGTTGCCTCGGCTCGGGAACTTGGGTACGATTGGGGGAGGTCACTTCGTGAGCACCCCCGCTCGCCCGGTCAAAGACCGGCCTCTACTAACCATGATATCAGGTTTTGAAAACATTGTGTGCTCTTATTCCGGTTATTAGCCTAGATTTACTATGTGATGCGAACAGCATACAAGTATAGAATGGGTCGCCTGAATTGGAACAAAACACTTCATGTTTGTTTGTTTGAAAATAGTTTGATGGTGCTACCCGCAGGTAGGTTAAGATGTGGAATTGCCACCCTCAGGTGGGCTTTAGAAAACATAATTTTGCCACTATCTAGTGGGCTTAAAACAAACATTTGATGAATTGTCCCAATTCAAGTAACACAACCTCCACCCACAGGCATTCAAGGTAGTTATATCACATAAGCACATAGCCTCATGGTAAGCATACTATTTATGGCAGTCACTCACACGCATGCAAGGATGCTAAAGCATAAAAACTCACCGAGTACTCCAAGCCAAAACAGAAACTCATTAGAAATCCATGCATGATCCTAGATACACAGAATTGCCTAATGCATCACATGCAAAGATGCAAACCATAGCAGGCTCGGCTATTTTAAACATGGTATATGGAATGCTACAACTAACATGTATTCAATTTGGAATTGAAATACAAATGCAGTTTGTATGATGCGCCGAGCCGGGTGCGTGCAAAACAGATGAATGATGCAAACATGCTATCATACTGTATGCTAATTGAAATATTCCCTAATCTAACCATCATAAGCAGGTAAATAAAAGGGAAGAAAGACGTGGGGTTGGAAGACATACATCACACTCACCCACACTTATTACAATTATGCCCTCGCGCAGAGGGTCCGAAAGAATATACAGTCCCGAATGAAAGAATAGTATAGTCCAAATAATACAGTCCAAATAATACAAATTCCTAATTAATTTACAAATTAACTAAGAAAAGAAAAGACTGGCATGCAAGCCAGGGACTGCCTTGATTCTGCTCCGGGTGATGAATGATGCATGTTCGGGTTGCCTTTGTGCGGAAATCCATGACGATGCCCCAATTAGCCTCTGTTTGCACCTGTTCTTGAAATGCGTGCCAAGCTCCGAAAAATTGCTGATTCTTCATTTTGCTGCAACAGAGAGTAGGAAAGGGGCATAGCAATGTATTTTCACAGATATATGCATGCCTCGATCCTCGTGCCACCAATCACGCATCTCGCATGCATGATGGCCGAGGAGTCGAGTTGCACAACTCAATATGAGATGAATGCATATGAAAATACAACAAAACCTAACTCCATCATGGATAATCCGGAGTGTCGGTGACTGGGGAATTGAGACACGTTCCGTCACTCGGAGTACGGAACGTACCTCGTTTCCCGTGCCCGGGCTAACTCCTATCCCGAACACGATGCAATATGCATGATATGCATGAAATGCAACTAAGATACAACCTAACATGCGAAAGGCTATGAAATGGCATACACGATGCACGAGGAAACATGGCATACACAATGCGCTAATGTATGGCCTAGCATACACAATGCTATGGAATGAAATGGCATACACAATGCAATATGGGCTTACACCAACACAAGTGAACCTCAGTCACACTCACATAGGAGGCCATCAGATGAAAACAAGACAACTCGAAATGCGTGCACGCGTGCATGCAAACCGAGGACCGACCCTCAGGCACCGAAATGCCACTCTAATGAGACATGGCAAAGACATGGAATATGATATGCAAACATGCAAAAATCAGTAGCAAAATGAGGGGGAAAACAGCCCCGAAACAAGGCGAAATGACACCCGATGCATGGAATCTCTCCCGAAATGCAAAACTAGGTACATGAAATGGCTTACAGCTATACAAAGCATGCATAATTGGTACATGGAATGAAAATACAGAAGCAAGGCAGCCCAAAAATAAGCATTTTTACAGTTCAAAGAATGGCCAAAAAGTAAGCACAAGTGGGACTAAATTAGTATACAAAAATGGCTCCGCAAGGGAGGTAATGAAGCAAGTGGTAGATGCAAAGCCCAAACAGAAAAAGACCCTTCTACAACACTGAAGAGGGACTAAAAATATGGCTATTTACAGTTTATGGTAGCCCCCAAAACAGTATACCAACACACTCAAAATGTCATGCAAGATGAGGCTCAAAAGAGGCTATAACACAAAGTATACAAAATATTCATCAAACAGCCAAAGACCCTTAATGAAACATGACAAGGGAGTCAAAATATGGCTACTTTCAGTTCTGATCAAGGTTGAAAAACAGAAGCTTAATAAGCTAATAAATCTTGCAAAAATGGGGACCATAGAGGGGTACAATGGCAAGTCATACATGGAAGTCCCCAACAGTGTTGAGCCCTTCTTCAATGTTGAAGAAGGGCTCAAAATAAGCCTATTTTCAGTTTACCTCATGCTCCAAAACAGGTTACACATAAGCCAAAAATACTATACAAAATAATGGCATTCAAAGGGATATTGAAGCAAGTGCAACATGGGGGTCCCAAACAGTGTTGAGCCCTTAATAAAACAAGAAAATGAGCTCAAAAAAATGACATTTTTAATTTTGGTCGGAGCTCAAAACAGCAAGCAAATAGGGCTAAGCAATGGTACAAAATAAGGCCAAAAAAGAGGGGAAATGAACTTACCCTTGAAGACTACTCCTTGGCTGCCTTTTGGCTTGAGAAATGCTGCCTCCTAGCCTCTGAAAAACTCTCCAAGCTGCTGGAAATGGAGTAGTGGTGATGGTGCTAGGTGGTGATGAAGAAAGGGTGTAGAACTTGGAAGATTTTGAGGGTTTGGAAGAGAGGAAGAGAGAGATGTGTATGCAAAGCTCTTAGGGATTTTTGTAACCCTAAAATCTGAAGGGGAGGGGCTGTATATATAAGCAAAAGGGGTGGAAAAGAGGGGGAAAAAAAGGGGGGGAAAACAAATCAAGTTTCTCCCAAAAATGGCCAAACCCTCAGACATGGGTGTAGTGGAAAACAAAATTCACTTCTAGGACACACTTGGGGAGGGGGGCATGGCCGGCTAGTTTAAAAGGGCAAAAAAGTCATTTCACCAAATAGGTGGCCGGCCAGCTAGATTTTCTGGCTGGCCAGCTACTTTCAGGGCAAAAAAAATGGGCTGCCGAAAAGAAAAGTGGCCGGTGGGTGCTAGGGAAGTCCAATGGTGGCCGTTCAAGTGTCCAAATTGAAGTCCCGGAAGTTAGCTTTCCAATGGCGCAAACCTTGCATTAAAATTCCTCCTGTGGAAAAAGTTATGCCTTTTTTGGTGAAGCCGCGCAGATTTCGGTCTAACCAGAATGATGCTGAATCACTTTTGACCAAAGAAAGGTGGCCGGCCAGAACAATTGCTGGCCTCCCAGGTGGCTACTTTGAAGCCCTTGAAGTTAGCTTTCCAATGGCGCCAACCTCGCATTAAAATTCCTCCTGTGGAAAAAGTTATGCCAGTTTCCGTGAAGCCGCGCAGATTTGGCCCTATCCGGATTCATGCCGAACTTCTCCCGAACCAGTTTTCTTCCCTCTTCTCCTGTTTTCTTCAACTCCAAACTCCTAAGTAAGGTGTTTTAAAAGATTTTTCAAATATTTCATCTCTCTTTCATTCATTTCCACTTTGTCCTTGCTCGGTTTACCGAAAAGCGCAACATTTAACGAAAGAGAGGGTTTTAAGACTAAAATCTTTTGATTAAGATTTGAAAAACGTTTGCCCTGCACATCTTCCGAAACCATCAGTCGCGTCCAAGTTTTAAAGGTGGTAAAAAATGGGGTGTCTACACTTATATTTTGTATAAATGGATGAAATGTAATTTTTTTAGTTGGGTGAGGGTATTGACACCATAAATAAATATTAATCCAAAAAAAAAAAGTAACTTTTTACCAACTTCCTAAACCACTCTAAAAAATCTTGGTTAAAAGTAAAAATGTTGATTTTTACCACCATCCCAAAATAGGCCAAAGTAGGTTCATATTTTATTCATCGTTAGAGATGTCCTACTAGTACATGTTTGGTACAAAGTAGGTTCATAGTTTATTATTAATAACTTTCCAAATAAATTTACCGATTCTAGTACATGTTTGGTACAAAGTAGGTTCATATTTTATTATTAATAACTTCCCAAATAAATTTACTCATCGGTAAACAGTCTCCCTGCAACGTTTAAGGTAAATTATTAATAAGTGTTAATAATTTGATTTAATTTTAATTAAATTCTATTGAAAATAAGTTTTAATAAAATTATTATTAAAAATTTTTGTAACGATTTTTTACAAATATTTCTAAAAATTGATAATTAATAATTATTTTTCACAATTTTTATACATTATTGCTAAAAACTTATAATTAGTGACTTTTTTTATAATAAATTTTTTAAACTGTTGTTAAAATTAAAAAATAATAACATTTTTTATAACAATTTTTTTAAGGAACACTTTTTCATAAATTCCTTTTCACTTACTTATGTTTCATTTAGGCAACATTATTTTCTTATATTCCAATAAATCCTACGAGTGACATAATTACCAAAATACCTCTAATAATATTCACATTTACAGTATGAATGTTTCGTGATGTAAATATTATGTGAATGTTCACACCATCAATATAAATGTTATATATCAATGTGAACTTCATACTGTCAATGTGAACGTTCACGCGTTAATGAATTTTACTAACAAAATTTTTTTCAATTAATTTTTTTTTCCAATTAATTTTTTTTTCAATGATTTTTTTTTTCCAATTAATATTAACCGAGAGAGCAATTGGTAATACTACTTTAAACCTTCGGAAGATGATTGTAATTTCTAAAATATGAGACGTGTCAATGTAATTTATCCAGTGAGGATAAAATTGATATTTAAAAAAATTAAATTACTAAAAGGAGAATTTATAATAAAATTTTAAATCTAAAAAAAAAAGATATAGCTTTTAAAAACTGTGAGAAAAAATAGTAATAAACATAAATCTCAACAAAGGTTAATGTAATTTATCCTAAAATGTTTTCACATATCATTAAAAATTAATTATCATACCAGATGTACATATTGCACACCTCCCCCACGTTTAGTACCTACCTACCCTCCTCCAACCAACGAAGGAGAAAAGCTACCCTTCTTCTACACACTCCTCTCAAAGTCTTCTTCTTCTTCCTCACTCTCGATAATAAACCCTTCCTTCTTCGCCGGAAAATTCAAAACTTCCGGCAATGAGGCCCGCCGGAATTCTCGCCGGACTCTTCCTCCTCCTCGCTCTCTACTGTGGAATCGACCCCTTCAAACACAGCGCAATCTCCGACTTCCCTGACTTCGAAACGTACAAGGTCGAAATGCCCGATTGGTCCGATGTTCCTGCGATGAAAGACTCCGAGAATCTGTTGCAGAAATCGGAAATTAAGTTTCTGAATCAGATTCAAGGTCCGGAAAGCATGGCGTTCGATCCGCAGGGCCGTGGACCCTATACTGGTGTTGCTGATGGGAGGATTTTGTTCTGGAATGGCGATAAGTGGATCGATTTTGCGTATACTTCGCCTAATCGGTGAGTTTTGGTAATGGGTTTTTGATTCCTTCTTTGTTTTGATGTTCTTGTTGTTATGCTAAAAATTTTGTTTGATTATCTTCTTGTCTGGAACCTTTTTTTTTTGGCTTTTGTTGTTGTTGTTTTTCTGCAAATTTTAGTTATTTTCGGCTTGATTATTTATTAGTTTTGAATGTTTTGCTGCAAATTTGCGTTGTTTTGGGTTTGATTATATGTTTGTTTCGAATGTTTCTTTTTGGAGTGTGGATTCTCAAGTTGGAAACTTGAGAGAACAGTTTTGGGCTTTTGGTGCCCATTTTGGACCCGACTTTGGTAATTTCAACAGTTCACTTGGATTCATTGAATAGAATGTTTATGCATATATATATATATATATTCTAAATCACATGTACGCTATAAAAAGTATAAATTACAAATACTCACTGAGGTTTGATTAAAATACGAATCATTCCTTGGTTTTGGAAATTACATTCCACTCCTTGAGGTGTCTAATTTCATAACAAATCGTCCCTTTTATTAATAAATCATCAACTCAATTAACAGTTTTTAATGATATTAGAAATATGTTTTAATTAATAATTTAAGTAATTTTATTATTATATAGGAGAGCAATTATAAATTTCATTTTTTTAGTTAATTCTATTAAATAAAACATACTAACAAAAAGGTATTTGTAATTTTTCAAATCACATGGGCGATCTATACTTTAAGTAAATCTCAGGTGATGTATTTGTAATTTATCCTCATAAAAAATAGTTGACTATTCTTAAAATAATATTTATCTAACAACTATTAAAAAAATAACAGTTGAAATCACCCAGATCGGCTTCAAAATAGGCCCCCAACCCCTTTGGTTTTCTTCTTGTTCTTCTTTCTCAAGTTATAGCTGAAAGTTTGTACTGCTTACCCGCAGGGTTGATAAATTGATGGGTTATAGATACCATCACAAGTGTTTTTATTTTTTTATTTTTTATCTATAAAAAATAGATACGATCATGCTTTGTACTTTTTAACGTATGAACTTCAATTTGTGCATCATGAAGCTCTTGGTAAAGCTGTTAGTTTAGATTGTTTTTAAAATAATATGAGGAAGGGATTTTACAATATGATAAAGGAAGAGATATGATAGGAAAAATGGGAAAATATTAGGTAGTTCCATAATACCACGGGTGTTATGGCTTGCATGGTGTTTCTGGAAAATGAGGAACTGCAAAACATAGTTAGTGTCTCCGAACTACCGAAGAAATGTGGGTCAGCATTGTTCTATCCATAAAATTTCCTGCTACATTATTGGTTGGTAGTACTGTGTGGATAATGGCCCCATGATACTCCAAAACTACCTAATAATTACTTGGAGAAATGGTTAACTAGTGCAGCATATGTGAAGAGGCTGCAAGATCAGAGAGCACCATTTTATTCTTCACAATAATAATAATAATAATAATAATAATAATAATAATAATAAATAAATATTTAAAAAATCATAGAGCACCTTTTTATTCATGATCATATACAGCTTCTGATTTGTGGCATTTATTTCTCTTTATATTCAGTATCTAGTAGGTTTTGTCTTACTTGCCTTGACCTGGAATTGTTTGAAGTAGAGTCCTGTGTCTTTTGCTTTGAGACATTTGGGAATAAATGAATATAAGAATATTATGACCAGTGGAGATTTCAGTCAAAAATGAAAAGGAGAATTACCATTCAGGGTTTGTTTTAAAAAATTATTATACATTAGTGAAAAAGTTTATAATTGTAATTATTAATTAATATTTATAATGTTTACCACTTTTTTTTAATTATTTTTTCTTTCCACCACTAATCTGTTATTTGCCCAAAATAAAAAATGGTTTTCTTATTTTTTTTGTCTTTTGGTCGATGGAGGTTAACAGTTATAGTCTGTGTTACATGGACTCGCCACTTTGGGGCGAAGTACCCGTGTCGACACGACACGGCACGGGTGCGGGTGTGGGATCTGTGTCGGATTCGTCTATTCTCTATCGGACACGGCTCACAGCAAAAGAAATGAAAGAGGTGAGAGCAAGAGATAACCTAGTCGAATGATCCAGTCGAAGCTCCATCCGGTCGTTCCAGTCGCAGATCGAAGCTCCGTCAGTCGATCAAACAGCCGAACACCCCCAGACGACTCTCTCTCTTTGTCGCTTTCTCTCTCTCCCTCGCGATCGCAATCGCGATCGATCGATCGATCGCTTCCTTCGCTGCGCTTCTCTCCCTCTCTCTCTCTCTCGTCCCTGTCTCTTGATTCAGATCTATATGCGTATATATCTATATAATCTATATGCGTATATATCTATATAAAATAATAATAGTTAATACCTACTATTTTAATAACTATAATAATAATACCTATTATTATAATAATTATAATAATAACTATTATCTATATCCATTCGTATATATCTATATAAATAATAATAGTTAATAACTATTATTATTATAATAACTATAATAATAACAATTATTATTATATATTATGTAATAATTATATATTATGTAATAATTATTGTATAACATATAATATATTTATAAGATAATATATACTTATATATATTAATAAAAATAAATAAACACATATATGTAAAATAATTATTTGTTATTTATATAATATAACTCATCTTAATAACTATATTTAAAATATATATATATATATATTTAACGTATCCCCGTACTCGTATCCAAATTTGGATACATATCCACGTATCCTTAATTTTTAATTTTGAAATGTCCGACCCCTAGATACGCACCCGCACCCGATCCTCGTCCCCGCGTCCGTGTAACTTAGGTTATGGTTCCTCCTTCATTGATGTCAATGACAATCTTGAATTTACACTTTGTGCTTTTTTTATTTTTTATTTTTATATTTTCACATTTACATGGGATTTTTAACCAAAAATAATATATCACCCTGTTTGATTTTCAGTTTTCAAAAACAGTTTTCTGAGTTTTCAATTCGTATTTTTTTTTTATATTTTTAATATTTTTTAAATTATTCTAATCATTTTTTTAAAAATTTTTTTAGATTCACCTAATCTTAATATGCTTAAAAACTAAAAAATTCATTGAATACAAAAAATATGAAAATATATTGATTTTTTTTTATATTTTTATATTTTTATATTTTTATATTTTTTGTATTTACTAATTTTTTTAAAGTTTTTTTTTTTTCCACACAAATATTATACTTTTTAAGTATATTTAGGTTAGGTGTATCTAAAAAATAAAAAAAAATTGCGTAAAATATTAAAAAAAATCACTAAAAAAAAAAAAATACGGGAAATAAAAAACTCAATCTTCTGGAACCAAACATGGTGATTATTTTGTTTTACAAAGAGTAACCATTGTTGCCAATATCTTGCATGGAAATGCCTGCTGGGGATGCAGAGAGCGAGAGGTCTCCCTTCCTTGGTTGGCTCAGTGGTGATTAGGTAGGATAAGACCCTCCGTTAATTTTCCACCAAATGGCTGCACTTGTCACGTGACGACTCCCAACTAACTGGAAGACCAAGAGTTTCAAATTGTGCTACAAGTATTAATTTGATAATTGTGCCATTCCTGATTATTTTTAGGGCGAACTTTGATGTAATTTTAGTGATGTAGATTTGATGAATTCTTGTTGGTTTGGCACTGCAATGGAAATGCAATCACTTGATCCAAGTTGTTTATACTAAATCATAGGATGAAGGGCTTTGAGAATAAATGTTTAAATGCCTAACTTGTTCCCACCATTACTCAGTTCTAAGTTCTAAACTCGATACCTTTTTTTTGTTTCTTTATTTTGTTTGCAATTGTTAGTAGCTGAATGTTTGTATAAAGATACTTTCCATAGTAATGTATACTCAATCCTCTGATACAAGTTATTTATGCTAATTGAAATTGACCATGCACAGAATTTAAGGAAAGCACCTTTGAATAATAAATTTACAAAAAATCGAGTGAAACCAAAGGCATTAAGATGCTAAGGATTGAAGACTTTTGGAATATGGGGTGGCTTATCGGACTACATCCTAGGAGGCGTTGGTGAATATGGCTGCGATGTATCTTGATGGTTCAACCAAGTTCTGGTGGCGGACCAAAAGACATAAAGAACATAGAGCGTGAAGTGCAATTAGATCCATTTTGGGGATGAGTTTCAGGTAGAATGTTGGGTTCCTTCCCCGTTGTGGTCTGCCATGTTGATGAGCCCGAGGCAAAAAAGCCCCATATGCTAGTATGTCAAGGCCGTGTTTACTGTTTATGTCTCTTGCATGACCACTTGATGAAATGTGGAGGGAAGTAGGGAAGGATTCCTCTTTGGCTAATAGGTACAGTAACTGGTATTCCTATGATCGGTTCAATAGGTCTTTTCTTTTATGGTTCATATTCCGGATTGGGTTCATCCCTGTAGTAATCGAATGAATTGGGTTGTGCCTATTCGGAATGAAATGACAAAAGAACTGGGCTTGTAGGTCTCCCTAGACATTTTTTTTTTAAGATGGGAGAGGACCGGCTCCTCAATTCCATGAAAAGGGTCCAACCTGCACCAAACTGTTCAAGATATAGGGGCAGCAGGGACAGCTAGCTTGCTAGATTGAAATTACATTGCCAGGGAGATAAATTTTTGGAAAATTGGTATTATATTTAATACAAATTTAAAGAAGGGTAATGTGGGGAACTGATAATTGAACTTTTTGAATTTTACATGTGTCACTTAGCGATAACTTAGCTTAGGCATTTTAACATGCCTGATTAGAATGTTTGACAGGCAATTTGTTGACAGAAAATGAAGCAAGAAAGTTTAATTACTGAGTTATTTGACACGCCAAATGTAATAGAGTGAGTTAGTTGGTTTCTTATTTGAAGCCTAAATAGCTCCCAGAGGCAATCAGCAAATGAAAATTGGGGGGGGGGGGGGGGGGGGGCGCGGTGTTGTGTTAGTGATTGGATGGATGAGTGTTTCTGTGTATGCATATGGAGGAAGAGGTGGAGGGATGGGTCATAACATGGTATCATGTCTTGGAAGAACATATGTGATCTTAGCAAGAATGAATGAAAGGCAATGCTCCAGGGATCCCATAGTTTCTTTATCCATGTTGCAAATGGGAGAGAGAATGAGAGAGATGTATGGGCAGCATAAATTGCCTCCATCTGTTAGTTTTTAAAAAAAAAAAAAAAAAAATTTGTTTTGCCTAAGAGCTACTGGTTAGAGCAAGTCTAGTATTTCCATCCCAAGTATTCAGATGTTTATTTGTATTTTTTTAAGGAAAGCTTTGATTTGGTACGGCTTTTTGAGCTTTTGAAACTGTCATTCTTTTGTTATGTCTTTCAGATTGAGTTATAAATGTCTTTCCAAGATCTCAGCTTGTTTTTCACGTTTGGTCCCCACATATCTTAAAGGTTTCATTAAAGCAATTGAACTTTGAAATTTTTGTGATTGTTTAATAGTCAGGACAAAATACGTGCATGTTGTATAGTTTTCAAGCCATGATTAATAGTTTTGTTGTTTCTCCTGAACTTCTATGGATTTCGGGTATTAAAAAAAAATTGATTATCACGTGGATAAGTCCTCCAAGAAACTTATAAGATATGAGTTCCTACTCAATTAGGTGGCTATTTATTGACAAGATCCTTAAAGAATCCTGTGTTGCAGTTAATTGACATTGTATTCTGTTTAATTGGACTAAAACTATTTTTGCCTTTTTGGGTTTTCGAGGAATAAGAAAGAATATATACTCAATATGATTTAAACATTTGAAAGAGAAAACAGAAGTGCCTTCTTTCTCGGGGAAAAAAACATTAAAAGGTAGTTTATGTAATATTATTCTCCAAATATCACTCGATTTTATCCACATGCAAACTGAAGAAATTTTCTCCACTCTGCCTCTTCCCCTCCATGGAAAGTCAGTTTAAAAGATATGCAAATAAAGGAATGCCATTATTTTCTGATCAGTTGGACCTGTGGTTTTCTCTATGGCAGAGAGACTCTTACTGCAAGATTTTTTTGTTTGAAAAATTATATTAAGGAATGATATACTAGCATGTGTCTACAATTTGCTGGTTAGCTATGAGCATGATCCGATACTCTTTTCATGCTAACTAGTGGTAAGTTGCTTCATTAATAGGCCAGTAGAATTTATTGTTTGGCTGGTGTGCAATTAATGAAATTTGTTAAACAAGTCATTTGGGTTTGGCAAACTCTTTTTTAGCACTTTTTTATTTATTTTTTTTGACTTTGGTGAACTGTTTTTTGAAGTTTTGGTCATTTTTTTTTTAGGTCTTTCTGGACTAGAAGGTCCTTAGTTTTTTTTTTTTTTTTTTTTTTTTTTTTTTAATGAAACAAATTTGGAAAAAAAAAAAAATTGATCTTTTTTTTAACCTTTTTTTTTTGTGTTCTTGTCATTGTCACCTATATAAGTGGTTTCCAAATGAGGGTGTTAGCATTTTTGTCTAAAATAGCTAAAAAGTTGCTATATAAGCAGTTGCCTAACACCTTCCAAGAGAGAAACTTCTTCTGGTTCACTGTGCTTGCTTATTTTTCATTTAGGAAAAGCTTTCAGTCTGCTGTGTTCTTGTTAAATTCTTGAAGATATCCTTTTTATGATGCTTTGTCTGAAATTTTATCCCTTTTTAACCATATATGATTTGGGATTCAGGTCATCACTATGTGACCCAAAGCCATCGCCTTTGAGCTACCTGAAGAACGAGCACATATGTGGCAGGGCTTTGGGGCTTCGATTTGACAAGAAAACAGGTGATTTGTATATTGCGGATGCATATTTTGGGCTGATGAAGGTTGGGCCTGAGGGTGGACTGGCAACATCACTAACAAATGAGGTGGAAGGAATGCCACTGAGGTTCACTAATGATCTGGACATAGATGATGAAGGAAATATTTATTTCACGGACAGCAGCACCAAATACCAAAGGCGGTAGGTTTTTAATTCTATTCTGTTTTCAAATGCCAGCAATGTATTTGTTAAAGTTGCTGCTTGAAGTCATTGAATTTGTGAGCAAAGCCCTACAATGTGATTGGCCAACATTCACAATTCTATGGTGGGTACACCCCTGATGATTGTGCATAACTTTTTAAGTTCAGCTAAAGAAGGCACATGTTTTTTTGAACTTCTTTTGTCCTTCGTGATTTTCTTTTTTATAGATTTGTGTCAAAAAAATTTACAATTCAGGTCTGTCTAGTCTAGAAGGATCTAAAAAGTAAAAGAAATTTGAAAAACCCAAAAAAATTCCGACTTTTTATTCTTTTTTTTCATCTTTAGTGGACTCTTTTTTTTTCAAAAAGGTTATTTTTATTTTGCACTTTCCAAGTCAGTCTAGTGAAGTATAACCTAAAAGTGTAGAGTTGTTTCGAAATTTTTTAATGTTCACTAGTGATGAAAAAAAAAAAGAAAACAAAAAAAAACTAACAAAAAAGTTGCTAAAAAAGCAATTGCCAAATGCTGTAAACAGAAGTTGAAATTTGGTTTCATGCATCAGGTATGGTGAAAGCAGGAGGCACATGTTCGTGGTGTTTTTATTCTGAACTAAGAAATTAAGTGAGGAAATTATCCTGAATGAATTTATAATGGCATCACGCTTCTTTCTTTTTTATATTTAGCTTCTTTGAAAGGAAAAATAAATAAGTAGATGCACTTACATTGTTGTTACTCAATTCATTATTGAAAAGATAAATTCTTTATCAGAATTACTACTAGATCTCTGATCAGATTCCCTTTATTACTAGCTTAAACCTTTTCACGTTATTTAACTTATTATAATTAATTGGTCTAGAAACCCTTCAACTTGATACCTGCAAGTTGCTGAGAGCAGCCCCTTTAAGCCAGGTCTTAGGCCCTGTTTGGTGCAGCTTATGGAGCTGCTTATAGATTTTGTTTTTGTTTTTTTTGGAAATCTATTCTAGTGTTTGGTGTAGCTTCTACTGACAGCTTATTAGGAAGCAATCACTAAAGTAAGCTGGAAAAAAGCTTGTTATTGAGAAGCAAGGAAATGTGTGCTTTTAGCTTCTACTTTCTAATTATTAATTTATCAGCTTTCAGCTTGCAAGAAGTTCCACCAAACAACCTCCTATTATGTTATGGAGAACTTAACTGCACTTGGATGCTGTTTCTTTGTTGTGAATAGCTGTGTTTTGATCATTATCCTAGACTCTTAGTTCTTAAATGGTATTTGTTTTCAGGAACTTCATGCAGTTGGTTTTCTCTGCGGAAGATAGTGGGAAAGTTCTGAAATACAATCCCAATACCAAGGAAACCACCGTCCTTGTTCGGAATCTCCAATTCCCTAATGGCGTGTCCCTAAGTAAGGATGGTTCGTTTTTTGTATTCTGTGAAGGGTCTGTTGGCAGGTAAATCTGCTCACTTATTGAAATTTTGCATGGGCATGACTCATAATATGGTAGTCCTCACATGTTAGCATAATCGGCCACATATATGACTAAGACCTGCATGAGAATCACCCTGATTGGGGGAAGAACAACTGTTGACATTGCTGTGGTACAGATGTTGCGCCCATTACATGTCCAATTTTTTGTGTGATAGAAATGTAGCTACCAATTAACTCTGTTGAGTGCTTTCCATATGTTTCGTGTTCTGTTGTGCATATATGATATATATATATATATATTTTGTTGATCTCCTTTTGTATTAGTTAATTGTATGACTTGTGTGTTGACATTGATGACTTGTGTGCTGTGATCATGAAGGATTTTGTTGCCCTTGAACACTACCAAGCAACCAGCATCTCGTACTAAAATGAAAAATAAGTGTTTTGTAAAAAAGAAACGTCAAATAGGTGTTATATTGTGGGGAGATGCTATAACGTGCACCCCCAAACGAGTGCATATGGGATTATCAAACTCAAAAGAAGTATTTATGTCGCAATATGGGAGAAATCTACAACGTGGTAAAGTTATGAATAGTGAATTTATGTTGTGCACTCTAAAGTAATGAATGTTGAAATTATGACACTTTGTGATTTTTGTTATGACATTTTTGGGGTGAGAAAAAAAATTATAACATTTTAATTTTGTGAAAAAATTACAAAGTGCATACCATATGCACTCTTTTGGGGGTGCACATTATAGCGTCTCCCGTAGAGGCATCTTCTCCCATGTTGTGGCATAAATACTTGTTTCGAATTTGATGATTATAGAGACAGATTATATAATGTAGTACATCATTAACCAAGGAAGTAGAGGCATAGATGTCAAAAACCTCGGTTTTTGACTAAATTACTTGCAGGCACTTGTGAATTTCTACGGCGTTCATTATGAAACTGAGCTTGTGAAATTTCAGTTTAACAATGGGAATTATGTCAATAATATTTTACATGTTGTCTTCTATTCTTTTTTTTTTTTCCTGATTGTTAATATTGGTAACCTTATATTTCTTAAACCACTGACCATGATAAAATAGTTTTCTTTTGTGTCTTCTAAAACACACATTGTTGAGTTCTTGTGATAGAATCTCAAAGTTGACAGTCAGTGGGTTTGATTTCTTGAAGTTATATAGAGTTTTGTGAGATTTGAACTAAGATACTCACCTCCTGTAAGACATAGGTACAAAATGATGTGGCCAGGTATAAATACATGAATTGGGCTGATTTTGTTAAATATCTTCCTTGAAAAGCAATGCATAATTCTTACTTTGTGACACAATCTTCAATGAGATATGAAAATTTTCACTCAATTGGCTATTTCCAGTTTTCTCATGTGATCTTCACTCTTTGTTTGTTCTCCCTAATATGAAATTTTATTGGATGTCTAATTATTACAAGATAATTACTTCAAAAGTACATTAAATTGTTATAATATAATGTACACAAAGTCCACATTTTAAAGCATATGATTTTACACGTTCCGGTGCAATTCATGTTCCAGGTACCGTAGCTTTGCTATTGTCATTTACCTTCAATTTTTCTTGGTTTTTGGTGATGTAGATTACGGAAGTATTGGTTGAAAGGCAAGAAAGCAGGGACCTCAGAAGTTATGGCTGTCCTACCTGGATTTCCGGACAACGTCCGAACAAATGACAAAGGTGAATTTTGGGTAGCAGTCCACTGTCGCCGCACCTACTACACTTACCTATGCGCTTTATACCCAAAAGTACGGAAATTCTTGCTAAAACTCCCGATCCCGCCAAAGATTCAATACCTCCTGCACATAGGCGGGAAGCTCCACGCCGTAGCTGTGAAGTACAGCCCAGAAGGTGAGCTAATACAGATATTGGAGGACAGTGAAGGCAAGGTTGTTAAAGCAATTAGCGAAGTGGAAGAGAAGGACGGGAAGTTGTGGATGGGAAGTGTTTTGATGCCTTTTGTCGCAGTTTACAAATTATAATGAGGGTACGGAACCTCATTGTTATTTTTTTTGTTTTAGATGGTACTGTTGCTTATTTTGATTTTGGAGGCTTCTTCTCCTTTTATGTGCTTTCCGGCTTAGGTAGTCTCTTTTTAGGGCTGGGATTTGAATCTTTTACCTATAGATGTCGTAAACCTTGGTTTATCCTGATATCGTGACTTTTTTAATACATCTAGCGTGTTCTTTTATCGGTTAATACTTCCCAACCTAAAAATTTGCAGTATTTGCTTTTAGAACAAAGTGTTTTTTTCTTTAATCTTGTTTTGTTCTATTTTCTTCCAAAATCTTTCTTTTCTAGTACTGATCATTTTTAGCTTCTAAGCTCATTTCTAATGCTATTCTTAAATTGAGTTTAAGATTCAAAAATTTTTAAGGTACGGCTGGAGGGATTGGACGATGTATCTGTGAGGCCCAATTATCCATGTTTGATTGCAAAATAAGAGGTCGGGAAAAAATATTTTTGAACCGGATACACAATTCTATGAGCATTCGATAAATCAGTGGTAATGATAATGCCTAACATTTAAAAGTTGTCAACGTAAGAATGTTGAATATTTTATTTAAAAAATTAACATAAATTTAACAAATATGATAATCAGTGGATTTCCTACAAGGAAAATTTTCTTTTATTTTTAATTCAAGCTGTAAGTGTATTTTGATGCTCCAAAGTAGGCAGGGTAACTCAAATGTGATCGTACTCCCAACTATCGAATAATCACCCTATTAACAAAACCCTTAGTTATGATGGTTGGAAATGATTTATATCCTGTCTATGGATCTTGTTATATGAAATTGTAGAATTTAGATATCGTTTGACAATTATTTACTATAATCTAAAAGTAAAAAAGTCATTTAAAGAAAAACTAAAACCAACAAATTATACAAAACAGTCGAAAATTTCATTTTCTCACTACTTTTTACAATTTTTTTAATAAAAAAGTTAAAAGGTCATCCCAAACAATTTTTTTACTTCATATTTTAATCAAAAAATTAAAAAACTATTAAAATAGTTTGTTCCCAATTTTAATCATTCAAAGAAATTTTATTTTTTAGATCACTTTATAGAGATCATTCACAAAAAATAAAATAAAAATAATAATAAATTAAATCGATTTAATATACATAACTAAATAATTTTATCACATTTATTTAAAAAAATAAAAAAATAATAAAATTATGTAGTTACATATTAAATCAAATAAATCCGATATTTATTATGTGAATGATTTGCACAAGTAGCTTTAGAAAATAAATAACTTGAATGAACGAAACAGAATCATACTGTTTGAACAGTGCCATCCAATTCAATGACAGATGACAAGCACTAGTCATAATGAAAATATCACAGGATAGGAAGGCGTTTGGGTGTGCAACAGCGCCGGCTCTGAGGTGAGGAGGTTAAGACGGTCATTTCGGGTCTTTAATTTTGAATAAAATTTAGGGTTCCTAATTAGGAGTGTATATCATGTTATTTTATAATATAATTATTTTAATATTAGCTCAATTTATTTATTTTCATATTGTCATATGATGTTATTTTGATTTGTATCCGATTGACGTTTAATGTGAAAACTTTCATTTTTAGTTAAAAATAACTTAGTAAATGTATGGATAGATTAAAATTTTTCTCATAAGTTGAATTTTATAAAATTTATTTCTATTAAATGAAATTATTTATAGAATGTTTGATTTCAATTCAATTGTATTTTTCTAATTTAAAAAATTGTACCTTATTACTATATTTTTTTACTAGATTGACTCTAAAATAGGTAATAAAAAATACATATCTAAAATAAAAAAAAGATATTAGTCTTAATTATTATTTTACATACTTTTTATTTAGTTAGATGGAGTTAAATAAATGATTAAAAAAATGTCATGACATCCCTTAGTGAACATTAAATTATATAACTAATAATTCATGTTATTAAGTAGTGTTATACTTGGATTCATGTTGGAAAATAGTCAATCCTAACTTGCTAATTTTATATATTGCTTGAGTTATATCGAAAATTCTCATCCTTACCCCCAATTAATTTTGGTTCTTATAGCATTGGTAAGTTAAAAAATAAAAATTCGATTCAATTAATTAAAGTTCAACTATTATATATATATATATTTGTTATATAAATTTTCTTAAATTGTATTGCAATAGAAATAATTTTTTATCCTTTTTGTTTTATCCAAACAATTTTTTTTAGTAATGATATATGAAGGACTCAATTTAAAAATTTTGTTTTAGGCCTCTAATAACTCAGGGCCGTCCTGGTGTGCAACACCTTAAAGGTTGCACACCATATGTAAAAGGGTATGTAAATTTGTGTAAATTTTTATAAAAATGCGCTAGTTATCCCACAAAATTGTGTAACTTAAATATAAATTTACATAAGTTAATCTATTAAAATTTGAAAAATCATAATTTAGCATAAATTCGCACAAATATACATAAGTTAGCTCACAAAATCGCGTAAGTTAAATACAGATTCACGTATGTTAACCCATAAAAATTTTAAAAATTATAATTTAGCGTAAGTTCTCACAAACATACGTAAGTCATCTCACAAAATAGTATAACTTAATACAAATTCGTGTGACTTAACCCGGAAAAATGTGTTGACATATCATGCCTTGAACACTCAAGAATTATCCTACTATCACCTATTAATAATAAGAAAATTTATACTGAGTTATTGAGAGACCAAAAAAAATAATAATAATAATAATCTCATTTATAATATTTTATTAGCAAATAAATAGTTTAAAAATGTTAGAGATCTTAAATAAGTTATCAAATATTCTATCAAATATTCAGTGTGAGGCTCACTCTACATGATACCGACATAAGACTTACATTAATATGAGTATTTAATAAAATATTTAGTAATTTATTTGAAATTTTAGTATTGTTTAAAATAATTAAACAATGCTGCTACTTCAACTCTATCAGAAAAATTCTTGCTGATGAGAAAAAGCATTAATGATGAGAAATATTGTAGATGAAATTTTTGATCAATAATAAATATTAACATGCGATTCAGATTTATTTTATATATAAATTTTATAATACATAATTTTAATTTCAATTACACAACGCATTCTAATCTCTTGTTATTAGTATATGATATTTGTAATTTTGTGGATTGAGTTAATAATCGACCTTGACTTAGACTAATGGGATGGGTTAAGAAGAATTCAAGAAGAAATATATATATATATTTTTTTTATATATTTGTTCAAATTGTAGGTTTCATCACACAAGTGTTAACATTATTATTTGTCTTCATATATATATATATATATATTTAATTTAAATTCTTGATTCTTAACATTATAACTCTATCTCTTGAATGTTCTTTCCAACCCACAATAATTATATTAACCAAGAAAAGCGTCCCAAATTGTTGTTTAAAATGTGTTTTTTGATGAAAATTAAGTTAATGTAATGTAAATCTATGTATAAAATAAATTTAAATTAAATATTTATATTTTTAAATAAAATTTTAAATAAAAATTCTGTATTATTATAGTCCAACCCACCTTTCTTGCTAACCCACTATATAAATCACAGAATCGTAAGTGTTGTATTCATTTAAAAAAAATTATGTTTAATTTTGTAATTGATTTTTTAATTTACTTATGTTTGAGGGATGTGTTACAAAAAGGTTTATCCTTAATTCTTATTCAATAAAATTTTTACTTTTGCTAATTAAAAAAAATAAGGGGCTAGTTATGTTTGTTTGGGTGTTATGTGGATGTCATTGAATTAATTTAGTTTGGTGTGTTTTTGTTGATTGCTTTGTTGTATGATTTCTTTTGGCAATATATAAAAAAGTTAATTTATTAATTTATTTGAATCACATTAACTTTTTATTTTTTATACATTTTTTTATAATAAATAAAAAAATTAATTTATAAATCACACTCAAAACAAATTGATATATAGCCCATGTATGATGTAATTCATTAATTTATTTGAATCATATTAACTTTTTATTTTTTACACATTTTTTTTATAATAAATAAAAAAATTAATTTATAAATCACACTCAAAACAATTTGATATATAGTCCATGTATGATGTAATGTAAGAATTGATATTGGAAGAATCTGTTTATGGTGGTGATGTGCATATGCATGCGGGCCGATTTCCCTCACTATGTCATTCTCAAAACTTTAATCTCTCTTTAAGGTGTGTTTTTTTCTTTATTCCTATTCTAGGATAAATCGGCTTTACCAAAGCCGTAGAAAACGGCTTTGCCAATGCCTTTTTTTTGTGAATAAAAATGAATAAAAAATAACTTCACAAAACCGGCTTTTGAAAAACCGTTTTTACTTAAAATGTAATTAAGCTTGAGTTAATAAAAAACGGTTTTCGTAAAACCATTTTTATTAAATTTTATTTTTCCCAATTTATATTTTCAACATAAATATTGTTTGCCAAAAATATTTTATTTCATAAAACGGTTTTACCAAAGATGCTTAATAATACGGCGTTACAAAAGCCATTTTTTAATACGGCTTTGCGAAAACCGTTTTCATAAAAATAAAATTTTTTTTGGGGTTAAAACATGATATGCTCCAACAGTTCGAAGCACACCCATACACTCTACATTCAAAATTCTCGAATAGCACTGTGTAGGAGGCCAAGAAGAGAGAGATGCGAAGAGCATCGCGGAGGAGGCCAAGAAGACGAAGGCCACCACGAGAGCTATAGCAACAACGAAGAACGGGCAATGCGACACCACCGGCAAAACGAGGAAGACCTTCAGCAAACATCCACATTAAGGTTTGTTTTGCATAAATGATGGTTTTCATTTCAGAATTCGAATTTTCAATTTAGAAATTAAGGATTGCTGAAACTAGGGTTTTGAAAAGGTACAAATGTTGTAATTCATAAGACATGTTTTGCAGCCAAGATCTAGGTTGTTCAATGTGGAACAAAATTTTCTAGCCACAAAATTTGACAAATTATTTGGTCATCTGTTGTATTTTATTTTAAATGGTTTTAATTATCTTATTGTATGTCGAAATGAAATTTTTTTCCGTTTTCATTATAAACTTTTGTGAAAGATGTACAGGTTTTTTGTTTTGAAATAATTTTACAAATAATTTTATTTGAAATGTGGCCATTATGTAAAATGTACAGGTTATTTATTTGAAATCTACAGGTTTTATATTTGGAAATATTTTGAATTTTATTTGAAATGTGGGCAGGATATTTGATTTTATTTCCATTTTTATTATATGGAAGGTGCAAAGTGAAATTAAATTTGTTGTGTTTATGTTTTCCGAAGGGAAAATGAATTTGATTCTTCATGGAAAAACTTTTGTTATTTTTGAATGGTTGATACTATTGTTTGAGATTGAACAATTGTGGCCATCATAGTTTACAATTTGAACTTCTGAACAATTTAGGATTTTGTTGTTGGAAGTTGTTAGGTTCTTACACTTTGACAAATTAGGGCTTGTAAAATTATGACACATTAGGTTATTAGATTTGCTGTATGAAAGCCCTATTGCTTATAATGTCATATACAGATGGAATTAGGTTGTATGAAGTAACTTTGTGACCTAATGCCTGTTGTATACATGAAGATGAAATGATAAATTATGTACCTTTATGCCTAATCTAATGTGTGCCAAGCTTTTTTAAGTCAGGGGAAACAGTTACAAAATTTGTTTGGTGGTGTAAGCTGTCTCATGCAAATAGTAATGGTAAAGAAATTCTACAACGATAAAAGAGTATAGAGACAAGGATTAGCTAACCCTCTAAGTGGTATGGGATCCATGTTACATCATGATATTAAATCTGATTGAAATATGAAATGACAAACTAGGCATGGGATTAGTAAAATGTTGGTAATATGTGACACATTCACAAAGACACAACAAAATAAATAACATGACTTTTTGTCAAGCACTATAATCAAATGTCATATAATAATAGTTCAACCATGAAAATCAGATTCCCAAATGTGCTTACTGTATTCTTTTGAAAAAATTGATAATGTTTACATACACAGTATACATATGGAAGTTGTCAACATTATGTTCTATTGGGGGGAAACATTTTGCAAAATCGCGAGGAAGGTGTGTCATACGACACCGAAGCGTAACGGTTGTATAATGTACACAGGGGGATAACATTGGGGGAGTTGGAGGCTATGATGGTGCCCAAGGTCAGTACGTACGGGGAAATAATGCGAATAAAGTTTAAATGTAGACTCCCATGTCGAGGGAAGTATAGGTTGTTGCCAATCAACGATAATGAGACATTAACTAATGTCTTAGATCTCCCACAGAAATATGGTCCTGAATTTTATTTGGAAATCTATGTGGAGAAGGAGAGCAATGTTGGTGGCACAAACATGCTAATTCCGGTGGGAGGGACATTCACTCAAATGTTGACACAATCGCAATCCCCTAATAATACACTTGTACAGTCTGCACACATGTTCCCTCAAGATTACCCTTCATTCAATTATTCTCAGAGTTACACTCAATTCAATGCATCAGAGCACGGACATGGTTATTATAGTGCTGAAGCAGGTCCAAGTGCTCCGACAATGTCTAATTCGCTGGTTCGTACAACCCCACCTTCCCACTGGACTGAAGAATGTCGAACATGTTTTAATGGTCAACGTAGAACGGAGACGGCAGTCCAAATGTATGCAACCTCCAATGATACAGTGCAAATTGGTGACGAGAATGGAGTAAGTGATGAAGATTCTGTGGAAGATTCCTATGGCGCAAGGGAAGGTGAAAACAATGACTCCAGTGATGATGAAGTTGGAGGGCATGATGAAATGCAGGATGTACACCCAATTATCCCTATCTACAATAATGTGCATTTCGACAATGATGGTTCCATCACTAGCCGCGACGTTGTCGAAATGTTTTCTTTCTTGCTTTTTCTAGGTAGTTTTTCATCATAGCTTCAGAAAGACCTGATATCCCTCAAGTTGTATGGACTCGTTCCTGCAGACTGTGTAAAACTTAAGATCTTGTTGATGGTCAGCTAGTGTTAGTTTCTTTCCCGCTAGTTACTCGACGAAGAAGGAACAAACAAGCATCAGTGTTGGTACAGAGCGCTCTGCCAACACCTGTTCGTGCATATAATTCACCACCATCTCACCCACCTAGAACAAGGACGACACAGAACGTAGAAGAACTCGCTGCCATGATGACAGCTATTCAAAGAACCATGGATACCGTAAATCAACGGATAGCCACACAGGATGAAGTCATCGCTGATCTGCGACGCGCATCTGAGGCATCTGCATCTACAGTATCCATGGTTCTCTGTTATTATTCATTCGGATTTGTAATAATTATTTATTCAGACACTTGGACATTTGAACTCTCCTTCGTGAGGACAAATATGTAATAAGTTGTATGTCTTCTAACCCCCATTCTTTCTTCTTTTTATTTATCTGCTTATGATGGTTAGTATAGGGACATCATATTTTCAAATTAGCATTCCCATGACTTGCATCCATTCGTTTTACATGCATAAAAGTTTTGCTCATCATATTATTCAAATGTCAAATTCAAACTCTTTACTTGAATATGTGCGTTATCACATGCCTTGAATTGACTCGTATGTCATGCTAGTAGCCGAGCTTATTAATTGCATATCGTATATGTTGCATTAGCCATATTACATAGTTAAGATCATGCATTTTTCTAAATAGTTCCTCTTTTGGCTTGGAGTATGAGGTAAGTTTTTATGCTTTAGTATATTGCATAAGTGTGATTGATGTCATATCAAACATACTACCATGAGGCTAAATGCTTAATTATTAAACTACTTAAATGCTTGTGGATGAAGGCTATTTGCTTAAATTAGAATAATTTGAATAATGGTCATATGTGATCACTTTTTTTTTCAAGTGACACATATTCAAAATATTTTTCTTTTCAAAACAAACATGATTCGAGTGTTCCAATGTTTGCAAAATTAGTCTATACTCGTATGTTAAAAATAGAATAAGAACATATGTCGTACATAAGAATCACATCATGATTAGTAGAGGCCAATCTTTGATCGGGTGAGTGGGGTGCTCAATTAATGACCTTCCTCTCTTATACCTAAGTTCCCGAACCAAGACACTTTGGTGACGATGGACTAATGGCCTTTGGCAAGAGTCATGGGTTTTCCAAATTTCTCAAAAATATTTAGGTGACGCCTCTGAAATCTGGCAAAGCAGTCAATTTTTGGCATTTGATTCAAACATTGATTTTTCTAAAAAAGAATTGCTGAATTTGGACTCTTTTTGTGTTTTCACTATTTCACATTACACTTATGAAATTAGATTCAGAACCACAAGTGGAGTCCGAACTGTACGGGTTATTCATTCTTCCGAAAGGGAGCGCAAAAAGGCGAGCTACACATCCACATCTACAAGAAACTTTTAACCTAGTTTCCTCTTCTAGTTCTACCCCATGAAACCTCAATCCTCTCAAAACAAGCCTGTCTCCCTTTATTACTTCATCTTCATCCATCATTGCACCTAAAGAAAACAGAGCCACTGTAAGTCACCAAATCTGGCCAAACAACATGATAACATTGAGTATCGAAATAAGCAACATTTACCTCAAATCTTGTGTTGTTCCCTCATTCTTGAATTATAACAGTCAATCCCGTACTCTTTTGGTCATGTTGTAATGTCAGCCTTATTGCACCTTCTGTTAATTTTTAGTAGTTCTTCTTAATAAAGAAAAAGTCAAATATAGTGAACTTAAATCTAGATGGAGTGGAGTTTTAGATTGATAAAATGTAAAAAACAATTTGTTATAATAGAATTGTGTTGTTGAATGAATAATTTAAAGAAAATACACTATAATATAATATTAAACAATTTGAGTAATTCCTTTCAAGAAAATTGGTAAAAAATTCACTCTAGCAATTATTTAAACCATTAGGTCCATTAGGGTTTTTTAATTGGTGAAAAGTCTACACTTTGTAAAATAATTTGGTGAGAAGTCCTATAAGATATTTTGTTTTCAAGTTTACCTCTTGACTTTTTTTTTATTTGTTTGACTTTTCGTTGACTATCTGTTCAAATTTATATCTATCTATTCAAATTTTTTGTCTATCTGTTCATTTTTTGTGTGTAAATTTTCCATCTGTTCAAATTTTTGTGTGCAGATTTTCTATCTGTCCAAATTTTATCTATGCAAATCTTTTATCCAAATCTTATCTGTACAAATTTTATAGACCAATCAAACATCTGTTCAAATTTTATAGACCAATCAAACATCTGTTCAAATTTTGATATTATAGTCTGCACAGAAAACAAAAATATATATATATATATACATAGAGAGAGATTCAGTGATTTCAAACATATCAAACAGAGAACAACAAAAAAAAACAAATGAAACAGAGAGATCCAGAGAGAGATCTATCGTTGAGTATCAAATCACCAAACTTGTAGAACTAAAGCTATGTAAAATACTTCTAATTCAAGTTTCCAGAAAAAACAAAGCACCAAGTACATTCATCTCCACACACATATATATACATATAGGCACATATATTGATGTGTGTGTATATATACCATACCAGATCAAAATAAAAAACGCAACCCTATTTTAATCTATAGTGTTAGCAAAATCAAATAAAAAATTTGTTTGGGCAAAATATTTTTATTTAAAAAAAATTATTTGAGAAAAGATGCCAAAGGTTTGATCAAATTCTTGGCATTTTGAGTTTCAGGATTGACAATATAGAAGCAATGATCCTCTGCTTCCATCTCCACAACCTCCAAATCTCCACTCCAACCACTCTCTCTCACTTCCTCCCCATACCGAACTCCTCTTTCTCAGCTCATCCATCTCCTCCACCACCACCACCAAAACCCCTAGATCTGAGGAGCTTGTTTTCGTGGTGGTCACGATCTGATCATGAGGGTTGCAGTGATGGCGGATCGCGATGACGATTATGGCTATTACGACGGTTGCAGAAAGAATGGGAGAAAAAGAGAGAGATCGCAATGGTGGCTGAGTGCGATGGTGGAGATGCGACGAGGAGAAGACGTGAAGCAGAGGGAGGCGCTATAGTGGTGTCGCCGAAGCCATGGAGGAGGAGATTGACAACCGTTGCAGAGGCGTTAACGGCGATGGTGTAGGAGGCGCCTGAGGCGATGACGTGGGTGTACTGTGGGAGACGAAGAGAGAGAGAGAGAGAGAGAGAGAGAGAGAGGACGATAGAAGATTTTCAACTTTCCACTGGTTGTAAAATATATGTGTATCAATGGCTAGTTTGGTCATTTTCCTGCAGCTTGTCCTTGTAGCCACAGTATTTTTGAGGGTAGGCGTTTGGACAATGAAAATTTAAAATTAAATTTATGAACAAAGAGTCGATTCTTTAAAACAAAACAAAAAAACCAAAAAAAAAAGTTGAATAATTTTTTAAACAATTATTTGAGTAATTTTTTTTTTTTTTTTTTTAACTTGTTTATAAAACCAGATCTATTAATACTTGGACCAATTTGAGTAAGAGTAGTTAATGTCAAATGAAATTCTTACTTAAATTTTTACAAGAATTTGAGAAAATTGAATCATGATTAGAGATGGGCTTACTATAAACATTGAATCTAGAGATATGCAAAGCAGAAAAGGGTAATAATTATCACTCCATATATATGTCGATTTACCTTAGTCCCGGTTTGGTTTTCTTTCTAGGCTAAAAAATACTAAAGGACAAAAAAAAAGTTTAAAAAGTCAAAAATTACAAAAGGACAAAAAATATATTTGCCATTCCAAAGTTAAAAAGCCAAAAAAGCCAAATAAGAAAACCAAACAAATAAAAAAGTTTCAGGTTAAAAAAGTCAAAAAAGTCAAAAAATCAACTAAAAAAGTCATTGCCAAACGACCCCTTCGTATCTTGTGATAACCCTATCCCGTGTTATGTTAATTAATCTTAATTATGATTATGGTTATGTGCTTAATATGATTTTGAGTGCTACTTATATGATTATGTGTGAATTTGAATTCCTATCTGTTCACCGTAGGAAAATCTGTTTAATTTTCTACTATAAAATTTAAATTAAAGGCCGTAGAGGCGTCAGAAAGTGAAATTGATTGTATTTTTGTACTTAGCATGATTTTTAGAACCTACGGTGAAATTTAATTAAAAATTGATTCGGATAAAAATAATTAGATTCAATATGATTGAATTAGAGCACCATTACTTAGCCTTAATCAATTGGATTAGGCAAGCCTATAAATAGGCTTATCTACACTCAAGTTCCTTCCTTGAACTCATTTTGGCTAAGAATACACTAAAGAGAGAGAGAGAGAGAGTGTGCAAGGTTTAGAGAGAGAAAGATGCCAAAATTGAAGACTTTGCTAAGAAATTCGAAGACTAAGGGAATTGGTACAAGATTTAACTATATTTGTAAGGATTGAAGCCTCTAGGTGAGTAATTGAACTCAACTTCATGAAGTTAAGTTCATAATTGAGTGAATTCAAGCAAGATATGAAATGAATTACAAGAATTGAATTGATTATGATGAATTTGAAGTCAATATAACCATGCATGTAGAGAATTGCCATGAATTTGCATAATCTAGCATGTAGCATCTTATTTATGAGAAATTGAGTGCCAAATCATACATGCAAGTATGGTTTTGTTAAGCTCCATGAGTATGAACATCATTTGTACCATTTGAAATAGAAATAGAGTCAATAAGTTACATGCATGCATAATTCAAGCAAGATATGTAACTTAATTTCATGAACTTTGAAGAACTTGAAATGGTTTTTGGAAATTTGGGGGATGAACCATGATTTTGGGACAATTGATTTTGAATTATCTAAGTTTTATTGTCACACAATGTTTGTCTACATTTTTGGTACAAAATTGCAAGTTTTGGAGCAATGGGGGTTGAGTTTTGAAGCTTAAATAGAATTCTGGAAAACCCAAAATTTGAACTGTCCGCTCGAGCGAGGAAAGTCTCACTCGAACGTGAAAACTTAGCTCCCAGAAGTTTTGCAGAAATTTACACTGTAGCTCGAGCGACGAACTCTACGCTCGAGTGAACCTTGTTTTGCAAAACTCCCTGCTCGAGCATCAAAAATCTCGCTCAAGCGTGAAATTCATGTAACCATTATCTTTACAGAGTTTTGCAGCCTGCTCGAGCAACTAAAGCTGTGCTCGAACGGAGAGCCCTATTTCAGAAATTTTGACAAAGCATTTTATGTTTTGTTTTCTGTTCTTTTTTATTTCTAAGCACTCTTAGGCATGCATTGGGCATTGTAAATGACCTCAAAAGGATAAGAAAGAGGCCTAAGAGAAATAAATAAATTAAGAACGGATTGAATCGCTTGTAATCCGATATGTTATGAAATGTGTAGGGTCAAGCGTAAGGGCAAATCCACCGACAGAACACTGTGAGTAATATCTTAATAAGAATGTATTAAAGTATGCTACTTCCAAATGCTCACTTATGTATGAGTTCTACAGAGTTATTAAATTGAATTGGATATTCGTCATAGAAATGATTGGGCCAAAGGTCGTTTGACACGAATAATCGGGCCAAAGGCCATTTGATAGAAATGATTAGGCCAAAGGCCGTTTGACATGAATGATTGGGCCAAAGGTCGTTTGATCGAAATGATTGGGCCAAAGGCCGTTTGACATAAATGATTAGGCCAAAGGCCGTTTGATAGAAATGATTAGGCCAAAGGTTGTTTGACATGAATGATTGGGCCAAAGGCCATTTAACATGAATGATTGGGCCAAAGGTCATTTGACATGAGCGAATTGAGCCTAAGGCTGTTTGATAAGAATGAATTGGGCCCAAGGCCATTTGATACGTTTGGGCCTAAGGTTGTTTAATGTATTAGATAGAAACATGAATGGGCCTAAGGCCGTTTGATATGTTTGTTGACAAATTTTCATTCATGTAACTTCCTTATTTGATATTATTCACTGGGCTTTCGCTCATTCTCATTCATGTGTATGTAGGTGAACAAAGAAACGGTCAAACCCAGCCTCGGTGAAGACTATGAGAGGAAGTCAAGTTTTTGAGGAGTCAACCCGAATGTCTTACGCACGAGACTTTGTTTTTGTCCTTTTTGTTCTTGCATTACTCTTTTGCTATTTTGGTAAACACGTTGGATGTGACAACTCCGACCCATGATTAATGCTAATTCCTGATTAAGCATGTTAAGTAAATGACTAAGACAAAATCGTAAATTAATTACTTGAGTGTGTTGCTTTAAATGCATTTTATCTGTTTGATGTAGAAAGACCTGTTCATGTTTTGGTTTCGATTTGCAAATTGAAGGCCTTATTGGCATCCGATTCAGAAATTGACTTGATTTGTATGTTGATTAGGATTTATAGAATTTTATGGTAGGTTTAATTAAAATTCGATTCGGAACGAATAAAATTAGAATAATTAGTACCAATGTGATTAATATAAGTCAATTTAATTAAGTCACCCTAATTAAGCCTATATAAGGCTACTTTGACTCCTTTACTTGGCTTTACACTCTCATTTCCTACTCTTTGATGCTCAAAAACGTGAGAAAGGGAGAGAGTAAGGAGATTTAGTCTTAGGCATGAGAATTGAACTCAATTGAAAGGAATTGCTAGAATAGAAGAAGGGACCTTGGAGATTGATCATCTAGCTCAAGAATTTGGCATCAAGGACCCAATTGAACATCTAAGGTAAGAAGTCAAGTCTCTAGTCTTGAAATTAAGTTGATTCATCTATGAATTCAAGTGAATTGAGCTATGGGATGTAAGAATTAAGTTTAAGAAGTAGGAAGGAAGATTAATCCATGCATGCATGTTCATTTCATTACATTTGGGGCATGTTTGCTAAGAATTCTCTCATGCATGTCATAGATTGAGCTTAATTGTAGGAAATCATCATGTTTTCTATCACTTTGTCAAGTTTGATCATGTTTTGAAGTGGTGGAGTTCAAGAGAATTCATGCATGTTATATTCTTGAGACATTCATAAAGTTTAAGTTGAATTTGTGTACAATTGGCATGCTTTTGGACTTTGATTTTATGAAATGATCTTTAAATCATGATGTGTTATGAGTTTCTGAGTGTTTTCCAGAATTTTGGCCCAAAAGGATGAGTTTTGGAGTGTTGAATTCATGTTTTGAACTTTGGGAGCAAATCTGGAAAACCCAGAATTTTGCTTCCACGCTCGAGCGACCATCTTTATTTTCACACTTCCGCTCGAGCGACGAAAGGTTGGCTTGAGCGTAAATTGCATGCTCACAGGAGTTTGCATGTTTGGAAGCACGCTCGAGCGACAAGACTTGCGCTCGAGCAAGGGCCTATGTCTCACGCTTAAGCGATTGTTGAGCAACTGTCGAGCGAAAATTGCACGCAACCAAAACTTTTCACATTTTGCAGACCGCTCGAGCAAGGGAGGGAGTGTGTGCTTGAGCGACCACTCACATTTGGTATGTTCGCTCAAGCGAAGAAAGCTATGCTCGAGCGAGACCCCTGTTTTTAGCAAGTTTTGAAAAATATTTTCAAGTACATTTTTGCATCATCTTTCCATCCTAGGCATTCCTATGCAATGATTAAGACATCATAACAAGGATGATGAAGTAGAACCACACCAAAGCAAGTAGAGAGGACTAAGTTATCAATTCCGGGTGTGTAATTTAGTATATGTTCGTTCTGTAACTGTGTAGGTTACGCACCTCAAAGAAGCTGAATAGTCTGCTTACAGCCTTGTTATCTGTGAGTAACAATGTTGTAAAGTTATGTTCAATTATAATTATTTCCTAAACGATGGGCTGTACTGTTTTCTGAAATGACATTATTTACCAAATTAATGTTTGTCCTATTTTATGAACTGTACTCGTGACATCCATAGCAACTGACTGTTACTGTTACTATTACTGCTACTGTTACAGAGATCTCTGTCAGTTCCTATCCTTGGAACTACTGTTACTGTATTGATGGCCATCAACTGACTGTTTGGTCTATTAAGACCTACTGTACTATTCTGCTATTGGATATACCACGTATGACTGCTATGATTTCTAAATGAGTGATATGACATGAAATATGAGACATTGATTGAATAACTGATCTACAGATGCAATTGACTGTTTTAAATACTGAAAAGACATTCATTCTTAACCCCTTTACACATTCATTATTCACTGGGCTTTAGCTCACAGTTTATTGTATATATCTATATATAGGTGGCCAGGCACCGGATCAAAGCTAGAGGGGTCGACCCGAGCTCATGTTTTGTCAAGCCAGCCGTTGTACCTCATAACGAGGTTCCGAACTTGCACGAGTCAAGGCTTTTTGGGTGACTCAAATTCGCCCTTTTATCTTTGCTAATGTAAAGAATGTTTAAGACTCATGTTTATACAGTTTTTGATGTTAGTATTATGTCCCTAACTTGCATAATGGCTTACATATGTATTTTTTTTGGTATAAGTGGTCGTGAATATGACTATGTGCATGAAAGTTTATTTCCATTCAGGTTCTCACCGCTCATTGGACATCATCTTATTATTGATTGGCGTCCGCCAGCTCCCTTTATACTGTATTATTGTCAATACTGTTAAGTAGGCCTTTGGTAATCACAGATTACTGGTTGGTTACGATGTTGATACCACTCTGTCACGACCCAAACCCGCCCCTAAGGGTTTAGCATCGTAATCGGCCAGTAATCCGTGATTACCAAAGGCCTGCTTAACAGTAATAACAATTATACAATAGGAGGGGCTGGCGAAAGCCTGTAAATTTTAAAACATAATGTACAAAGAGCTGTGAGAACTTAAATGCACAAACAACTTATATATATATATACCAATACAGACATAAGTCCAAGTCCATATTCAACATATATGTAAAAACTGAAGTCCAAAACACGTCTAAGTACAAAATAAAAGATATGTCGGGAAATTAAATCCCAAAGCCAAAACAACTTATGAAACATTCACTTGACTCCATATGGCATTCATTCAAAAGATGTGGATTTAGACCACCCAAAACAAAGCCTTGATAATAACGGTTTGGAACCTCGTAGTGAGGCATAGTAGGTTGGCTTGACAAAACGAAATTAGGCTGACGCCGCTAACCTTGCTCCGGTGCCTGATCACCTACATATATACAATAAACTGTGAGCTAAAGCCCAGTGAATAACGAATGTGTAAAGGGGTTAAGAATGAATGTCCTTTCAGTAATTAAAACAGTCAATTGCATCTATAGATCAGTTATTCGATCAATGTTTCATATTTCATGTCATATCAGTCATTTAGAAATCATAGCAGTCATACGTGGTACATCCATTAGCAGAATAGTACGGTAGGTCTTAATAAACCGAACAGTCAGTTGATGGCCATCAATATAGTAGCAGTAGTTCCAAGGATAGGAACTGACAGAGATCTGTGTAACAGTAGCAGTAACAGTAACAGTAACAGTCAGTCGCTATGGATGCCACAAGTACAGTTCATAAAATAAGACAAACATTCATTCGATAAACAATGTCATTTCAGAAAACAGTACAGCCAATCGTTCAGGAAATAATTATAATTGAACATAGCTTTACAACATTGTTACTCACAGATAGCTCCGCTAAGAGATTAGATAATGCAGACAATTCGGATAGATCAGGCAAACGATAGCTCGTGACCTACACAAACCCATAACATATACACATTGAAACACAATATCACTTTCTTGATCAAACTTAACTTTTCTTTCTAAGTAACCCGAAGTTCTACTATACTTATTCTTTCTTACTCAAATAAACCGGGTTCTCATTTCATATATTCTTTTATTACTACATCCTTCTTTTTCAAATAGACCGATTTCTTACTTGGTTTCTTAATGAATTACTACTTAATCAATGACTCACGCTGTAACCAACTAATTTGTGTTAATTCTTAGCTTATTAATCTTCATTTCAAAACTTAGGCTTTTGCATGAACCAATTTAAACATGTAATTTAATTAATAAAGATGAACCCATGACTAATTTTTCAATTTCTAATACAAAAATCTCTTCGATCATTAAGATTAAAACCAATAATTTCATGAATATACTAATTCCAACATTCTTCTTCTCTGTTTTATAAAACATAAATTAAAGCTATAAAGCCTTTTCAAAGTATTTACATGTAAAATCAAAATCAAACTAATTTTTTATTTTCAAATATAAATTATAATTTATTTCCATATTGATTAACCTTAACCATGTTCATGAATTAATTCTTTAATTCCTCCAAATTACATGCATGCAGAAATAAGATTCAAATTCATATAAGACATTCAAAATCAAACCCAAAATAATTAATTTCCCAAATTAACTTCTTTAATTTTGAACCTATAACTTAATTTCTTTATCCGTCTTACTAATTCCTTTCAAAATATCAAATTAAAACCATAAAACTTATAGAATAACAGTTGCATGTATAAAACTAAAATCAAAATAAAATCATAATTTTTCTCTCTAACTTATCCTGATTTAGATTTAATTTATTTTCTCCATATCAAACCCAATTTCAAACCCACAAATTTTAAAATATGAATTAAACTTCAAAACTCTTGAAAAATTCATAATGCATATACAATTGAGGCTCAATTTCATGTTAAGACAACTAAATTCAAACCCAAAGTGATTAATTTCTAAGTTAATTTCCATAAATTTGAACCTAATTCCATTGCATGGATCAATCTTCACTACATCATTGTTGCATGTAATTTTTATAACACAATTCAAGAATGATTCTCAAAATTAAACTCAACTTAACAAATTTAAAGAATCATAACTCATAATCTTCAACCTAACTTGATTTTACATGCAAAACCCAATTTCTATCAATTTATATAATTGATCCTCAAATCTTCATTTTTAATCCTCTCAAAATTCATCTTAAATCAATTTATGTCTAGATTATTTAAACAATACTAAGAAGAGGATGGAATTTCTTACTTGAAGATGAATTTTCCACAATTTTGAGCTTGAATCTTGGTATCCCACAAGGCTTTCTTCTTCTCCTTTTTTTTTTCCCCTTCCTCCCAGTCTCTCTCTCTCAGCCGTGCTTTCTCTTCCTTTCTTTTTTTTCTAACTCTGTTTCCAGCAAATTGAAGGCCACCCTTTGATTTCATTCATCATCTTTTTTTTATTATTTTATTTTATTCATTAGTGGGACACTTGTCCTTATAATATGAACCCATGTGATGGTATGTTAGGATTAGTTTAGCACACTAATTACACATTAATTTAATTAAATATCACTTAGTCTTGATTAATCATAATTAGCACATAACTTAATTAATCATAACTAATTACAATTCCTACATGATTTAATTAGTCTAATTTGACTTCCATTAAGGCCCAATTAATTATATTTAATCTTCACCATTCTGAATCAGCTTTTAATCAAACTCTCGAAGGCTCCAAATATTAAATTAAACTTACTGCCATCATCAATTTTGATTTCCCAAATTATTAAGGCCTTCAATTTCAGCTTAAACTTCAAAATCTTAGTCAATAAATTACATATTCAATTGAACACCTCATAATTAAATTTAATTCATAATAATCTTAATTTCTATTTCGTATAACTTAATTAACTCCAATTCGGACCCAATTTATTAAATTTTAGTTTTATAGATCTGAATCGAATATTTAATTAAACTCTCATATGGTCCGATACTCGATATTTAAATAATTCAATTCATTATTTCTACTTTCTTGAGCCATTTAGGCTTTGAATTTCTAATTCCAAAATAACTTCTTAATAGAACCATATATGAATCAATCTCGATAATTTTCGTAAATCCTAGATTAAATTAGAGGCAATTAAATTTTAAATCTCCTTAATTAATTAAGTGCTAATAATTATACGTGATGGGGTCGTCACAGTCTCTTCCCCTTAGAAAGTTTGGTCCTCCAAACTTAAGATACTTGTACCGAAAATCAGTCATATAGTTTTGTCTTAATTTATTTCCTCTCTGACTTGGTCTCAATTCAGTTGATTTTCTTTATGGAAATTGTATTTATTTCCCAATCACTTAACGGTTAATAACCCAAATTGGTGATTCATTACCGTTTCCATTATCATCAATCACGTAACTCCTATATTTTAATTTAGGGTCTTGTTATGGTGTGCAACTTACACCTTACACCTTACACTTACACCTTATACTTAAAATTACACCTTATACTTACACATTTTTTGAGGTTGCATATGGTGTGCAACCCACTTACACCTTACACCTTACACTTACACCTTATACTTACACTTACACCTTACACTTACACCTTTTGTGAGGTTGCATATGGTGTGCAACCGTAAGTGGGTTGCACACTTAAGAAAAGTCCTTTAATTTATTGATCTATAATTCATGTACTCCACATATTTATTTCAAGAATCAAAATATTCTGCCACTGACATGCTAGGTTTTTCAAATTGAACTTAAGAGCAGTACTAGATTTTTCAAATTGAAGTTACGGATTTTTCAAATTAAATGTTTGTCCTATTTTATGAACTGTACTCATGGCATCCATAGCAACTGACTGTTACTGTTACTGCTGCTGTTACTGTTACTGCTACTGCTACTGCTATTGCTACTGTTACTGTTACAGAGATCTCTGTCAGTTCCTATCATTGGAACTACTGTTATTGTATTGATGGCCATCAATTGACTGTTTGGTCTATTAAGACCTACTATACTGTTCTGCTATTGGATGTACCACGTATGACTGCTATGATTTCTAAATGAATGATATGACATGAAATATGAGACATTGATTGAATAACTGATCTACAGATGCGATTGATTGTTTTAAATACTGAAAGGACATTCATTCTTAACCCCTTTACACATTCATTATTCACTGGTTTTTAGCTCACAGTTTATTGTATATATATATAGGTGGCCAGGCAGGGGTCGACCCGAGCTCACGTTTTGTCAACTCAGCTATTGTACCTCATAACGAGGTTCCGAACTTGTACGAGTCAAGGCTTTTTGGGTGACTCAAATTTGTCCTTTTGTCTTTGCTAATGTAAAGAATGTTTAAGACTCCTGTTTATACAGTTTTTGATGTTGGGATTATGTCCCTAACTTGCATAATGGCTTACATATGTATTTTTTGGTATAAGTGGTCGTAAATACGGCGGTATGCATGAAAGTTTATTTCCATTCAGGTCTCCACCGCTCATTGGACATCATCTTATTATTGATTGGTTTCCGCCAACCCCCTTTATATTGTATTATTGTCAATACTGTTAAGCAGGCCTTTGGTAATCACGGATTACTGGCCGGTTACGATGCTAAACCCTTAAGGACGGGTTTGGGTCGTGACATTGGATCACCTATGTATATGAGTTTTTGTTTAGCTGACTGCATATTTGAAAGTTCTGGTTGTATATAAGATGTTAACTCTATTTATATGTGTGAGTCATTATGAAATACCTTTGGAATGATTTTGCTATACCATGTAAGCACAGCTCATTGGACAGGGTTTTTAAATCTGCTTCGGTTTTGGCCCCTTTAATATTTCTGAAATTGTTTGAGGCCGTAGATAATCTCATAATTATTGGCCGGTTATGACTTTAATCGTTAAGGGTGGGATCGGGGGTCATGACATATCTGATGATGATGATGCTCAAATTGAAGAGATGATTAAGCTTGTTGTTGAAGCAGACTCAAATATGAATTTGTAGGCTATGAACTGAGTGTGAATGCTCTCTCTCTCTCTCTCTCTCTCTCTCTCTCTCTATATATATATATATATATATATATCACGTACAGGAACAGAACGGGAGCGAAGTGAGAAAATTGATAAACACACGAAAATTGAAAATTGAAAGCTATAAATACAGAGAAAATTGCCCATAAATCCACTCTAGTAATTGTCTAAAGTATTAGGTTAAAAGGATATTTTTATTGGTGAGAGATTCACCGTTTGTGAAATAGTTTAGTGAGAAATTCTTTTGTTTGTTTTAAATAACATTTTGTTTCCAATTTTACTCCTAAATTTATCTGTTGACTTTTTTTTTTTATCTGTTGACTTTCGTTGATTATCTGCTCAAATTGTTTTTCTTATCTATTTCAAAATTTTCCCTATCTGTTCAAAATTTCTCCTATATGTTCAATTTTTTACCTATATGTTCAATTTTTTTATCCTATCTGTTTATTTGTATAATATATTTTTCCCATCTGTTGAATTTTTTCCCTATCTATTTAATTTTTTTGATTATCTATACAATTTTTTTCCTTATCTGTTCATGTGAGAACCTGAATTTTTAGACAACTAATTAGTTTGATTTATAATAATATTAAGTCAGTTAATAGTGATAATTAAATTATCGAATTATAATGTTAATAGTATCATGGTTAATACCAATATTAAATTATTTTAAATAAAATTATTTATCTTGCTGTGATTAAATTTATGTATCAAAATATAGTTTTGAAAACTAAATGGATTAAATTAATAGTAAATAAGCTAGTTAGAGTTTAGTAGGAAGAAAACCATCTAGTTTAAAAATAATAATAATAAATAAATAAATAAGTAAATAAGAAAGTTATATATATATACTAATATTGTATTGGCATCAATTTCAATTCAATTCAAAAAAAAAAAAAAAAGGTCAAATTGCAAGAAAAGTGGCTGACCACTTCTATTTCCCTAGGCTACTTTGCTGCATGCAAGGCATGCTTGTTTTACCAACTTCACACTCCTAGGGAAGTAAGCATGGCTTAGGATGGCAATTCCAAGCCAATAGAAATTTTTTTTGCTAAAGAAAGGAAATAATAAAATAAAACAAAAGTTTCACCCATATTCCCTACATAAGGGACCTCACCATCAGCCATAATACACACACACACGGCTGTGAGAGGAAAGAAAGAGTGGAGAGGAAAAAGAGAGGACAAAAAGAGAGTAAAAAGGAGAAGAGAAAGAGAGGAAAAAGATAGGGCACTTGGTGAATACCAATTTCAATTTAGTTTGAGAAGTGTTTGCAAAAGCTCTTGAGGTAAGAACACATCACCTCTATCCTCCCTTAGATACTTCTAACTAAAATTTATATAAATTATATATGCAAGATTAAGCATGGTTAAGTCATATATAGCAAAATAGTACCATGCATGTTTAAAATTTTGATAGGGTGAGGGTTTCATTATGTTATAATTTCATATTCCTTCTTGCAAATGTAGATATGTGGCTTAGCTACTATTTTTATGTGTTCAATATTCTTCATTGTTGAAATAATCTTGCAAGAGAGTAAAATGATATGAGAATGGCTTCTTTTTACCTGAAACTTAGATCCTTCCTCACTGTTTCAGACTTTATCGATGAAAAGAGGGCTCTAATAAATTGAAAATAATTGATGTTAAAAATCTGTGTATACTGGAAGTATGTATAGGTGTTATACACTGTGTAAAATTTTTATAAAATCATTGGACACCATTTTCTTACCGAAACAAATATTTTCCCCTAAGCGTCGCTTACAACACAGCAGAAGCAGTGGCTTCAAACAGGTCCCGTTTTCTCTACAAATGGTATTTCTCTGCACGACCACTTGGAAAAGTTATATTTTTTAAGTTACCTTTCAAACGCCGCTAGTTTCATAATTTTTTATTAAGTATTGAGAGAGAAACGCCAATTTTTCCAAAATGTGACAGAATCTATCCAGTTTCCTTATAAAATTTATTTGACCATCTTCGACTGGTTTTCAGTCTCACACTCCTTTGGAAATATGTTCTAAACTCAAAAATTTAGCAAACTGTTCTAACCATGCCTCTTTTCGACACCGTTTGAGAACCTTTTTATTTTTCGAACACAGAACACCTGTGCTGACGTTTTCATGGCCTGAATATATTTTTATTTCATTGCTGTTGGAGGCAGCAGCAATGCTGACTTTACCAGGTCACCGTTTATTCCACAGAATAAATTTTCAAGTGATTTAAATCGGAAAAGTTAGATTTTTAAGTTACCTTTCAAACGCCGTTGGTTTCATAATTTTTTTATTAAGTATTGAGAGAGAAACGCCAATTTTTTCCAAAATGTGACAGAATCTGTCCAGTTTTCTTAGAAAAATTATTTGACCATCTTCCGTTGATTTTCAGTCTTCGAATCCTTCTGGAAATATGTTCTAAACTCAAGTATCTAACAAGCCGTTCTAACCCTACCTTCTTTTGACACCGTTTGAGGCCGCTTTTTATTTTTCCAACACAGAACACCTGTGTTGGAAGTACTATAACTCACTGTCCCAGAAAAACCAGTTTTCTTCCAAAATTTAATTCTCCCTTTGAAAATCATTTTTAGCTCTGGTATTCTTCTCGAAATATTTTCCTAACTCAATGAACTAGCACCAGTTAAAATATTGTAATGGTTGAACATCGTTTGGTATGAGTTTCATATTTTTTTTACCATACAGTGCTGAAAGAAGTAGTGTGTGAATTCCTAGGAAATTTTGTGATAATTCCTAAAACATTCTATCATATTTATTTTGGTTGTCATACACGATTGTGTTGTGCTATATAAACATTATGTCATTGTAGTTTTCAAACTAAAACTCGTACATGCATCAAAATGTGAATTGGACAAAGTAAAGGGACATGGAATCGAACAGATACATTAAAATTTAAAAGTGATGGGGTGAGTCTGGTTTAGAATTTTGCGCAAGTGAGTTGCGAACCCTAACATGGCACGGGAAGGTATTTCGGCTCTTATCGGTACAGGCGATGTAAGGTTGGTGGTGCGGGTGTCACAACATAGACCATTCCCTTCGGGCAGACCATGATGTCACGACTCAGGTACGTAACCCTGGTGCGTGGGCTTCATTGGTAGTTACAGTAAGTAACATTTGAATATTTGACTAAGGGGGAGTCAGAATTGCCCGTGGCCATTATTTAAAGGTTGAGTGGAAATAGTGCTCCGTGGGAAGTTACTTAAACTATCTGATAAATTAAATCTATGAGAAATTAAAAAGAAAAGTGGACATTTTCCTTATGATGAAATACTACTTTCGTTTGCCTTATTATTATTATTATTATTATTTCAACTAATGGCATTCTTGTTATACTTATTAAATGCGACATGTTATTCTGTTACTACGCATTATTCATTAATTGTGAGTGTATTATTGGGGTGGGTATTTCGGGTTGTAGTATCTTATTGAGCTCGTCGCTCATTGGCATTCCCGTTGCCCTGGCGTTTCATGCCAAGTACCGAAGAAACCGAAGGAAACACCGAGGTGTTGGAAGGCAACATTCAGCCCTGGTTAGCTTGAAGCGTGCCAAAGTTTCATGAACCATTTTTCTGAGTTTTCTAGTTTTTCTCTAGTTTCTTTCATATTTGTGTACTAAGACAAAATTTTAAGTTTGACTGGAGTTGTAATTTATGAACTTTTAGTTCTTGTGTTGTTAATTAATGGATGATGGTAAATTGGTGGCAACATTGATGAGGATTCTTAATTAGGAAAAATTGATTTTAAATTTTAAATCTTATTATGATGTCCTTAAATTTTGGGGCGTCACAGTTCAAAACTATACAAAATAATCTGTTCAACAGATAGTAAACAAAATAATTTGTTCAAAACCAAACAAAACATTATGTCCAAATTTTAGCCCTTGTATTTTATACATCAATCACAATAATTCCAAAACCAAACCAAACAATAAAAGACAAGACAGAGAAAGATGTGAGAATCACATAAATAGCAGATCAACAGATCAAAATAAGTGAATCGCACAAATATACCACTCAATCAACTTAACCAATTGAAATTTATCCCAAAAAATTCAATTAAAAAAATCTTAAACCATAGAAATGGATGGAGAAAAGTAATATTCCTACTATATTCAACCTAATGACACAAATACACACACACAAAAAAAGGCAGCACCACAATTTGCAGTGGGCCGGGTCAATTTAACCCGACCCATTTTCATTTTTGGTTGGGACACGGGGTTGTCACGAGTAACAAGGACCATTCTGGGTAGATTTGACTGTGGGAGGGCTTTGAGCTAATTGTTGGGCAGTAGCCTAGTGTTTCTAGGTTAGGCCGGTCGCGCCCGCGAGCGTGTGGGTCACGCCTATGATTTGGTGGAGTGGAGGTCACGCCCGCAGTTGGCCACGGCCAGGCCGCAACCAAATGTGGCCTTCCGGTCGGATGATTGGGGAGACGAGTGCTTGGGTCGCGAGAGATCGCGGTTAGGGAAATTGCGCTCGTGAAAGGCATGGTCGCGCTCACGACCAGTCATGTTGGGCGTCCGTGGCCGCGAGCTTTTATTACACTCGTGATGGTGGGTTTATATAACACATCAGTATATTGAAAACCTCACGTTTTTAGATCTTTTCTCTTTCACTTTCACTTTCGCCATTGTTGACCCATTTTAAGCTTTAAAGCTTGGATGTCATCTATTTCTACCCACTTTCTATTCCTAGTTCCATATACCAAAATGTAGAGCTTGGCGAGTGCTTCATTTTAATCTGAGCAGATCATTTTTTTCATCGCTTGCTTTTCCAGCTTGTCTCCTCTTCGTTTTAAGAGGTAACGTCTATTTCCTTGACTCGATATGAGTTCGGTAGTGTATTTTGTTATATAGATTTTGTTGTTGTTGGGTTGATTTTGAAATTATGGTTTGGGGTTGAAGGTTTGTTCCAAATTGGGGGTTGTTTTGTTATGATTTTGCTATTAACTCTATTTTCGGTATATAAAATTGCATGTGGGTTTCTAAAAGTGAAAAAAAATCCTAATTTGTGAAAAACCCTAAATGATAATGTTTTTAGGAGTTGGATGGATTTTCGGAAAAGGTTTTGATTGGAAAGAAAATGTTGTGAGATTTTGAAAATAACGAATATTTTTACTCTTTTGAAAAAATATTGGGTTATTGGGAAATACATATATATGAGTTTTAGACTATGGGATTGCATATCTGTATTGTTGTCTTTAATTATTGCATTAGAGATAACTATTTTGGCTATCGGTGGAGGATAACATTGTCGTGTGTTAGCAATTACATGTGGGCTAGGCAAATTGGAATGTTTATAAAATCATACATATCATGGTGCACGTCTGTTGGCTTTTTGGCTTTCGAAAGGTATTTTTGTAAATGCGAGCGTGCCAGCAAGGATCAATCAGTCCTTACAGAAATTATAATTGCCAACCAATTATCAGACGATTGTGTTTTAGTTTTTTCAGCCTCAATGAAGAAGACTTTTACTGGTGGCTTGACTTAGGAGAAATTAAGAGAAATAACAGTTAATATGAAGAACAATGGAAGTATTTCATTAAAATGAAAACTTACAATAGTCCAAACTCAGCCTCGTAGAGATTTACAGCAACAATCTACTTGAATCTACTTGAAACTACTCCTATGAATGAAGTACAGTGCAGGTATTTAAAATGCAGGAATGTAAAGAACAGGTATTTAAAGTGCAGGAAAGGTAAAGACTGAAAATGTAAAAACTGGAAAAGAAAATATGTAAAGTAAGACTGGTTTGTATGATCTGAGTCTGGGGGCTTTTCCTGGGGACCTCCTTGCTATTTATACTCCTCAAGGATGACCATCGAACTGCACTTCAAATCGTCGAACTGCTCCTCCATGATCGCTGATCATGCTGCCTTAGAAGTAGTCCCATTACGCCATCACTTGCAGTTAGGCTTCCCTCCTGTATTTGAATTTGAATATGAGTAACTGTTGAAGCCACGTCACCTTGTATCTCTTTACTGATCCAGTGCTACTCAGATCACGTGAGAACCAATTTTCACTGCCACATGTGCGATCAGGATCGAAGACTTGAGTAGTCTCCCTATATTACCCTTACTCTGCCACGTGTCGAACTGTAATTGGCTTGTACAAAATATGTAGCCAACATTACCCCCCGCACTAATATACCCAATACTTGGTGATATTAGTGGATCACAGTTTTTTCCCGCGCTTTTAGAATGTGCATGGAGTCTATCTTCTGGAAACACAACCGTCATCTATTTGGTGATCATTTGCATTAACTCTCTTTCAATTTGTTGAACATCCCAATACCTTAGCATTCGAACAGACTATGGCTAAATCAACTTCCCTTTATATTGATCAAGCATACGAAGAGCCATTGAGTAATGCTGCTTCCCCTCGAAAGAACCTCCACGCATTCATTAGCCACCTTTACCCGCCTTTCTATATTCAGGTCATGGGAGCCTTTGTAAATTACCAACCTTTGGACTACGAACACATTGTCCTTAATCCTTCGAGTCAACAAGTTGCAGACACAGATACAAGAAGTTCTTCCTCTAACTCCCCCTTGTACCTCGAACAAACTGCTCTCAAACCTTTGATTTGGCAAGTTGCAAATATGGACTTAGGAAACTCTTTTTCACAAAACTCTACATGGGATGAAGCTACAACTTCTTCATCTTCTGGGGTTTCTGGCTGGATAAGCTGATCAACACCTGAGACTTATGATTTGAGGGAACGAATCAACCATCATTTTGTTGAGTTCACTGACCCTTTAGAGTTTCCTTCCTACGCTCGAAGTTCAGTGGTCTACCCTTACGTGCCCATTGACCATCGACGTAGTTTGGAGGAGAACCTGCTTGTGGCATGGTACACATCCTCCATGCCTACAAAGATAATGCACGCTACCCGGCGCCCAGAAGAAGCACAAGGGTACAACCCATCATTCTTAGCCCAGAAGGCGAAGATTTGTTCTTCTGACTGGCTTAATTATATTAATGCCTTTGTTCCTTCTACTCTCGTGCCATCTCCCATAATAGAAGCATCCACACCTTCTTCTCCATCCACATCTCCTTCTTCATCTTCTGAAACAGAAGCATCCACACCTTCTCCTCCGCCAACTCTTTGCTCGACAGAGAGACTGAGGCTTGCGCTTCCTATGGAAAAAGTCTTCCCACCTTACAAACCTCCACCTTCCCCCACTCCAGCTGAGCGGAAACAAGCTCAACTTCTGCTTGCAGCTTTCTCTCATTTGCCCTTCAATGTTCTTGAGGACGAAGTCCCTCTCAAGAACCTTCAATGGGCTTGTGATATTCTGACTAGGGGCCATGTCCTTAATCCCCTTGCCCAAGCAGAACTTCATATGTTCCTGGACCAACTTCCAGTGCTCCTCTACTGGCATCGAAATTCCATGGTCACTACATAATCTTTGGATTAACTTTCCTCTCTGCGAATTCATGCCCAGTACGAAGCAGAGAACTTCATCAAAGAATTCGATGATTTTAAGAATAAAGATTCTGCGTATTGGGATGACTTGGTCATAGACGAAATGGAACAAAGATTGAGAGAGGAAGCTTTCGAAATAAAGGCTGAAGAGCTCTACTACGAAGTGAGAGCACATCAACTTATGCAGCCAACATTAAAAGAAATAGAAGATATAATAAAGAAAGAACAAAAATTCATTGATCATTGTTGGACTAAATTTCATGATCTTGTTATTTATTCTATTCCTTATTTTTATGAGCTTGAGTTTATACCCAGATAGGGTCATTCGATGTAATTGCTTTGGCTTTAATATAAACAGAATTCTTCACTTGGCATTGTTTGATCCTGTTTTCATTTGCCTTTTAAAGCCAATCCAGAGCTTCGAACTGGACAACCTTATTCTTCGAATGTGGACTCAATTGTTTGAAAATGAAAACACTAAGAACCAACATGACTTTTCCAATTTATGGAATAAAGTTGACAGTTTTGGCTGATATCATTTTAGAAACAGTGCTTCGAATTTAACAATCTTATCCTTCAAATATAGATCCAATCAATTTCCAATAAGGATGTTAGGATGAATTCTCTAATTTATGGACTGTGGTTACCAACTCTTGTTGATTTTTGTTTGAAATTGGTGCTTCGAATTTTAACAATCTTTTCCCCTCAAAGCTTGTTTTAATCATAACCAAAATATGGTCATGGTTAATACTGACTAGTTTTGCGACAGTCCATACTTACAACAATATGGAAATTGCCTTTGGGGTACACTGTTTTAACCGAACAAACAATTCTCTGTGTAAATTCAAACCAACTATTGGTTTAGATGTTTCGAACAACAAATCACATCCTTAAGAAGCCTTACGCTTTGCCTCAAGGGTACTACTTTTGTTAAGAAACCTATTACAGGTCTTTGATCTCTTCTAAGTAAACCCATCCTTGAGTATCCTTACATTTTTAAAGATCTAGTATGCTTCGAAGCCGACTTCTGTATTTCGAAGCCGTTGCTGTTTGATTTTTGGCGCCAAAATCTGGCTTCGAAGCCAAATATCATGCTTCGAAGCTGGCATCACCATCCAAAATGTGCTCTTCCCTCCAAAAACTATCAATATCGGAAGAGACTCCTCGTATTCGTACTTTTAGTACTTAACGATTTATGGGATACATTTTCCGGACACAAAGGCCTTTTAAAACCCTTTTGTCGCGCGTTCTGGGATTACATACAAACCCTCATCAGCCTTCCACTTCTCTTTACTCCCTTCTTCACTTTCTAAAAAAAACGTACTGTCAATGGCTTCTTCTTCTTCACCAAAAGTGCCAGTCATAGAGCGTGTGAGCTCATCTGTGGCTTTAAAAAGACTCATTGATGCAGAATGTGAGAAATACAAGGCTGGAGGGAAAAGCCCTATTGATGGGCGTATTTTTGTCCCTCGTCGCCATGTGCAGCAAGACTATGTGCTTGGGCCCATATTCAAAGAGATCCTTACTGAGCTCCCAGCCCTATATCCTCGTCTGGAGAACCAATGTCTCCTTTATGAAGGTGGTCTCGATTGGAGGAACTGGAGAATCAATCGCCCTCACCGATGTTGGCCCACGGTGAGACCGGAGTGGCAAGAATGGTACGACCGGGTCATCCCTGCTAGGACACTAGACCTTCAAGAGCTCTGCCTTCTCGATGCTCTCCGACTATCTAGGGTAACTATCTCAGAGGACCCTTTCCTAGTTCCTGCTGCCTTATGTTTTTGGAACCCTATCTTTAATTTCTTTCAATTTAGATGTGGGATGATGGCCCCTACTGTTCTTGATATTTGCCATCTACTAGGAGTATCCCCTATTCGTACCCCCATTACACCAGATTTCCCTGACTTAACAGTCCCTTTCGCCCTCCCCTCTCTTAACTCATCTTACAGTGATTTTGTTAAAGCTGAGAATAAAAGAGAGGGCCTGGTAACCGATAGAGAATTCTTTTCCTTCCTGTTATATTGGCTTTGTAAATTCCTCTTCTGCACCTCCTCCCAAAGAATCATGCCTGAATTTGCCCCTCTTGCCAAAGCCTTTGTTTTGCAGAAAAGGGTAGCCTTGGCCCCATATGTCCTAGGCCATGTATATAGAGTTTGTTCCCTTTTTTGCGAAAAACCCTTAGATGCTAATCAAGGAGGGCCATTCTGGATCCTTCAGCTTTGGCTTTTCGCCTATTTCACTGAACTACAATCCAAATGTCTTAAATTTTCTGGGCTACACTCTCTTACCCATGGCATAAGACTAGCCAATGCTGTACTTTCCCCTCTACTTTTGCCTTTTATTTCTCTTTCTTCCATCAACTACCAGCTGCTCCTCCTATTCACCATTTCCATCCCTTCGAACCCAGTATTGGTCCAACTTGGTTGAATAATTTCCTAAATGACAGGCTCTGCGCTTCGCCTGCTCATAAGGACATATGGGCTTCCCTTCTGCTTCCTAGAGAGCTATTTATCGGGACCACAAATCCCAGAGCTTATAAATGCATAGCTAAGCCTTATTGTCCTGCTCAATTTGCCAGACAGTTTGGCTTCACACAAGGGGTCCCAATACCTCTCTACAGCAACACCAATTTGAGCCTTACTAGGAGAGATTTGAAGGTTCGGAGGTCGAGGCTCAAAGAGGCGACCTTCAAATTTATAGATGACTTGGCCAATTTTGAGTACACCCCTTTCATTTCTCAAGGTACCGTATTAAAAAGTTACCAAAATTGGTGGGTGAGCAATATGGAAGTCTATTTGGCCATTTCACCTCAAAACCTACTAAAGGTGTTGGATGTGCCTAAGCCCAAGGGAGCTGGAATTGTCACCTCTTCCACCGTTTCAGTTACAGTACCTGCTACAACTCAGTCCACTCCTGCTGCCTCAACTCCTCCTAGAGTCACCCGGGCTGCTCCGAAGAATGGTATAATTTTGTTTCTTTTCCTTTGGCCTTTTCTATAATAGTTGTAGTTCTATTCTTAATTCTTCTTTTATGAAGGTGGTCCACAACAAAAGAAAAGGAGACTGCTGGAGCCTGAAAAGGAAACAATTGAGGTGCAAGAAGAAGAAGAAGAAGAAGCAGATCAAGAGCATGAGTCACCCTTGATAAGAAGGAAAAGAGTGACTGATTTGGTCCAAGAGGAGACAACTGCTAGGGAGGTAGAGGAGGAGCTCATTTTTAGGGAATCAGATCTTAGACTGAAGAAGTTGAGGAGGAAATTGAGGAGCAGATAATACCAATTCAGAGAAAAAAGAGAAGGAAGATTACTGTCTCTCCTTCTGATTTCGCTGAAGACTCAGATTCCGAGACAATTGCCCAAGTAATAGAAAAGAGAAGGAAAGTGACTGCTTCAGCCACTGACTGGGTTGAAGATCCCATCCCTGAAGCAGCTGCCCAGACCGTAGAACAAGAACATTCCCTAGCCCTAATTGTCTTCGAGAGGGCTGAAAAGAGGCGGCAGCAACAATTTCTAAGAGAGGAAGCTGCTGTTGATGATGCATTACAAAGGGAAACGGCAAGAAGGCAACAGACTATCGAACATTACTCCCTTCGCAGCTCTCCCATTAGTGCCAGCGCTTCTGGGACAAGTAATTCATTTTCATGCCTCTATTCTTTTCTTGTCAAATCTTTAATATTGAGACTTGACATTACTTTATATTTCTCCTTTTGCAGCAACAACCACTGAGCCTATCCCTCAATTTACTTCTCTTTCGAACCTTGCTCCTCCCTCTCCTTCCAAGGAAATTCCAACTGCTACTTCTTCTTCAAAGGCAGCTAATTCCCCAATTGAGGGTGCTGGTAGCTCTCCCATTCATATTTCATCACCTTTGTCTACTTCCAGCCCCTCCTCGCTTGATTCATTGGTGGGTAAGACCATAGAGGCTGCCAAAAATGTTCCATCCATTTCTCCTATCCCCATGCAGTCTTCCGTGCCTTCCACCACAACACTCTCTGCACTTCTCATGTCTACGGATGAGGTAGACATCTTCGAAGCCAGACTAGCTAGTCTCTTCGACGTACCCTCTACCTCTCCAACATTGAATGTTGAAGCTGAGCCCTTAGATTTAGCTGACTCCTTCCCGGAAATTTTTTAGAGTTCTTCTTCCTCCAGCAGCAAGCCTTCTGCACCTTCGATAGACCTGGACACATGCTTGGAACTGTTGATTTCTTTTTCGAGGATCCCCTTCGAGGCTCTGCAAAGGCCTATAATCAGAAATGGGTTCCTCCAATGCTGCAAAATTGCTGAGCAGTCTGGCATGAACGTTTCAAGTCATCTATCTCAGGCAGCAGCTACTGTTGATTTTTACATTAGCATTTGTCAGGCTGCCAAGGTTGAGGATGAGAAACTGGCTAGAGATTAGAGTTTTGTTTCCCAAGTGCACACCGAAGTGTCAAAGCTTAAGGAACAACACTCCTCTGCCTCCTACTTTCGAGTCTAGCTGCTGGAGAGGAAAGCTCAACTTGAAGAGGAGCTAGCTGTAGTAAATCGAGCCTTAGTCCGAACTGATACAAAATTGCAAATCACCAACCAGGGACTAGCTGATCGAAAGGAAGAGATGGCTACAGCTATTCAACTAGTTCCCTCACTTAGCAATAGGAAATCTATTGTACAAAAACAATTAAGACATTGTAATGAATTTTGGGCCAATTTGTGGCAAAATGTACTTAATTCTTTATGAAAGCACAAATTTTTGTCTATCATTTGAGCAGTCTTTGTGTTCTTGTATATAGTGTTTATTTTATCCCTTGTGTTTCCCAAATGGTTGGAAAATAAGGCTTTAAATATCTGCCATTAATCTTTTTGGGATGCACATAACCATTCAAATTTCTCAAATGGTATGCTCCAAAAGGCAGAACTCTATGAATCTGATATGGCCCTTCCCAGTTAGGTGACCATTTGCCAAACTTATGGCTCTTAATTCCTATTGGGAGTATTGTTTTCCATACCAAATCACCTTCATCAAAGCCAATGTGTTTGACTTTCTTATTATAATTCTTGGCTGCTTTCTTCTTTTGGAAAAGAATGCTATTTAATGCCAAAATTCTGGCCTCATCTATGCCTTCTAATTCCAAGCACATACTCTGATGGTACTGCTCCGGATCTAACTGGTCTTGGCATCTTACCCTCAAAGATTTAACATTAATCTCCACAGGTAACACTGCATCATGCCCATATACTAAGGCATAAGGAGTGACTCTTGTGCTTGACCTTGGAGAAGTTCTGTAAGCCCACAAAACATCCAACAACAGGTTATGCCAATCCCTAGGATTATCTTCCACAACCTTTTGTATTCCTTTTTTCAAGGACTGATTGGATGATTCAGCTTGACCATTGGCTTGTGCATAATAGGGTGTGGAATTAACAAGGCTAATTCCAAACTCTGCCACAAAAGACTTCACCATTTTCCCATCGAACACAGTCCCATTGTCCACAGTTATGGTTTGTGGGATGCCAAATCTATGGATCAAATCTTTAATGAACCCAATGACTTTTGTCTGGTCTACAGCCTTGTATGGTTTGGCTTCGACCCACTTAGTGAAGTAATCAGTGGCCACTAGAATGAAACAATGATGCTTCGAAGAAGGTGGGTGTATTTTTCCCATCATATCCATGGCTCATCCTCTAAAAGGCCAAGGCTTCACTACTGCATGTAGGTCAGTTATGGGCACATGCCTTATTGTGCCATGCTTTTGGCATGCCTGGCAACCCTTTGCATATTCTATGCAGTCTTTAAGGATAGTTGGCCAATAGTAGGAATGCCTTCGAAGCAGCCATCTCATCTTCACACCAGGCTGATGAGCACCACAGATGCCTTCATGAACCTCAGCCATAGCTGTTAATGCTTCTTTTGGACCTAAACATTCTAGCAACAAACACTCTCCCCCCCTTTTGTAGAGAGCATTACCATATATCATGTATTGCATGGACTGCAATTTAATTCTCCTGCTGGCCTTTGAAGATGGACCAGCCAAGTACTGCATTATTGAATGTCTCCAATCTTGTTCTTGTAAGTCATTATGATTGACTTCCAAGACCACATTCCTTTTATTCAAAGGTGGTATCAATTTCTGATATGTTGTTTGGCTTATGTCCCTTTGGGCATTATCCCTTCTCTTGAAGTTCGAAACTTTCTGAGCCACATCATTAGCTCTATTATTCAAGAATCTTGGAACATGAGTTATATTTGCTATTTGAAATTGAGAAAGCAAATGTAATGCAACAACATAGTATGGCAAAATACTTATGCTTTGACACTTGAAAATCCCTTTCACTTGGTTAACCACCAATTGAGAGTCTCCAAATATGTCAAATGCAAGTACTTGTAATCCAATAAAGATTTCTAGTCCCACTATTAAGGCTTCATATTCAGCCTGGTTATTGGAACAGCTAGCTTCATCCACTCTGAAACCATGTGTGGTCTCTACCCCTTGTGGAGATTTAATCACAATACCAATTCCAATTAAGCCATTGACTTTCGATCCATCAAACCACATCTGCCATGGCTCAACCCTAGCCATGCCAAGTTCCATTATCTCTTGGCTCTCTGTTTGAGATGGATGGTCTACCAGAAAATTGGCCAGAACTTGCCCTTTTACTGCCCTTTGAGGGACATATTCTAAATGAAATTCTGATAAGGCTAGTATCCACTTGCCAATTCTTCCCCTCAACATAGGTCTAGATAACATGTACTTAACCAAATCTATGGTTACAATTACCAAGACAGTTGTAGGTAAAAGATAATATCTTAATTTCATTGCAGCAAAATACAAAGCAAGACATAGCTTTTCTACAGCTGAATATTTACATTCACAAGAATTTAAAAACCTACTAAGGTAATAAACAGCTTGCTCCTTGCCTTCTTCATTGTCTTGGGCCAAGAAAGCTCCCAGTGAATCTTCTGCTGCAGCTATGTACAACTTCAAGGGCTTATTACCCTTTGGTGGCATCAGCACTGGAGGGTTGACCAAGTAGGCTTTGATACCTTCGAAAGCAATTTGATACTTTGCTGTCCACACAAATTCCTCTTCATCTTTCAGCCTTAATAAGGAAGAAAACACTTTAGTTTTCCCTACAGTGTTAGAAATGAACCTTTGAAGAAAGTTAACCTGTCCAAGGAACCTTTGTAATTCTTTCTTACTTGATGGAGGCCTAGCTTCAATTATAGCTTTGGCTTTATTCTGATAAATCTGTATCCCTTTCTTGTGCACTACATAACGCAAGAAGTTTCCAGATGATTCGCCAAAAGCACACTTAAGAGGATTGAGCTTCAATTTGAACTTTCTCATTCTTTCAAAGGTTGCTTCTAAGTGAAACAAATGCTCCTCCATGGATTGGGATTTAACTACAATGTCATCAATATAACATTCCAAATACCCTCCAATGAGGTCATGAAAGATAGTGTTCATAGCTCTCTGATATGTAGCTCCAGCATTCTTCAGGCCAAATGGCATTTTAACCCATTCGAAGGTGCTAATATTTCCAGGACATCTGAATGTTGTCTTGTGGATGTCCTCCTCTGCAATGCAGATTTGGTTATAACCAGAGTGTCCATCCATCATTGATAAAACTTGATGCCTTGCTGAACTATCTACCAACAGATCCACTATAGGCATAGGGTACTCATCTTTTGGAGTTGCTAGATTTAAGTTTCTGAAGTCAATGCATACCCTCATTTTACCATTCTTCTTGACTACAGGCACAATATTAGATAGCCATTCAACATACCTGGCTGTCCTAATAAAGCCTGCCTTTAGTAGTCTAAGAATCTCTTCCTTGACTTTCTAAATTACTTCTGGACTCATTCTTCTTGGTTTCTGCTTGTATGGCTTGAAGTTAGGCTTCATAGGGAGCCTATGTTCCACTAATGACCTATCCAATCCTGGTAGTTCATTATAAGACCATGCAAAGCAATCTTTGTATTTCTTTAGAACAACCAACAACTGGTCCCTGTCCAAAACATTCAAACAAGCACTTATATAGGTGGGCTGTTGTATAGAACCTTCCTCTAAATTTACTTCTTCTAAGGGGTCTTGTGTCTGAGAACTTATTGAAACTTCTTCCTTGGTTTCTTCTACCTTCGAAGCAACATTCTCGCTTTGTTTTGCTCCCAGGTTCTTTAGTTCAACATCTTTGCCCTCCTCCTCATAGACAAAATCTGTCCATAAGGCATCCTCCTCCTGTATCTCCTGGACTTTTGTTTCAATGTCCAATGCACAGTATTTACCAAGGGTCAAAACTCTGACCTGTTGCTGCTCCTGTTTGCAGCCAATTACCATGGCTTTTCTCTTTTGCTCCTGTACTCGCTGGACTATTGATTTTACATCCAACGTTGAAAACTTAATTAAAGCCAAAGACTTGGCTTCTTGTTCATCATCTTTTTGCCTACAACCAGGCATCATTGTCATCCTTAACGACAATCTCTTCATCAGCACTCTCCTGGACTAAGTGCTTCAGGTGTGTCACTTCCTCATTAGCCGTTACTTCGGCTGAGACATCAGCTTTCCTCAGTATATTGAGTGGTGTTACTCCCTCAATATACAGTTTGGCCTCTGCGAAGTCTGCACAGGCTATGAAAGGTTGAGGATCTGCATCAATCTCCTCTGTCTCTCCATTGCCCAAAGCCATCATGATTTTCTGATGCAAAGAGGAAGGCACACATTTGTTAGTGTGGATCCAATCTCTCCCAAGTAAAGCATTGTACTTAGCATTACTGTCAATTACGAAGAATGCTGTCATGCAGTCCCTGGTTCCCACACTCAAGTTAATGGGCAGAATCCCCTGGGCCATCTGTTTGTCTCCAGTGAAACCAGCGATGGTTGTGCTGGTTGGGATCAACCTGGGATTCCTTTTCCCTAGTTTCTTCAAAAAAGATTTCGGTAGTAAGTTCACTGCTGCCCCATTATTTATCAGGACTCGATTCAATTGTATCCCATCGAAGAAAGCCTTGATGTACAAAGGCTTGACATGTTGTGTCATAACATTCGAGGGATATTCAAAAGGATATGAGAGGTTAATGCTCACCTCTTCTTCACTCTCATATTCAGTTTCCATTGGGGTAGCCATTTCGGAATCATCTTGTACCATACTCACTTGTGAATCTTCACTAGAGACTGGAATTGGATTAACTTCTTGACCATCTTGGTTCTCATCCCCAGCTTCGAACTCGTAAGGTAGTATATGTACCATATTGACTGATACTGGGGGAAATGAGCCAAACTGGATGGTTGGTTGTGCCTGTTTCCCCTCTTGGCTACCTTGCTCAGTTACTTCAGAAGCATCCTGCATACTGCATTCTGGCACTTCACTGCTAACAGGTTCCTTCGAATGGTTTTCCTCGACTGGTTTTTCAACCAAAAATGTTTGCTCAGCCATGAAGGCTTCGAACATTTCTCCTTCCACCATTTCTTTCTTTTGGCTGATGCCAATCTCTTCTTCTGTCTCGCTACCACTTTCCATCAGAGCCTTCTCCAGCCCTACTAAACTAGCCTTCTCTCTGGCTTTTAGTTCAGAATGAACCTTGGCCAACTGTTCTTTGCTGCAAACCACTTTGTTCTGTAGAATTGGCTTTGGAGCATGGTCTGACTTTGGATTTTCCTTTCTTTCTGTCTTGACCAGTGAAGAACTCTCTCCACTTTCTTTCAGATCTTGCTGGTACTGGGTGTACCTGCGCTGAATCTTTCTCCTTTGTGATCTTGAAATGACTGGGACTATATCTGGTTCCTTTGTCTTTGGATGTTTAAGCAATACCCAATTATTCGGAGCCACTAAAGGAGGTTTGACCATCCTGCCTTGGTTTCCAACATCCCTTTGGGTAGGCGCTTCCCTAGGCTTGCTCTGCATTACAAACCAATCTGGGACCCCAGGTACCCACAAACTTACTAATCCAGATGTTGAACTATTTCCTTCTACCTTCGAAGCCATCTTCGAAACTGGCTGTAAAGGTAAGTGCTTGGCTCTGACCTCATGTTTCGAGCCTGATTCAGACCTTCGATGGAAGTAGCCACTTTTTGTCCTGCGTGAAGTTGGTCTAGGGGGCCAATCTCTGGCTTTGCTCCCATAACCTGAACTCCTCTCTAGTCTTCTTTCAGAATGACTGCTCTCTATTCTGTAATAGTTAGGTGGCCTAGACTCATACAAGGGTCTCTTGCCTTTAGCATGCATTCTGTCCATTGCAGGCTTAACCACTAATGGCTGCTGCCTGTCACTAGCCGGATACGACCTTTTGTTGTAAGCATTGGTTGATTTAGGATGTCTCTGTACATTCCTGTAATATTGTTTCCCATCGACTGGAAGGCCTTTCAACCATTTGTAACTCAGTCTGCACCTGGGACACATCCTCTGCATTACAGCTGCTTCTAAGGAATCATCATCCAGTGTTTCTTCATCAGAGTCTCCCCTCTGTCGTGAGAAACCTTGTCCAATGGCTGGTAGATTTCCAGTGTCCTTCTTGGTAGTTGTCCGGTTGGCAATATGCATCTGCACATTGACCTCTTCCAATTCCTGCAGAGATAAATTCTGGAAGTTTGGTACAACAACATTAGCTGCGCTTTCTCCAACTTCTGGAAATGGATTACTGTCAATCCCCATGGTCTTTTCTGCTTTGGCTGGGAATTTCAAACTTCCTTTCCGAATTTGTTCTTGGATCCTGTCTCGAAAAACAATGCAGTTTTTAGCCGAGTGAGACCAAGAGTTATACCATTTACAATATATTTTTCTTTTAAGTTCATCTGGAAATGGCATTTTTACTCCATTTGGCAACTTAAGGAAATTGGCCGCAAGCTAGGGGTGCAACTCGGGCGGGCTCAACCCGAGCAACCCGAGCCCAGCCCGAGTTTTTTTAGGGCTTGGGCAACTATAAATTGTAATCTGGACGAGCCTGGGCAGATTTTTGATGCCCGAATTGTAATTCGGGCCGGGCTTGGCCAGAACCAATGGCCAACCCGAGCAACCCGAACCCGAACCCGAATTAAATTTAATATATTATATAAATTATATAATATATAATATATAATATATATATATAATTTAATAAATTATATAATATATATAAATTAAGTAAAAGAGTTTGTCTTAATTTTTAATTTTTATTTTTTGGTGACCAGAAAATAACTTTGAATAATTCTCAATTCTTTGTTAATTATCAATTCTACCTATAGGTTTCAAAACAAATCTACCTACAAGTTTCTGGGCAATTCGGGCAATTCGGGCTAACCCGAGTTCAAAATACAAAGCTTGGGCCGGGCTTGGGCAGCAAAGCTCGGGTTCATGTTCGGGCTTGGGCGGGCTTGGGCACTGCTCTGGGCAATTCGGGTCGGGCTTGGGCAGACCCCCAACCCGACCGAACCCGCCCGAGTTGCACCCCTACCGCAAGCAAATGATCAAAAATGTGATCTGCTTTAGTTAAATCGAAAGAGTACTTCCTGTGAAAGTCTTTCTTCTTAAACTACTGGTCAATTGTTGTATCCTTATGAATTAATGCTTCACAGATTATAGGTTCTTTGCCCACAATCTCTGCTGCATCGATATCATAATTAGGATCTCTATAATATGTCTTATACGATGCATTATTTCGATCTTGTTCCTCCTCTAATAATGCTTCATATCGAGACACCTTATAGGTTAGTTCGACCAAATCTCTGAATTCAGTTGAATCAAACTTCTTTCGAAGCCTGAATTCTAAGCCATTTTGAGCCAATCTTACGAATTCTGGCTCTGGCAGGATGACTCTACATTTATTTCGAGCCCTTTTAAATCTGGCAATAAACTGAGTGGCCTTTTCTTCAGGCCTTTGACTCAATCTTGCCAAGTCTGCCATGGAAACCTCTGGCTCCGATTGGAAGAATTGGGTATGAAATGCCTCTTCCATTTGTTGCCAAGTTTGAATGGAGCCAGGTGTAAGGTTAATGTACCATACAAATGCTCCCCCAGTTAGAGAATTTGGGAATAATCTCAGTTTCATATAGTCATGATTAGTAAATTCACCACATTGAGCAGCAAATCTAGCAATATGCTCTACTGTTGATTGATTTCCACTCCCATAGAAAAGGGTAAAATCTGGTATCCTGAAACCCCTTGGGTATTCATGTACCCTATCCACCCACTCTGGGTATGGCTTTCTGTATACAGGAGTCTGGACCCCCCGAGCCATCGGTCCACACATCTCCCTAAGAATATCAACAATTTGGTCTCTAGGGACCATATTTTGTGCCTGCTGAACCACTATTGGAGAAACAAACACAAGGTTTGGTGGACAAACTTGTGCTTGTGGTCCTCTTGGTCCATAAGGTGGTACATTTGGGACTGGTTGTCCCTGTGGTGCAGGTTGCTGTTGGAGGTATGGGTAACCCCTTTGAGCTTGAGCTGCGAAGGGACCTGCGAAAGGTACTGGAACAGGTGTTGTGTCTCTGCCATTTGCAGGAAAACCCTCTAACCCCCCGGGTATAAATTCAAATAAGGGATTAGTGTACCCCCTTGTGCCAGGTATGGCTTCGAACATGGGATTTGTAACCATTCTTATGCCGCTTTCTTGTACTTGACCAGATCCACCAACTTGTGTGGCTTCATTGTTGAGTACTGAGGCACTTTGGCCTGCTACAGGTCTCGAAATGGGTTCATACCAAGACTGAGGCGATGGTCTTTCATAATTTTGATTACTAGTTTGACCATTAGAATGCCTATTAACTTGCATAGGCTGTTTATCTCTAGCCAATCTTTGCTGAGGGACATTTAAAACGTCCTCTGTGTGTCTTCTGTTACTTGGTTGGTGGTTATTCATTCGATCCAAAAAGGATGTTGCCCACATTTCCATTGTGTTTATTAATTGTTGTCCCATGGCATCTACTAGGCCATTCCATGGATTTGTTGGCTGAGTAGATGGAACAGTGAATGGTCCAATTCCTTGGTTTCGTCCAATATTATGAACATATGGTTCTTGTCCAGAAGTACTGGTCTGTTCGACCATAGGTTCTGATAACATGGGAGTTTCCACAGGATGTGTTACCACATTATCCTCTGGATTAGGTATTTCTACCTCTCCTTCTACGCCTTCTTCGAAACGTTCATTTTCTCCTTGTCGTCTTCGTCTAGCCATTTTAAATTAGTCCCACTGGGCGTGCCAAAAATATATGTTGGCTTTTTGGCTTTCGAAGGGTATTTTTGTAAATGCGAGCGTGCCAGCAAGGATCAGTCAGTCCTTACAGAAATTGTAATTGCCAACCAATTATCAGACGATTGTGTTTTAGTTCTTTCAGCCTCAATGAAGAAGACTTTTACTGGTGGCTTGACTTAGGAGAAATTAAGAGAAATAACAGTTAATATGAAGAACAATGGAAGTATTTCATTAAAATAAAAACTTACAATGGTCCAAACTCAGCCTTGTAGAGGTTTACAGCAACAATCTACTTGAATCTACTTGAAACTACTCCTATGAATGAAGTACAGTGCAGGTATTTAAAGTGCAGGAATGTAAAGAACAGGTATTTAAAGTGCAGGAAAGGTAAAGACTGGAAATGTAAAAACTGGAAAAGAAAATATGTAAAGTAAGACTGGTTTGTATGATCTGAGTCTGGGGGCTTTTTCTGGGGACCTCTTTGCTATTTATACTCCTCAAGGATGACCATCGAACTGCACTTCAAATCGTCAAACTGCTCCTCCATGATCGCTGATCATGCTGCCTTAGAAGTAGTCCCATTATGCCATCACTTGCAGTTAGGCTTTCCTCTTGTATTTGAATTTGAATATGAGTAACCGTTAAAGCCACATCACCTTGTATCTCTTTACTGATCTAGTGCTACTCAAATCACGTGAGAACCAATTTTCACTGCCACGTGTACGATCAGGATCGAAGACTTGAGTAGTCTCCCTATATTACCCTTACTCTGCCACGTGTCGAACTGTAATTGGCTTTTACAGAATATGTAGCCAACAACGTCATGGATTTTGGAATGGATTTTAGAACCAGAAATGTTTGTTTTTGAAAAGGTTATTTGAGCATTATCGTTTATGTTTTGAAAACTTTTATATCATTTTTAAACTGGTATTTTGGATCATATGTATTGTGTTATTGAAAAAGGGTAAATAAAGTTGTAAAACTGTAAGGGGGTGTTAGAGCAAAATTAAGTTGGCCTGTGTGTCATCGGCGGAAGACCGAAAACTCGTGCGGTAGGTGTCGATTCCATCCGGATAATACCAGTAAAATGGCATAGTGGCTTGTATAGTGCACTATTATGAACACTAGCCCTAGAGATTTATCCATTTTATTTATTATCGATTTGGTTTTGAAAATAATGTTTTCAAACTGTTTAGCAATGTATTTGCTGTTATTTAACGATGTATTCGCATTTGGTTTAACAATGTGTTTGTTGGTTAGTATTGCAATATACCGAACTTGTTTTGGAAATGGGTCTTATTCAAACAAATGTTTTGAATTCAGAAAACGTTTTGAATAAACGAGCGGTTTTGAGGATTGGAATGAAAGGATTTTTTCGTTGAAAAATCAGATGGATTTTAAAAATGCATTGGGCATATCGTATATATTTACTGCATCATGATCATTTATGTTAGTAGAGCATATTCAGTTTTTTAAATATTCTCTACTATGCTCACTCTACTGGCTAGAAATATTTTTCAGGTGTGTCGCTTGTACAGATATAGAATGAGACGTTGGAATTGTGATTGGAGCTGTGTAGGGCGGTTCCATTATTTGTAGGCCTTGGGCCATTTGTTTTATTTTTCTTGGTCGCGTGTCATTCTTGTAAGGGTTACATCCTTTTTATATGGTGTAAGCTTTTGGGCATTTCAATTTAATATATATATATATACATCATCTGTTATATGTTTTAGTTAAAGATCATCCATTCCACATAAATGTGAATGTAGGGTTTATGAAACCGGACAAACACACATATTGTGTGACACTATTATAACTATTTGCATGAGAACTATTATTTTATTATATTTGATTGTCATCCTTTTACTTCTCGGCTTTGGGTTTATTTACGTGGGCTAGACTCTATAAATCTAGGGCATGACACAGTCGAAGAGTTGGAGCCCATGCCGGCGGCACCATAGTTGGCATCGATTTCAACAGCGCGCTTGTTGTGGAAGTCAAGGAAGATGGCGTAAGGATGTGGGTTGAGGTTAGAGTTGTAGGCGACTAGGGTTAGAGGGAGATAGCACTCAGCGAACATGACAAAGACAAGAGCGGTGCAGCGAGAAGACAACAAAGTTTTTATATTACAACCCCCGCAATCCTCTCAACTGAACTAGGGTTTCCAAAGTGCAATGCAGTGTGAGAGAACAGAGAGGAAAAAGAGAGAACAGAAATAAGAGAGATATTTCTGGCATTGTTCTCAGTATATCAATGGTGGATCTGGTCTCCTTCGTCGCTAGATTTGGCGCGTTAGGATCCTCTGGGGTGATCTCCCTAGAGTGATCTCCTAAAGTGAGTGACATAGGCTCGACACGTGTCCCACTAATGAAATCGAACGTTGAGATTAATCCTCACCAAAACGACGTTGTTTTGGTGGGGGAAATTTTTAAAAAAAAATGAGAAAAAAAAAACGAAAAAAGGTGAACAGAATGACAAAGAAGCTTCAGAATATATCATTATCATCAATTTTGATCCGTGAGACCAAAATAAATAAAAAAAGAAGATTAAATTGATTCGATAATGAGATTGATTCAGATCTGTATCATCATCATCATCATCAAAAGATTGAAGAAAAAATGTGAACAGAATGAAATTGATTCAATAAAAAAGAAGATCAAATCGATTCAATAATAAAATTGATTCAGATATGTATCATCATAATTATCAAAAGATTGAAGAAAAAATGTGAAAAAAAAAAAAAATCAGATTTATGGAGGAGAACACTTGGGCTATTTATTTGGCTTCTGCGTCATATATATATATATATGTATGTATATATATATACCCAATCGAAACAAGCCTAAATGCCACAGATCTGATCTCCAAAAACAAAACCCAGCAAAATCCAATAGCAAAGAACGACAACGTTCAATACCCAATAAGAGGCAGAGATTGATGATGAACTTACAGAAAAAAGAGCTTCGTCGAATCGAAATTTGCAGAGAATTCTTCTATCAAATCAAATCCCTCCAAAACAACGAGAAAAATTGTAGAATTGATCGTAGATTTACGATCGGCGGAGGAGGTCTTTCAGATCTCTGCAGCAGCGGCGAAGCCATGCCTGTAACAGGGTTGACTTGAACAAGGGTTGTTTTCATCATCATCATCAAGGGCTGACTCCCCCTTCAAGGCCTTATCAGAAAGCCAACCATCACTACTATTCAACTGTGAGATTTCAAGAGGACATGAAAGAACAAGGAAAGAACAAAGCAAAATCAAAGCTTTGGTCCTTCTCTCTCTCTAACTCTCCCCAGAACAGAGTGAAAGTGAACCCAGATATTGTTGATTTTTTTGTTTTTTTTTTTTCAAAATACTCACCAAAACGACGTCGTTTTGGTGAGTATTAAGATCAACCGTCCGATCATCCACTTTAGGAGATCACTCTAGAGGATTACTCTGGAGGATCCTTGCGCAGATTTGGCAGCGATACGACGGATCTGACCTCAGCAGATTCACACATCTATCAATCTTGGCCACTCACACTAGAAGCTATGCTTTCACTCACAAACCACCAAAGACGACTTGTCGACGATAATTGCTTCAACCGAGTTTTGGACTCGCTAGTTCTCCTCATCTTCAACATCTCTGACATCAAAACCCTTCTCCGATGTGGAGCCCAGAACTCTATTCAAAACCTTCTTCACTTCCTCAGATTTAGACGACGATCAAGAAGATTACTACAAAGATTAAGAAGAAAGAGAGTGAAATCTAATAAATGAAGAGAGAGGGAGAGAGATGTGGAGAGGAGATGAGAGATGAGAGATAAGAGAGGAGAGAAAGTGAAATCTAACCCTGTTGATCAGTAGAGAGAGAATATGTAAAGAGAGGAAAAAATGAGATAGAGAGAGATAGAAAAGAAAGAAAGTTAACTGATAATTATAAAAGCGTGACGACAAGTGAATGGGGGTAATCTGATCATTTTGCAGGAGGATGTTGTTATAAACAAAGTGAAAAGGCGCGTGGACTTTTGACCAAATAAAATATAAATTTGAATTTAGAGGCTGAGTACCCCTCTAAATAATAATGTATTTAAAATAAATAAATAAAACAACATTATCATATATCATGTATATTATTAAATAGTAAAATTTTAGCCTTATAACTTTGAGGTTATGGGTTCAAGTCACAGGACAATCATTTTGTACACTATACCAAATGTTTTTTCCCTCTCAAATACACATTAATGTGTACTAATTGAGTTTTGTTTTATATATATATATATATATATATATATTATCAAAAATAGCATTTTTTTTACTTAGGTGGCACATTCTAAATGCTTATTTTTTTCTTTCTAAAAAAGCCACATCAGCATGTCTTTTCCGTTTACATAGAAAGTTCTATACAAATTCAATTTCAATTATAATAATCAATTTTATATGGACTCTATTTGAGAAATACTTATTTTTCATATATTGTTATATAATTGATATTTAAATTTAATTATTATGATATTTGAAAAAAAAAAAAACTTATTTTGATATACAAATAAATAAATAAGACAAAATGTGTTTAATTATGTGTATTGCACGGATCAAATTAATTTTGTTTTATATTTTTTATTATTTGTCTATCTTATTGATATCTTAATTTAATTTTTTATTTAACATGAAATTATTTATATTTAATTTAAATTTTATATACTTATATATATATATACACACCGTATGTATGAACAATTTAAAAAGAACATTAAAGAAAAATTAATACTCTACGTAATTAATTTATGTATTTTTCTTTTTAATATAATCACAATATATTTATATTTTATCTTTTAAATAAATTTTGTGTAGTTCTATTTATATATATTTTTATTTTTCAAATAAAAATATAGATAAGTAATTAGAATCATTTTTAGTTTTATATTACCAATTCTTTTTCTAATTTAACTATTATTTTTAAAGAATAATGATTCATTGAAAATGGTTGTGCATATTTAAGGCACATATTGATATTTCTTGAATAATTTTTAAATAAAAATTTAGAATTTAGAATGTGCCACTAAGTAAAGGAAAAACAATATATATATACATTAATTATAATTAATTAAAACTCCTTTGAGAACTGAAATTATTAAGGTTATAGAGATTTTGTAACTGCTTTCCTTTGAAGACACTGTAACGCCGCAAATTTCTAACCCAAATGATAATACAACAATCATGACTCTTTCAAGGAAAACCGAATATAAATATCTAAACTTATATTACATGATACAATAGTTTTTCATGCAACAATACATTAATCCAACAATAAGAAAATAAACAAATAAATATCCCCAAGGGTTTACAAGTTTCCAAGCCTTGAGCCTGATTACACAAAATGGTTATTCAAACCCACACACATACAGCCCTTGACTTACACACAGAGTCACAGCAAAATGAGAGTCTCGTACTCTTAACACACATTTTCTCGCCTTTAGTTAGGCGACATCACCACATCTTTTCCTACACAAAAATACCGTAAGGTGAGCATAAACCTAGTAGGAAATCCTTAACAAAGTATATACATTTTATACAAATCTCAAGAGATGAAATGCACATGCCATACTATGCTCTTTTGAAAGAAAATCACATCTTTATCTTTGAAAACCATCATGCTCAATGATGTCATGCAATTTCAATTCTTCAAAACTTAACAATTTATTTCAAGAGCGGTAAATACGAATCTAGTAATCCCTAGGTCAGTGTCTGCAAGTAGACTATACAAGTGCTAACAATTTGTCATTTTTACCAGTATTAACCGAAAGGCTCGACACCTATCCGCGCGGGTTTTCAGTCTTTCACCCCGGACTCTCAGGCCAACTTATTCAATATCATCTACACCACCTATCAAGACTTACCAACGTATTTACCCCAAAACCATTCCATGAAAACTTATTTCTCAATGTTCTTTTCTCAATGCAAGTTTTCAAATCAACTTTCAAAGTTTAATGTAATCAAATAAATTGATATGCCAATGACACAAGATGAATATAAATACTTTTATTCCAATTCATCATCCAAGAAATAGCACAATTCCCTCTTCTCAAGTATCCTCAACAATTAATCATTTCAAGACTATTTCAACGTTTTGAACAATAATTTCCAAAATGAACAATAATTTTTATATTCTCTGAAATTCATCATTTATATAAATATAAATAAGAAATTTTCCAAAGATCCATTTATTTTGACACACAAAATAAATATAACAATATCATTCATTGATTTTCAGTCTCTTAAAAAAAATCTCCAAATTCTAAGTTTTCTCACTAAAACTATACAACTCAAATCTTTTGAAAGAAAACTTTCCAAAATCATCTTTTCTTCAATCAACGAAGATCAAAACCCATAAGATCATTTTAAAAGAATAAGAGACAAACCTACTTTCAAATTCGCTCAACTTCTTGAATCAACAATCAATTTTCAAAGCTATCGAAAGATGATTTCGAAAATCATATAGATCTTGCAAAAACATATATATAACTCTAAGAAAATTGCTACCGCAAGTTTTGAAGAAGAAATGAGATAACACTCCCAAAATCAACGGTGTCGAAACTCGATCTTCACCGCACACAACGAAACCCTCGAGATGATAACCAACTTTGGTAAAGAACTTAGGTCTAAATCCCAATGGATTTAGAGAAATCAAAGAGAGAAGATGACTTCTAGAGAGAGAAGCTCCTGATCTGGAATTCTGGAGAGTTTTAGAGAGAGAGAGGACTGAAAAAGTGATTTGAAATATCAGATTCACGAACTGATATAACATGGCTCGCTCGAGCGTCAAATACACTAACCCAGTACTTTTGCAAACATGTCAAACTTCTGAAACCAAACATTTTCCGCTCGAGCGCATAAACGGCTGCTCGAGCGGACAAGCAACTTCGAATGCATTTTGCATTTTTGCTTCTGGGGCACTGCCCCTCGACCCCGCCAGGGCACTGCCCTCGGACCTGCCAAGGGGCGTTGCCCCCTGGACCCCAGCGAGTTGACCGGGCAGCTCGATCCCCGACCGGTCTAGTTGAAGTGGCAAAACATGAAAAAAGGATCGAAATCGGGATCGCTACAGACACTCTTTATGATTTGAATTTGTAATTTTTTATGCATTAATGTGAATCTCTTACAATCTTACTAATATAAGTATAAATCCTATCTTTGAGTCAACCACCGTAAGAACTTTTTCATGTAATAGAATACTTAAATACTGTCATATAAAAATATTATAACATATCATAATCAAACACCACTTGAAACATATATAATTAAAGACCCCGATGCACAACTTCTTTTTTTTTTTTTTTTGTTGAGAATATGAAAAATATTTATATTAAAAAATAACAACATGCACTTTAGAAATAACCAAAAATATAAGAAATTAGTAAGGACCTTTTCAATTAATAACCATAATAATTTGTATATTATAGAATTTTCTGATGTTTTAAGTTTTCTTAAAAAAAAATATTTTGATACAAGTGAAATTCATGATTTTTGGTAAATTTGATCAACACAAATGAGAATTCGATTTCAGATTGAGAATACACTTTTTTTTTTTTTTTATAATAACTTTCAAAAAAATTATTTTTATGAGCCTTTTACATAAGATCATATACAATGACAAAAATTTCCATCAGTCATTAGCAAATTTATTTGTATTTGGCTTTCAATTGTTAAAATTTTATACACATACATATTAATACTCAAAATTAATTTTTTATTTTAAAAATAAGTTCTCGTGTATCACACGGGTCACCTACTAGTATATATATAAAAGTAATGTTTTTCCTTTTCTTATGTGGCATATTTTAAAGACATATTATTATTATTTTTTTTCAAAAAAACCACATCAACATGCATTTTCAATTTACATATAAAGTTGTACACAAACTCAATTTCAATTATAATAACCAATTTTTTATGTACTCTATTTGAGAAATACTTATTTTTCATATATAATTATAATTTAATTATTATGATATTTGGAAAAAAAAAATTATCTTGTTATACAAATAAATAAATAAATAATATAGAATTAATTTCCCATAATATTTTATATTTTTTTATCTATCTTATTGATCTCTTAATATTATTTTATATTTCATTTTTTTTTAACATGGAATTATTTATTACAAAACATTTATATTTAATTAAATTTTATAAATCTATATACAATATGTATGAATAATTCAAAAAAAATATTAAAGAAAAAATTAATATTCCACATAATTAATTTATGTATTTTCTTCTTAATTCAATCACTACATATTTATATTTAATCTTTTAAATAAATTTTGTATAGTTCTATTTCTACATATTTTTATTTTATAAATAAATATAAAAATATAAATAAATTAAATAATTAGAATCACTTTTAATTTTATATTACTAATTCTCTGTATAATTTAACTATTATTTTTAATATGAAAATAAGTGTTTGTTTTACTATCTTATAATTTAACATATATCATATTAAATCATTATATGATAATTACACTTTGATAGCATAATAGAACTAAAATTATCAGATTAAATAAATAATTTAACTAAATTTACTATATATAAATATTCGAGTAACACTTTTATAGAACGATAAGGTTAAGATTGTTAAAATAAATAACTAAAATTATTGTTTTGTAACACGTATATCCTAATATAAAATATCATTACATTAATTAAAGTTAACTCTATTATGATTTTATGTTAGACATCATATTCCTAGAAGTGATTTACATACATGTATAGCGTCCAATTTGATATTAATTGATTAAAATAATAGAACTCAATATTTTTTTGGTTACGTTTTTAGAAGATAAATTGACAAATGTTAAATGATAAATAGTATGGAGTATTATTTTAAAAAATAATGATTCATCGAAAATGATTGTGCATAATTAAAACACCTATTATGTTTTTTGAATAATTTTTAAATAAAAAATTTTAATTCATAAGCCCATGTATTAGAGATATTATGATCTAAGTGACACAAACTAGATACAGATTAAAGATTGTAATTGTAATTGTAATTGCAATCTTTTTAAACAAGCTTGTTCATCTTTAATTTTTCTTTTGACTGTAGCAATTCTTCGACAATAATTAATAATTGATTGACCAGATGCAAGAGATAATAATAATCTTAAATTGGATAATTCTTCTTCCAAATCGAAAATATTTTGAATACTATCATTAATTTCTTGACGCAAATCAGAAATTAAAATCATAACAGAAAATAATTATATTAGAATGAGAAACCAAATTACAAAGGAAAAGAAACTTACAAACTTACAATAGGTCACAATCGTGGAAGCAGATTGGACACAGCATTCACTAAGTACAGACACACAGTAAGCACACTCAAACTCAAATTCTAAGCACAGTCAAATTACATACTCAAATTTTCTCACAATATAGTCACACTATAATATTACACAATAGTTTTTTATATTGAGAAAAGCTTGCCTTCTTTGGAAGAATGGTTGGCTTTTATAAAGGTAGAAACCTGGAATTGAAATGAATTAGAGTCTGGAAAGAATCTGCTTTTGCTAGTCTTTTTGCTTTGTCCTTTGAGCATCTTTGTCCTTTGTGAATATTATTGTCCTTGAAAGCAGCATTGATTAGATTGCTATACTTTATGAGTTGGCTTGCATTTGTTATTGTTGGTGCATAGATCACAAATTGTTAAGGTCTACACGTTGACACTCGTCAGAGTAATCGTTATCAAGGTGTTAAGTGGGAATCTTTGGTGATGATGTTGTAGAGTTAACAAGAGAAGATATTTTGGGTGAGGAAATTGTCGGTCGCTTGGATTGAGTGAGAATTAGAGGAAAGGTTTTCAATACAATATCATTTTCAAAGTCAGAAAGGGACTCCGCATCGACCATGAGAATCATTTTCATTTTGTTTGCCTTCTTGTATTTGTATTCAAATTCAGATTTTGAAATTGAGGGACATTTTTCCTTTAATTTGGATTTAAAAGCATTATAGTCAAAAGACTTATTAGACTTTGGCCTGGAAGACAATATTAAAGGAGTTCTATTAATAGTAGATTTTTTTCTTGCAGTCTTTATAAAAGGAAAGCAATTAATCAGGGTATTGTTCGGATGGAATCTTGTAATTTTTCCACTATTTAGTTGCAATTTGGCGAGCAAGAGAATTGGTATTGCCAAGTACTCGAATAGTATATTTCCAGGCCATGATCCATGGGAATTTAAAATCTATTATGAAATATAAAAATTCTGGATAAGAAGGATTAGCCTCCTTCCGGTAAATATGATAAGATTCTTGAAGAGGGGCTGGTAAAGCCTCAAATTGTAGACCGAATTGAGCACACCATGATTCAAACCATGTGGGAATTGCTTCAGTAAGAATACCAAAATTAGGTCCAAAACAGATCCACCATGAATGCTGGAAGAACCGATTTTGGAAATAAAAAACATGGTACCAAGGTTTGCTGGCAGTCATAATAATTGTACTGATTTGGTTTAATATTGGGATAAGAAAATTTGCAAAAACTAGTGGGATGACCCCATTCCCCAAGAGAAATGATCTTAAGTATATAGAGTTTAGAATGTTGAAGAAGACTTTAGTCTTCTCTAGAATAAATGTGTTTGACGGTGATGGAGCGAGTTTCTTCAAGAATTTTTTCATAACAAATACGAGATTGTTGGCCAGAATGTTGAGGATAATGCCAATTGTTGGGAAAGTAATGAGAGATGATGGTTTTTGGTTTAGTGTCTGGGTTTTTAAGGAAGAAGATTTGATGGTCTGCAGTTATGGATGCAATAGGATAAGCAATATCATGAGTATAATACCCATGATCAGCAGAGGTTTTCCTGGAATTAAGTCCTCCCTTAGAGGAAATAACTTGTGAGCGATTATTGAGGCGATAGGCCATCCAGTAGAAATATTCTTGAACATGGGTTTTTCGGCAGCAGTAATGGTTGAAAATATGTTGATATTTATATTGTTTTTGATGGAGGCTAAAAGCTTGAGTTGGAGATGTCTGGAGTTCCCTGTAAAAATTCATGAGTAAGAAAGTCAGGAAGAGTGTTGGATTCACCGCAAATATATTCAATTTTAAAATAACAAACACATAAGATTGCTTGCCAGCGGGCAAAAACTTGTCGAGAAACAATATTCTTAACATCATTTTCTAAAACTTCTTTGGCAGCTTTGCAATTGATACGTAATAAAAATTCTTGATTTAATAAATCAGATTCAAATTTTTTGATACAAGAAACAATAGAAAAAATTTCTTTTTGAATAATAGAATACCGTACTTGTGGTCCTTTCCTTATTGCAGAGGTAAATCAAACTAATTATTCTTTACCTTTATACAACTGTTTGAGAATGCCGCCATAACCAATATCGCTAGCATCTGTCTCCACAATTTTGTAAGCAGTAGGGATTGGCAAGCATAATAAGGGAAGGAATTTGATCCTTTGGACAGCCACAGTGTGTTCATGGGTCCAAGGAGAAGGATTTTTGTGGAGACGAGTATATAAGATTTTCGTATCTTTATGGAGATCTTTATAAAATTCTAAAAAATAATTTAAACGTCGAGAAACCTTTGCAATTGGGTTCTGTCACGAATTTCATCTAGAAATTTGTTAGCAAATTCAATAGATCTTTGGATGGGGATGATGGTGCCTTTGTGTAGACCGCCCGAACGTCCCGGCTACGCACGCGAAATGGCGCGAAATCCGTTTTGGTCATTAGCTACTACAGTTTGGACTCAATGTCACGGTTCTGAATCTAATCTCATAAAGTGCAATGCAAGACTGATAAATCACCAAAGAGTCCAAATCCGACAAATTGTTTTGGAAAATTGATTTTTATAAAGAAGTGCCAAACATGGATTGTTTTGCCAGATACAGAGTCACCACGTAAATGTTTTGTTTTGGGGAAATTTAGGAAACCCTGACTCGTGCCTAAGGCCATGTGTCTGTCATTACCAAAGTCCTTGGCTCAGGAACTTGGGTACGAGAGAGGAAGGTCATGCAATGAGCACCCCTGCTCACCCGATCAAAGATTGGCCTTTACTAACATGATATGTTGTTTTTGAAAACACATGTGTTCTTATTTCGGTTTATTAGCTAACCTTACTACGTGATGCGCACAGCATACAAGTATAGACTAGATCGCCTAATGTTGGAACAAAACATCTCATGTTTGTTTGAAAATGGTGTGAAAGTGCAACTCGCAAGTAGGCTAAGACGTGGATTTGCCACCCTCAAGTGGGCTTAGAAAAACATGATTTTGCCATCTCAAGTAGGCTTAAAACTCGCATTTGATGAATTGTCGCAATTCAAACAATGAAGCCTTCATCCACAGGCATTCATGCAGTTAAACACTTAAGCAGTTAGCCGCATGGCAAGCATACTATCATGGCAACACTCACACTCATGCAAGGATGCTAATGCATAAACACTTACAGTGTACTCCAAGCCAAAACAACAACTAGTTAGTAATCAATGCATGATCCTAGTTCATGTTAAGATGGCTAATGCAACACATGCAAAATGCAACTAGAAATAGGCTCGGCTATTCTAAGATTGCATATGAGATGCAACTTGATAACATGCTGTTGAACATGTATTCAAGTAAATGTATTGAAATACAATGCAGTTTGTATGATGCTCTGAGCCCGGTGCATGCAAGACAGATGAATGAATGCAAACATGCGAAGCGTAAGGATGCTAATTGAAATATGCCCTAAAACTAACCATCAAAAGCTTGATAAGTAAAAGGGAGAAAGATGTGGGGTTGGAAGACATTCACACACTCACGCACACTTATTACAAAATTCGCTCTCTCGACGGAGGGTCCGAATGAATCAACTAACTAGCTACGCTAAGCTAATTAATTACAAACCAAAATTAACTAACTAACAAGCTAATTAATTATTACACAACCGAATCGAAACAAATAACTATTCTAAGTTATCAAAAACACTGAAATGGCCTCGTGACGAGAGATGCATGCGTGCTCGATCGGCTTCACTCGGAAATCCACTGTCATGCCTTATGTTGCCTCTGTTTGCACTGTTTTAGACTTCTGAAAACTATGTCGACCTCCAAGATGATTCTGATCCACCTTATGGACATGCTGAGAGGTGGTCGGCCAAGGGGAGTGGCCATCGGCCAGAATTTATGGCTATCGGCCAAATTTCAAGGCTATCGGCCAACTTTGATGGTCGATCGGCCACTGATTCCTGCAAATTCTTCTTTTGCTGCAACAGAGTACTAACAGAGGCATGACAATGTATTTACAAGAAAATATGTGCGTAACCACACTCTTTATCATGTCTAAGGCTCAAAGGAGTGTAGTGTTCGACCCTCGAGCCATCAATCATGCATCTCAATGCATGATGGTCAAAGAAGCCAACTGTGCACAAATCAATGTCAAATGAATGCACAAAAACACATAAATGCCTTGATCTCTATCATGTATGATCAAGAGTGTCGGCGACTAAGAATTGAGGCACGTTTTATCACTTCAAGTATGAAATGTCCCTCGTTTCTCGTGTTTGGACTAACACCCTATCCAAACAACAATGCAACAAATAACATGGCATACACAATGTAATGTCAAGCATGCAAACATGCAATGCAACACAAGCATGCAAACAACATGCAAACAAACATGCTCAATGGACTTAAACCGAATATGGACGGACCTCAGTCATGCCAAAACAGTGGCCATAATGCTGAATGATGGCTTGAAAAGTAAGGAAATGCATGCTCAATGCATTGGCCCATGACTTAAGTATAATAGTACAACTCTCAAACATGATGAAGAGGTGACAAATGTGAGAATGTAGCAATGAAGTAAGCTCTGAAATTACATTCCAAAGGATGCTAAATCATGCATATATGACAAATAAAGCATGCTAGTGGGCTCAAAGCTTAAAGCTAGCCAATGGACTCACACAATGACCATAACAAGCAAGCTCCAAAGGGCCAAGGTGACTCAAAACAGTCCCAAGGTAGGCCAAAACAAGGCTAGACACATGCTTGAATAGGGCTAACTCATGCTAGAATGGAAGGCACAAAACATGACGCATACAAGGCCAATAAGGATGATTGCATTACACCTACCAAGACCAAGCATGGCATGACTTAGCCGATAAAAATCAGAGTTATGGCATGTCAAAATAACCCTAAATACACATTGAAATGATAGCTCGCAAGCTTAGGCATGAAGGCATACGCAAAGGCTCATGTTCAAGGCATAAAGGACCAACCCTTCAACGCATTGAAAAAGTGAAAGATGTGAGTGCATGGAAATGAAGCATGCTCTGAAATCACATAATAAATGATGCCAAATCATTCAAATAGGTCAAGCAATGCATGCTAGTGGACTTGATGCACAAAGCTAACAAGCTAGGATGAACCATAGCTATACAAATCATGGCATGCATGGCCAAAACAACAAAAATCAGAGCTTAAGCATGTCAAAACATGACCAAAAGCTTCTTAGAGTTAAGCCAAAATCATGCTAGAATGACATGTTAAAGCATGATACACATTAGGCTAATTCATGGAATTGCACTACAAGTGCATGGAGCATGCAAGGGCTAACCAAACCAAACCTTAACAGAGGTATGACATGGCAAAACATCACCAAAAATATGCTGAAATAGAATCAAATTATGCTAGAAAGGCATGCTACTTCATGAAGCATACAAGACTAGTTTGTGAGAAATACACTACAAGTGTATAAACCATGCAAGGAGTGAGTCCACCAATCAAAATCAGAGTTATAATATGTCAAAATAACACCAAAAATATGCTTGAACTAAGCTAATTCAAACCACAAAAGCATGCTACTTTGTAAGGCTAACAAAGCTAGCAAAGAGGATTTACACTACAAGTGCAATAAGCATGCAAGAGGTGACCAAGACAGCCAAAAACAGAGTTATGGCAGGTCTGATAAGTCACAAAAATGAGCCTAAACAAAGCCATAAAGAAGTAAAAACACATGCTCATTTGGTTGGCCATCAACACTAGCAAGTAAGACAAGAGGAGAGGGGACCACCCTCTCCTATTTGGGCCCTCAAAACAAGGTTTTTACCACTGAAAATCCTTTGGATTTCAGTGGTTCTAAAGCCAAAAAGAAGTTGTTTGAAAAGTTTGAAAGTTAGCTCACAAGGCCTTACAAGCCAAGGAGCAAAAGGGAGGACAACCCCCTAGCCAACCAAGGCACCAACCAAGACTATTAGGACTGAAAAACAGAGGGAAAAACATAGGTTTTTTTAGTTCAACACCACCCCAAAAAACAGCCCCAAAGTACTGTGAAAAGATGGCCAAGCAAGTGTGTAAAACAAGCTTAAAGGGAGGGAGATCTTACCCTTGATGTACAGCTACAAAACCAGCCCAAAATCTGAGCCAAAACACCTTTTCAAGCTCAAACAAAGTCCCAAGTAAGCTTCAAGAAACCTCCTCCCAAAGATAGGAAACTTTGATCAAGGATGCATAGGCGAACTAGTTGTATTTCTCTACTTCTATGCACCAAATGGCAAGAAATAGAGGCTTTAGAGAGAGAGAGGCAGAGATCAAAACTCTGAAAATTGTAGAGAGAGAGGGAGTTTAGTGAGAGAAGCTCTCAAACTTGCTTAAGAAGTTCTAACCCTTTAGAAATGAGATATTTGGCTCTATATATAGCAAAAGGCAAGAGTTTGGTCGAAATATCAAAATATGGAACAGCTGGAGGTTGTGTGGAATAGATGGAGATGAAATATCTTCAAAAAAATTGAGTTTGGGTCACTCTTGGCCGATCGGCCATCTTTTGTGCTGATCTGCCACTTATCTGCTACTTTTTTGGCCGATCGGCCAACAAAATCTGTTTTTCAGACCCAACTTCAAATGGGCATAACTCCTTCATATGAACTCATTTTTAGGTCATTCTTGTGTCCAAATTGAAGCCCCGGAAGTAATATTTCCAATGGTGGCATCCTTGTATCAAAATTCCAACTTTGCAAAACGTTATGCATGTTTTGGTGAAGCCGCTCAGTTTCGGTCCAACTGGAATGATGCCCAACTTCAACCAACCATATTTCTCCTATCCGGACTCAGTTTGAGGAGATTCTTGAATGAAAAATGAAGCCCCGAAAGTCCTCTTTCCAACGATGGTGGCCTCATAGCTTAAATCCAAGTGCATAGACAGATAGGCCTGATTTAGCAAGGACCGCTCGACTCTCTCTTAACGGTTCATGCCCATCTTCTTCCTCAACTAGGTTTCTTCCCTCTTCTCCTCTTTTCTTCAACTCCAAACTCCTAAACAAGGTGCTTTGAAAGATTTTTCAGAGATTTCATCTCTCTTTCATTCATTTCCACTTTGTTCTCGCTCGGTTTACCGAAAAACGCAACATTTGACAAAATGCGAGTCTCTGAACATCGTAGAAATTTCTTTTCAAAAACATTTTGAAAGAGAGGGTTTTAAGGTCTAAAAACCATTCAAAATAGCTTTGGTCCAAAATGGTGTGTAAGGTTGAGATTTGACTCTCCTCTTGCCGAAGAAATCAAACATTTGCCCTACACACCTTTCATTACCAAGTAAACCATCAGTAACGCCCAAGTCTTAAGGGCGGTCAAAAATGGAATGTCTACACTTTGTTAATTATGTGACCAAGAAATCGAATAGATGTTTGAAACAACTGCATTTTTTAAACAACTACATTTTCTTAGCACTAAGGACTGAACCATTATTTTTTATAATATTGTAGAATTTATATAAATGTTTGTTGTGTTGAGAAACAGAATTGGAATAAATTAGGATATCATCAATGTAAACAAGAGTAAATGTAGTATAGGGATTAAAAATATCATTCATAATATTTTGAAATTCAGAGGGAGCATTTTTTAGGCCAAAAGGCATTACATTCCACTCATAGTGGCCAAACGAAACAGTGAAAGCAGTTTTATACTTGTCTTTCTCAAAGATTTGGACTTGCCAAAAGCCAGATTTCATATCAAACTTTGAAAATATTTTGGCTTCATAAAGACGGTTTAATAAATCCTTTTTATTGGGGATTGGATATCTAATCCATTGTAAAACTTTGTTAAGTGGTTTATTATTGATAACTAGTCTAGGTGTGTCTCGTTCTAATTCAACATTTTTGTTGACATAGAAAGCAAGGCAAGACCAACGAGATTTATTGGGACAGATTAATTTTTTATTAAAGAGGTCATTGATTTCCTGTTTGCAATGTTCCATTAATTTTTTTTATCCATTTGAATTGGTCTAGCTTTGGTAGGGAATTGTCATTCGTTGAAATCTTTTTCATATGGGAGATCAACCATATGCTGTTTGCGCTGCCAAAAAGCATGAGGTAGTTCAGAACATAAATCTTTTTCAAATAAAGATTGTATTTGTTGAATAACGGATTTGACATGAGGTTGTTGTAGTTCATGGTCAACTACTTTGTAAGAAATTTCTTTTTGTAATAAGCAAATTTGTTTTTGTTTGTAAATGAGATATGTTTTGAGAGTTTTGAGAGTATTGATTTCATGTTCCTGAGGAGGAAATAGGAATTTGAAAACTATGACATGATTGATAAGGGTAATGGAAATGCCTTCGTTTGTAACAGTAAAAGGTGCAATCATAGTTAGGAAAGGGATACCTAAGATAATTAATTGAGACATATTTTTAACTAATAGGAATTCAGTATTGAGACAAATACGTTGGTTGCAAATTTGTGCATGGGATATTTTGTAATGAATTTCCATGGAGCCACGATTAGCAGTACTAAGAAATTGATCAGTTTTTTCAAAGTATTTGAAAGGTACGAGACCTTCTTGAATACAATTGAGGTTAGCACCAGAATCTACCAATGCCATTGTTGTAAAGATGAAATCATGAATTACTACTTTAATCTCAATATACCATTTTTGAAATGTTATTTCGTTAAAGAGTAAGTTGACAGAATCATTAATAACAAGGGGTTTTTTGTTAGGTTGTTTGTTGGATAATTCTTGGAGATATGGTTCATAAGGAACTGTAGTATCGGTAAGAAAATCATTGGTATCAGCCGGATTTTCTTCAAGAGCTAAGACTCTTAATTGGAGATTTTGAACATTAATTTTAAGATTACGAATTTCATTTTTTAAGTCTTGAATTATGGGTGTGTTTCAGGGAGTAGGAACTTTGTTGACTCGATCAAGGACATCTTTGAGATCATATGTATAATATTTTAATTCTTGTGTGGTATGGGTTGTTAGAGCATTTCTGTGTTTTGAGTTTGAATATTTAAACATGGCTTGTTTTTTCTCGAGATAATCTATACTATCGATAAATTCAAGAATCATTTTTTCTTGTGTCGTGAGTACATTAATACTAAGGCCATTCATTTCTAAAATGGCTTTATAATAATCTGTTGTTGACTAGCATTGGCAATCATTAGAGGATTCTGGATAATCTTCGGGTTCTTCATCAGAAGAGGTAATAATATCATTATTAATTTCATTTAATTGGAAATCATTATCAGATGGATTATCAAAAGAGTATTCTGATTCAAATTGAGGTTCTTTGTCAAGAAGAAAGATGGATTCTAATTGACTTTTGAGTTCATGAATTTTCTTTTTAGTGAGACATTTGTTTGCATAGTGGCCTGGTTTGCCACATTTCCAACAAGTGGCAGATTTCTTAGAGGAACTGGGTTTGGATTTGGATGTAGATGTATTTTTAGTGTCGGAAAATTTTATCTTTTTGTAATAAGGTTTCTTTTTATAATTGGAAAATTTGTGATAATATTTTTTGGATGCGGATTTCTAGGATTTGCAACTAGGACTTCGTCGAGAAGAAGAGCCAGTTACTGGAGGAAGAATAGAGTTGTAACCAAATTGATAACAAAATTGACCAAGTTCTGTACTTCAATAGTTCTTTTTTCTTTTTTTCAATTGATTTTTGAGTTTAATATCATTGCATAGGGAGAGACCTTCTGCATAGATTTCAGAGATGAGTTCACCAAAAGTGCATTGGTGTTGTCCAAATTGTGAAATTAAATACATAGATTCATGAATAAATCAAAATTATATACTAAGAACACATGCTGAGAATTACAACTAAATTACAACAGAAATGCACAATATAATAAAATGATAAAGAAAGAAAACTGAAGCCTGAACGGTAGCAGTTTCCTTAAAACAGATTTTTGCCGCTTCACAGGTCGAGTGCTTAAGGAATTCCGGCATCGGTCTCCCAGGATACGATAGTAAAAAACCAGCTACGGTAGAAGCATTCTCTTTCTAGCTTAGCAAACAAAATCCGTAGCAACACTCTCTCACTGTATGAACTTTCTGGCAAACTGACTTGTAAAATGGAAGCAAAATTTTTTGTGTTGAGACTAGACAGGAAGGTCTCAATTTATACATATATAGGGGAGAGAGGAGGAGCATCCAGCCTTTATGGCATGGTCACTAATGCACCATTAACCTGCCTTTATGGTTGGTCACTAATGCACCATTAACCTCTGCAATATTGCAGTAGTTACAAACATATTATACACACTAATCCCACTACCTCTTTCATGAAGCTAACTTCATGAGGCAATTTCTCGTTCAATTCTCAACGATTTTTGGCCATTCTTTTTGTGGTGTAAAGATCTCATTGCAAAGTATCTAGACCTACTTGGACCCAACATAACAAATGGTTAAGACCCACTTTAATATTTAATTAAAGTCACCAAAAATCCATTTTTTCCAACAATTCCCCACATGAATAAAAATTGATCGAATGACTCAACAAACAGACACCATTCAACAATAATGACTCGTAGAGTGAGTACAACGGACTAGCCCCGACATTAGAGAAGGTAGCTTTTGGCTTTGAACCTCTCCCAGTGAAAACCTATCGAGTTTACTAGCTGATCAGTAGATATGACATCTTGAATTGCTCTTCCATTTATGTAAACTGAGACAATAGATCTCATACGGGAATTATTTCTACCACCATTCTGTTCTTACTGGTGTGCCCTGTACGGCCTTGAGCACTAGCCTGGTTCAGTGAGTGTTTTTAAAGAATTCAGCCTTGTCAATTCTTAAAGAAGCGGCCCCGCTTCACACTCACATAGGTGACCTACATAAGGTATTTCTCTATACAACGGTTGACTATTCATAACACTTAGGTCATTAAAAGCACCACCTTAACCTCCCACCCAATAGGGTATCACTGTATAAAGGAATGGGTAAAAGGATTTACGTCCACAGTGACTTCTTTGTTACACACAAGTAGGTTATCTCTTTGATCCTAGATATTGGGATCTCCAATCAACTAGGTTGGGTTTTCCATTCTAGTAACATTACTAAAGGCCTTAACCCCATTTCTCTTGACGACGTTTCTACTAACTCTCAAGTTAACTCTTTGGTTAGTGGATCCGCAATGTTGTCCTTAGACTTTACATAGTCTAGAGAGACAACTCCATTAGAGAGTAGTTGTTGTATGGAATTAAGTCTACGACGGATATGTCTAGACTTTCCATTATACATATGACTCTGTGCCCCGTCCAATTGCCAATTGGCTATTACAATGAATACAAATAGCAGGCACAGGCCTCGGCCAACGTGGAATATCCTTAACGAACTAGCGAAGCCATTCAGCTTCTTCAGTTGCTTTATCCAAAACAATAAACTCAGATTCCATCGTTGATCTCAATATACACGTTTTCTTGGAAGATTTCCAAGATACGGCTTCCCCTCCGAGGGTAAACACATAACCACTAGTGGATTTGGAGTCCTTTATATCAGATATCCAATTAGCGTCACTATACCCTTCTAGTAGTACTGGTATCTGCTATAATGCAGCCCATAATCTCGGGTGTAGGGTAGATAACCTAACACCCGCGTAATGCCTCTTCAATGAGTGACATTCAGATTACTCGTGTATCTACTAAGCATGCTAATAGAGTAGGCTATATCCGGCCTTGTACAACTCATCAAATACATCGAACTTCCAATAACCTGAGAATATTCTAGCTGAGAGACACTCTTACCATTATTCTTGGTCAAATATAGACTCACGTCTACTGGTGTCCTAGACACACTTGTATCTAATTTACCAAATTTCTCAAGTATCTTCTCAACATAATGAGACTGAGAAAGTACAATACCACTAGATGTTCTGGTAATCTTAATACCCAGAATGACATCTGCAAGGCCCATACCTTTCATGCCAAACTTGGAGTTTAATAATCTCTTGGGAGTTCTAATCATTTCATCATTACCACCAACAATGAGTATGTCATCAACGTATAGACACGAAATGATATAAACTCTGTAAGTGTCTTTAACATAAACGCACTTGTCACACTCATTGATTCTAAATCCATTTGATAACATAGCGTTGTCAAACTTCTCATGCTATTGCTTAAGAGCTTGCTTCAAACCATACAATGATTTGATAAGCTTACAGACTTTCTTATCTTGTCCTGGAGCTGAAAACCCCTCAGGTTGCTCCATGTAGATTTCTCCATTTGAATCTCCATTTAAGAAAGTTGTGTTTATATCCATTTGATGTATCTCCAGACCACGTAAAGCTGCTACCGCAATCACTATGTGAATGAATGTAATCCTTGTCACAGGTGAAAACATATCAAAGTAATCCAGGCCTTCTCACTGCCTGTATCCTTTGATAACTAGCCTAGCTTTATATTTACCAATTGATCTATCTGTTTTCATCTTTCTTCTAAAGATCCACTTGCTCTCCAAGGCCTTACTACCTGGGGATAGATCAACCAACTCTCAAGTATGATTTTGTAAGATAGAGTTAATCTCACTCTTAATTGTTTCTTTCCACAAAGGACTTTCAAATGAAGTCACAGCTTCATGGAAAGTTCAAGGTTCTCCCTCTAACATATAAGTCAAGAAGTCCGGACCAAAGGACTTTGCGGTCTTAGCCCTTTTTCTCCTTCTTGGCTCATCTACTTCCTCGACTTGATCATCTACTTGATCATCTATGTAATCATCTGTTTGATTAGCTATGTAATCATTGTCACATTCAACCTCTTTCATGGAACTCTAAATCCCTTTTTGGAGACGACAAGGAAATACATTTTCAAATAAAGATGCATTTCTTGATTCCATAATAGTATTCTTGTGTATATCTGGAATAACAGACCTATACACAAGAAATTGATATGCACTGCTATTATGTGCATACAAAGTCAACGGATTTTTAGGCTTATCCTAACCCTCTTGGGTTTTGGTATTATCACTTTTTGCATGACACTCCCACATTTGTAGAATTTATATAAAGGCTTTTGGCCTTTTCCAGAAATTCATGCTGGGTCTTTAAACAATTCCTTGTGTCACAATGATTATGAAATTCTCAAAATCATATCACAGTTAAATACATTCCCAGAATGTCATCAACCGATTTACTCTGAAGCCAATAGTCTTACTATTAGGAAACACAAATCCAGTGTTCAATAGTCTACTATTCGAAGCTTCATAACAGGGCCAGCAATCTTATCACTAGGAATCACTAATTTCTCAGCATGTGGTCAGTAGACTTTCAACTACTAGGAATCACAATGTCTTAACCCGTGATCAGTAGTCACTTTACTACTAGGAATCACAACGTCCTGACATAGGATCAATAGATTCTTTCATTGCTCGGAATCAACATGTATTGACATATGATCAGTAGCCTCTCCACTACTGGGAACCATCAAGACATGTGATCAGTAATCTGTTCATTACTAGGAACCACAATCTCATAACTATGTAGCCAGTGGTCTTACACCCCTTAGGAACCACCAGTTTTTTATCTCTGTGGTTAGTGATCTTGTACTCACTAGGAGCCACCAATTTAAGAATATATTTAGAATTTAAAAATTCAAAAATATATTCACACACTCTAATGGGTTGTCTCATCTTTACTTTCAAGCAAAATCACATAGCAATCATTTATGCTATAATTGACACAAGGATAAAGTACTAATTACCTCTGGTTAATTCAGAGATATTATCATGCAATCTTTATTATTTCTTTCAATCACACTTGATCTCTCTAGATCTTCCTTTAAGAATCTCACAAGGCTTAAGGTTGTCAGGTGGAACAACATTTCTACCGTCACCTCTTAAAGCCATTTCTGAAAAATTACAATAGAATTTCACTATTTTGTTTTTTAAGAAACTGAACTTAACACTAGAAAATCCCATAATTGGAAATTTAATTCAAAACTTGTCTCACCAATTAACCTAGAATCGAACATGGTCAAGAATATTCCCAGGAAGCCTGGAGGGGTCACATCGGTCTCATTTAAAACCCAGTTAACCTTTTGACAAAACTTTTAAGAGCATATTGACTCCTAATGCATGAGAAACAATTTTTTAGAATTAAGTTTTCCAATGGATGAACTAGGTTAAAACAAACCAATTCCCAAGCAAATAAAATTTGCTACCAGAATTACACTACTCATAAAAGTTAACCGGTACTCCCAGAATTGAGCCCATTATTTTTGAATAAAAATCAAAAATATTTTAGCTAATGCTAAAATTGGTTTCTTTTCTCAAAACCAAAACACTTTGGAAATAATCAGCTTATAACCAAAGACTTTCTCCAAACTTGGTTTTCTAACACTTTGAGAATAAAATGATTAAACCCAAAGGCTTCCACAAACCCCAAAGGTTTGAAACCAAATCCGTCTTAGTTGTCATTTCTGAACAAATAAGAACTACTATTTAGCCAAGGCTAAACCCTTTGGTTTCTATTATAGAAAACCAAACCAAGTTCCAAACTTTACAAGCAATTTAATGTTGGACAATCTTCACTGTATTTAAATTAATTAATTCTGGATACTAAACGACAAACAGAATATAAAAGAAAAATAGGAAAAGAGAGAGAAAGTTTGATTACAAAAATCAAACTAGAAATAGAATTAAATAAATAAAAGCAAATTTTATTTTGTTACAAAAAAAAAAATTAAAATCTGATTTAAATAAATAATAACAAAATAGAAAATAAATAAATAACTTACTTGATTAATATCTTCTTATAATAATCTGATCAAGTCCAGTGTTCGACATTGTGTCCTTAAGATAGATTTGTCCTCTCCACGGTGCTTTCAGAATATGGACGTCACGGTCCTTAAGACAGATTCGTCCTAACGGGTTGTCTGATCTTTACTTTCAAGCAAGGTCACATAGTCGAGACCATTACTAGTCTCTTGTGTTTGATTGTCATTAGTCTCTTGACTTTGTGTACAATCATAAGTTCTTTTCTGTGAACTTAATTCTTGTCCTTTCTTGTAAGGAAAGATATGTTCAAAAAACACAGCATTCCTTAACTCTATAATAGTGTTCACATTTATATCAGGTATTTCTGATTTATAAGTCAGAAACCGATATGCACTACTATTCTGAGCATAACCAATAAACACACAATCTACTGTTTTTGGTCCAATCTTAGTCTTTTTAGGAACAGGAACTTCAACTTTTTCCAAACACCCCCACACTTTTAAGTATTTGTAAGAAGGCGTTCGACCTTTCCATAATTCATAAAGAGTGCTGTTGGTTTTCTTGTGGGGTATTTTGTTAAGAACATAATTAGCAGACAATACTGCTTCCCCCCACAAGTCTTGTGGTAAGCCTGAACTTAGTAACATGGCATTCATCATTTCTTTTAGGGTTCTATTATTTCTTTCAGTAATTCCATTTTGCTGTGAAGAATAAGGTGTTGTAGTTTAGTGAATAATGCCATGTTGTGCATAAAATTCATTTAATAGTGCATCATATTCACCACCCCTATCACTTCTAACCATTTTAATGGTTTTTACCAAGTTGATTTTCAACTTCTGTTTTGTAGAGTTTAAATATTTCTAAGGCTTCATCTTTACTTCTAAGTAAATAAACATAACAATATCTTGTGCAATCATCGATAAATGTTATGAAATACTTTTTACCTCCTCTAGTTTGAACAAATTTAAGATAACATACATCTGTATGAATTAATTCTAGAGGTTCGGTTTTCCTTTCAACCGATTTAAATGGAGCCTTAGTTAGTTTCGCTTCTACACAAATTTCACATTTATGGTTAGGATTAATTTCAAACTTTGGTATATAATCTAAACCAATTAATCTACGCAAAACATCAAAATTCACATGTCCTAATCTACCATGCCATAAATTCGACTCAAGAATATAAGCAAAAGATGTGTTATTCTTATTCATAGCAACTTTTGGTACAACTGTCATTACATTTAGTTTGAAGAGACCATCACTCATGTATCCCTTACCAACATACATGCCACTCTTTGTTAATACAAATTTATCAGACTCAAAGACAAGTCTAAAATTATTTTTACTTAACAAAGAACCAGAAACTAAATTCTTTCGGATGTCAGGTACATGCAGTACGTTGTTGAGGGTCAGTTCTTTCCCTGATGTTATCTTCAAGATCACTTTTCCTTGTCCAACCACAATAGAAGTAAAAGAATTTCCCATGAAAAGTTGTTCACCATTTGCAGCCTCAATGTAGGTAGTGAACATCTTCTTGTCCGCACATATGTGACGAGTTGCTCCTGTGTCAACCCACCACTCTTTGGGATTTCCAACCAAGTTAGCCTTAGACACCACAGCAGAGAGGTTGATGTCATTCACCCTGTCAGAGATGTAATCTAGTTCAGTTACATTGGCCTGATTGGTAGTCTTCTTGCTTGTACTCCCACGATCCTTCTTAGGGCGGCGGCAATCAGAAGCTCGATGTCCAGTCTTGCCACAATTATAGCATTTCCATTTGAACTTCTTGTTGCCATTGTTGTCGCCTTATTTAGGACCATCTTCAGTAAACTTCCTCTTTTTATTATGTGGTTTATGAACTTGTTCAACTACATTAGCCTTGGACTCAATGGGATTTTTCCCATTCCTATTTTCAGCCTTACGGTTATCTTCCTCAATTCTCAGTTTTACAGTAAGTTCATCCATGGTCATCTATTTGCGTTTATGTTTTAAATAATTTTTGAAATCTTTCTAAGCCGGTGGTAACTTTTCCACTAAAGCAGCGACTTTGAAAGACTCGCTAAGAGACATACCTTTTGAATGAATATCATGCAAAATTATTTGAAAATTTTGAACTTGAGAAATTACCGTTTGGGAGTCTACCATAACAAAGTCCAGAAATTTACCGACAACAAATTTCTTCGTGCCGGCATCCTCTGTCTTGTATTTCTTCTCCAAAGAATCCCATAATTCTTTTGCTGAGTTCAGAGGACTGTAAACATTATACAGCATGTTGTCAAGGCCATTAAGGATGTAGTTTCTGCACAGAAAATCTGAATGTTTCCAAGCATCTACAGCGACAACAACTTGCTGATCACTTTCACCCTCTTTAAGTGCTGGAGTCTCTTTATGGAGAAACCGGGTCAAATTAAGAGTTGTAAGATAGAACAGTATCTTCTGCTGCCATCTCTTAAATTCAGTATCGTTAAATTTTTTTGGTTTTTCTCCATGATTGATTGGTACTTGAACATGGTTCTGGATAGGGACCGGTGTTAGTGTAACAATTGGAGTATCACTACCAGTTGCAGTTTCAGTTACAGTAGTCATAATCTCTGATTACAAAAATCAGAAAAAATTAAAACACAAATTAATTTTCTAGTTACTAAAACTAGAAAATAAATTATAAACCAAAATAATTTTATTTTCCTTGTTATTAAAACTAGAAAAATAAAATACCATAATAATTTTCTATAACACAAATTAATATTCTGCAATTGTTAATGACATCAGTATATTATTACTTAGTTGTTAAAGAAAATAGACAGTATATTACTACTATCTGTCAAATAACATAAACCACTATTTGTTTTTCCAACCAGAATATGTCTTTATGAAATCACAGAAAATTAAATACAATGAAGATACCAAAATCGAGTCTGTCTTAAGATTGTTAGACAATCTTCAATGTATTTAAATTAATTAATTATGTTTGGGTACTAAACGACAAACAGAATATAAAAGAAAAATAGGAAAGGAGAGAGAGTTTGATTACAAAAATCAAACTAGAAATAGAATTAAATAAATAAAAACAGATTTTATTTTGTTACAAAAACAAAATTAAAATCTGATTTAAATAAATAATAACAAAACAGAAAATAAATAAATAACTTGCTTGATTAATATCTTCTTATAATAATCTGATCAAGTCCAGTGTTCGATACTGTATCCTTAAGACAGATTCGTCCTCTCCACGGTGCTTTTAGAATATGGACGTCTATCTCTCAGGATGAAATGATCAATCAACAAATAAATGCAGCACTACAATTTATTTGTTCAACGAACACACTAAGTGTTTATACTCTCTCATAGAAGAAAATAATGCAGCAATATGAAGAGAATGTTTGTAGAATTATTAAGGACGAAAAATTAGAGGAAAAAACCAAATGGGAGACTAGTCTATTTATAGATGTATTGGTGGCTGCAGGTTTTGAATTAAACAGGTGCAAACTTGTTTGAACAGGTACAATACCTGTTGGGTTTTGAATTAGAACTGATTAGGTTCAAATTTGAACAGATAAAAAACCGAATAACCCAGATTTGAATCTGTCCGGGTTATTTGAATTGACGGGTGGAAGAAGAAAACCGAATCAGATTTTGAATTTAAATTCCAAAAATCAAATTGGAAAAATTAGAAAATAAAATTCAAATGTTTTTGGCCCAAGAAGATAAGTATTGGGCCGAACAAACCCAACCCAACCACGCACCTGCGCCCAAGCCTAGCTGGCCTGTGATGATTTTTGGGTCCAATGGGTCTAGCCCATTTTGCCCATAACCTCCCTCTCTACAAAACTTGGGTACCCCTTGGGGCACACCCCAAGTTCCAATCCCATGTCTTATAAACCCATTTAAACCTTCCCACCAAATCAATGTGGGACAAGCCATTTTCCAACCTTAAGGAATTTCCACCAAAACTCTATTTTCATGGAGCTCACTTTGGCTTCAATTTCCCATTCACCCGATAATGGTTTTGAGCAACCAAATATATCATGTAAATCACAACGCGACATAGAACGCGTTACCACTTTGACGCATGAAAATCAACGCATGGGGCCCACCTAAAAAATAGACCAAACTTAAGAAAAAAATTCTAGTTTCACCCAAAATTTTTCCAACCATTTCTAACATTTAAAAATTGCTAACAAAAATTACAAGCAATGTAAAAAATTACTATAACAATACAAGCAAATAAAATTCTTTTACACAATTAGTAAAAACTAACTAAACCCAAGCAAAAAAAAACTGCTTTACTAAACAAATGTAAACCAATCCAAATAAGATTATTTTTTTTCCTCTAAACTCCTTTTCTCGCTTAGTTATTCTTGTTCACCATAAAGCTTAGTCATCCATAATTTTGTTTGTACATCCCAAAGACTATTCATTTGGTTTTGTATTTGTTTTCCCAATCTCTTTCACATATGTATTCCGGTAAAGAAACTTAGCAGAAAAAACACAAGAAAATACAAACCAAACAATCTAAAGAAACTTGAAACCATCTAGCAAACTATTTAATAATAAAAATTAACTAATTAAAATGCTAGGTGAGTTACAACAATAAACCTTAAGAGTTACAAAAAAAAAAAAAAAAAAAAAAAAACCATAACTCTAAGAATTAAATCAAAAATTTAATAGTCATGAGTTATGAATGAAATTAACAATAAACATTTAAACTTATAACTCCAAATAAATAAATTACATTAATAGGCAAGTGCTACCTGAAATATAATTTACAATAAACATGCTAATAACTCTAGCAATTATCATGTAAATAAATATAAACAAGTTACAAAAAATTTTATAACTCTAAAATTAAATTCAAAGTAAATGCTACATGTTATAAATGAATTTAATTCACAATAAACATGTAAATAATTCTAGCAATTAAACATGTAACCTACACCAAAAACTAGAACATAAAGAACATGCAAATTATCTTAAAATTCTAGAAAATAATAAACATGTGAATTAAACTAGTATGCAAAAAATTATTGAACATGTTAATTACACTAGAATTGTAGAAACTAATTAGCATGTCGATGGTAACTAAAATAAATTTAAACTCTTATATACATGCAAATTATATTATAAAATAGAAAATAAAGAAGCATGCAAATCATGGTAGAAAATTTGAAAATCATGCTCATAAAATAAAATTCTATTAGAATAATCAAAATACAACCTTTAATAAAGATCTGGAAAGAAACATATTCAAATTAAATTGGAATAAAAATAAATAAATAAAAAAACCCAAAACCTGGCCCTTAATTAGCAATGATGCAACAGTGGCTCTACTATGCTCCAAAATTCCTAATCATGCACTAATGTACAAGAAATAGTATGGGTTTGGAATATAAATGAATAGGCTAATCATGGATGCCTCATACAAACAGTAGCTGTATATGTAAAGTCAATGGATTATCTCAGTAAGACTGGCATGTACAATATCTCGGTAAGACTAGCATGTACATCAAATAAACAACTAAGCAACAATTATTTATTTATTTCAATAAATCTAACACAACAAAGTTTTCAGGGAACAAAACAATAGCAGCCATATATATATATATATATATAAATACATATATCTAAGTTACTAGATGAATCTATTTGTTCAATTTCATGAGAAACACATATAATCTATTTTAAGATTGTTGTTCAAATTGTGAAATTAAATACATAAATTCACGAATAAATCAAAATTATATATCAAGAACACATGTTGAGAATTACAACTAAATTACAACAGAAATACACAATACAAAAAAATGGTAAAGAAAGCAAACCGAAGCTTGCGCGGTATCAGTTTTCTTAAAACAGATTTCGCCGCCTCACAGGTTGAGTGCTTGAGGAATTCCGACGTCTGTCTCCCAAGATACAATGGTCAAAAACCAGTTACGGCAGAAGCACTCTCTGTCTAGCTTAGCGAACAAAAACCATGGCAACACTCTCTCACTGTAGGAACTTTCTGGCAAACTGACTTATAAAATGGAAGCAAAAATTTTTGTGTTGAGACTAGACAAAAGGGTCTCAATTTATACATGTATAGGGGAGAGAGGAGGAGCCTCCAGCCTTTACGGCTGGTTACTAATGCACCATTAACCTGCCTTTATGGGTGATTACTAATGCACTATTAACCTCTGCAATATTGCAAGATTTACAAACATATTATACACACTAATCTCACTACCTCTTTCATGAAGCTAACTTCATGAAGTAATTTCTCATTCAACTCTCAATGGTTTTTGGCCATTCTTTTTTGTGGTGTAAAGATCTCATTACAAAGTATCTAGACCCACTTGGACCCAACACAATAGATGGTTGGGACCCACTTTAATATTTAACTAAAGTCACCAAAAATCCATTTTTTCCAACAATTGGTTATATGGAATTTGACCATTGTGTTTGGCACGAATACGAGTTTTAACCTTTTCAGCAAATAATGTTGGAAGAGCAGCTATGAATCGTTCTTTCCAAAAATCTTGGTTTGTATCATGTCGTTGATAGAGTTTGGACAAGAAAATATCCTTATACCAACAAAAATGGGTAAGGATTGGACAACATAAATTGATAAGGAGTTGTTTGGATCGTTCAAGAACAATTTGGGTATTTCCAATAAAATGTTGAGTGATGGTGGTAACTAGAGTGGTAACTACATCACTAGTAAGTTGGCGTGTCGTAGGATCTAAAATAGGGATATCATTGTGTTCTCATTTAACAACGGTTAATATTGCTTGACGTTGGTCATGGGTAAGGTAATTATCCCACCAACCTTTGAGTTGGCCAAAAAATCCTAAAATAAGCAAACGGGAAATAGTACTATCATTATTATTGGAAGGGTGTTTGGCGAGGGTTGCATTAGCAGCCATAACCATGTGTGGGCCGAGGTTAAGAATTTGCTAATTTGATTTGCCATCAAGATTCCATTCTCGTAGGTCACTTCCAAAATAGGAGAAAGGAGTCTCATAATGGTGTTCTTCTAATTGTAGATCTATTGGAGTTGGACGAGGGTAATAATTACGAACTGGTGGTTGAGCAGCAACAATAGAAGTTTCTTGGATTTGACTAGGAGTATTTGCTATGAATTGTTCATATAAATTGTGTAGTATATCATCATCTTGAAGGACATTTATGGTACCACTGTGAGGGGCATGGCCTTTGCCTTCTCTTTTTGGAGTGGATAGATTAGGAGTGAATGTATCAACAGTGGGATAATGGATAGGTTCATATCATTAAGGACTTTGGTAAGGGTCTCTTTTCTTTTATTGAGTTCAGCAAAGAATTCATTGGAGGGATTGGTAAAAGAGTAAGCAAGATACGGTAAATTTTTTGTAGAGGACGTTGGCGAGTTTGATCCGAAGGGATGGAAAGATAGAGTCTGTCAACTCATTCTTCTATCTGGGTTGTTTGTTCACCAATTGTTTGAAGGTGTATATTTGTATAGTTTAATTGTTCATAGACTTGCCCTATGTCAAAGCTCGTAGATGGAGTTGTTTTAGAGGATTGGGTTCTTTCCATGGGTGGTCTATTGTATGGTTTAGCATAAAAAGAGAATTCAACACCACGAAGAGTGTAGGTTTTACTTGAAGGATGTACGGATTGAACAGGTTCACCACTAAGAACAAGTCAATTTTTTTGTATGACATTAAAATGGACAATATTGATTAAAATACCAATGGAAAAAAGGTATATGTTGTTGTAATTGTTGTAAAGTAAAAAAATATTCAGATCTAATAAGTTGTTGTTTTTTAATAGAATGGATTTGTTTAAAATAAATTTTGTTTCTAGAATTATAAGGAGCATTATATTCTTGGGAAAGTAAATCATGATTAATTGTAAAATTGTTTTGGATAACATTAATTGAGAGAGAATCGATGTCGAAGTCAATATCTTGAAAACGACTAAAATCAACATAATGTATGTGTGGGATTTGATTTGGTTGTCTTCTTGTTGAATGTAATGGTAAATCTATTGAATGTCGAGTAGGATATTAACGAGTTTGAGTCAAGTTATGATATTGTGTAGATGGTAGTTGAGAAGATGTTTGAGATTGAGTTCGGACAGATCTGGAACGTTGGAAATGGAGAACAATTGATCCATCTGGGTTTTGAAGAATAGAATTTGGATTTGTTTGGGATTGTGTGGTAAGAGCAGGTACTACATTAGGAATGACCCACTTATCTTCATCATCTTCTGCATTAGCCTGGAGGACTTCTTCCCAAGTTATGACTTCAGGGACCATAACCTCAGAATTTTCTTGATGAGCATGAAATAGAATAGTAGATTGTTTGAGGTTTAGAGCTATATATTTAAATCCAGGGCATGAAGTGGTCATAGCTTTAAGATAAACGCGATAGTAGACCATAATATTAAAAGATGGAGAGTCCATTTTATATCTTTTTGTTTGAATATTAAGAGTAAGAGTTTTTAGGATGGTTGGATCGATTAAAGAAACTTCAAAATTTGGAAAACATTCAAAGTAAATTAGACTATGAGCAAGACTAGATTTAATGACACCTAATAGGGAATCATCATAGTCATGGTGATGCATATCGCTAAGGGTGCACAAAACAGATTTGTTTAAATGGAGACGGGTCATAGGTTTGACACCAACTTGAACAAGGCCTAAATGAAGGAAATTGAATTTCTTTTGAAATTTAAGAATAGTATCTCGATCAAGTAATTGGAAGTTTAAATTATCTTGAGTAACAGGTAATATTTATTCAACAGTTTTGATTTTATAAGTTTGTTTGAGTTCAAACTTTTTATCATATAAACAATCAATATCTTTAGTAGGCAATTCCAATTTTTAAGACGCTCTTCAATCTTTTCTATTTCTAAATCACTTTGATTAATAATAATTAGTTTCGTTGAGGAACCTCCACCAGAGATTATATTAGAGAATGTTTTGAATATTCGTGTCATTATAACTATAGTTGTCAACAGGTGGTTCTGCCTAAGCTCAAGTGGTCAATGACAGCCTCATGCCTAAAGACCTAACGACTTATAGACTTATGCAATTTGGGTACCACCGGTTATAAGGACAGAAATAAAATCAACTCCAAGTGATGGCTCTGATACCAAAAGGAAGCCCAGGTATTATAGATATTATAATCTAAGTGATACAAACTAGATATAGATTAAAGATTGTAATTGTAATTGCAATCTTTTTAAACAAGCTTGTTCATCTTTAATTTTTCTTTTGATTGTATCAGTTCTTTGACAATAATTAATAATTGATTGACCCGATGCAAGAGATAATAATAATCTTAAATTGGATAATTAAACCCTAAATGATAAATAGTGTGGAGTATTATTTTAAAAAATAATGATTCATCGAAAATGATTGTGTATATTTAAAATACCTATTATGTTTTTTGAATAATTTTTAATAAATTTATAGTATTACTGATGATACACCTTCATGAGCTCTGTTAGAAAAGATATACAAAAATAATTTGGCTAGAATAAAAAATTTGCGATTATTATGATGTGTCACATAATTAATCAGAACTCGTTTGAGAACTGAAATTATTAAAGTTATAAAGATTTTGTGCTTGATTCCCTTTGAGGACTTATGATTTAAATTTGTAACTTTTTATGCATTAATGTAAATAACTCTTACGATCTTACTGATATAAGCATAAATTTTACCTTTGAGTCAACCTAACCTAAGCACTTTTTGGTGTAATAAAATACTTAAATATTGTCATATAAAAGTATTATAATAAATCATAATCAAACACCACTTAAAATATGATTAAAGACCCGACGCATCACTTTAAACATAACAAAAAAAAAAAAAGAAATTAGCAAAGACTTTTTCGATTAATAATCAAAAATAATACATCATGAGTTATATCCAAGTCATAATTTGTATATTATATAATTTTTTGTTGTTTTAATTTTTTTTAGACATTTTTTTTAAATATTTTTATACAAGTGAAATTTATGTTTTTTGGTAAATTTAATTAACTCAAATAAGGGTTTAATTTCAGGTAAAGAATACACCTTCTTTTTTTTTTTTCTTTTTTTATAAACTTTGAAAGAAATTATTTTTATGAGTATTTTACATATGATTACACATATAGTGATAAAAATTTTCATCAGTCATTAACAAATCTGTTTGTATTTGACTTTCAATTATTAAAATTTTCTAAACATAAATTATTAAAACTCAAAAATCAATTTTCTATTTTAAAAATAAATTCATATACATTGTACTAATCACCTAGTAATTACGAACTCAGAATTTATTCAGAAAAAAAATTTGCCCACACCCCAAACTAACACTTCATCAATTTACCTTCAGAGCAAATTATGAGTCGATAAGGGGGTTCATACTGTTCCTTTCAATTTCTTAAGTTGTGTTTGGTGGGAACGAAACTTTAAAAATTAATTTATTCGTGGGTAAATTATAGTGATCACTTTGAAGTTTAGAAAAAATATATATATATATTGTTTGCTTTTGGAATTTTTAAAAATAATTTTTGATTATTTAATCATATTTTTTGTTAGAGTAAATTACACTTTGCACCTATACACTTTGTACGAAATCACATTTTTGTTTCTATACATGAAATTATAACAGTTAACTTTTACGCTTCTAAGTGTCAATGTCTCCCTTTTATTACTCTACCATATAAAGTTTCCTGTCATTAGCAAGCATATGACTACGAAATGACGACAAATAAGAAAAATAACGCTAATTTCTTGCTTATACACATTTCATCCCAAAATTTATATCAAAGTATGACCGTATTCGTTTAAAACAAAACGCAAATTATGAACGATTAAAAAGATGAATTAGGATTTTGCAGAAATTAGAAACATTTATCTCTGTTTTCTATAGTAATATAATCTTCCGTCTATTTCTATTCATTTCTTTTTTATTTCTTTGCTGCATTTGTTTATTTCAAAAACTCTACTTTTGTTGCCTCTTCCTTCATATTTTCAACATATGAACACATATATATTGTATTATGCAACTCTCATATGCTTATTATGTAGGACAAAGTGTGTGTTAGTAAAAAGTGAGGGTGATTTTTCTCTCTTACTCTTAGTTCATAGCTACATCTTTGTCACATGACTAGATTAATAAGACTTAAACGATGGAATAACAGAAAAGGGACACTGACACTTGACCAGAAGTGCAAGGGATTAATTGTCACAATTTCATGTATAGAGACTAAAGTGAAATTTAGTCCAAAGTGCAGGTGCACAATGTAATTTACCCTTCCTTTTGCTTTTTCTTTTTTTTGTGGTGATTTTTTGAATATGTTAATTTTTCTGACCTTTTAAATCAACTTAATTTATATACAACAAAAAGTACAAATTTTGTATTTTTTTTTTTTATATAAAACATCAGTACTTTTTTATTTTAATTTTTTTGTATTTGTTAAATTATTTTAAAATTTGAAAATATTTTATTTGTTAAGTACATTTAGATTAGATGCATCTAAAAAAATGACTAAAATACTATAAAAAAATTTAAAAAAAAATATGAAAAATAAAAAATTCAAAAACTATTTTTGAGAACTAAAAACCAAACAAATTAATAAAAGATTCACAATTTTAAAATAATTATACTGAATTCTTTTCTTAGTAAGGTTAAAATTTTTTAAACTAATACAGATGATATGTAGATACTATACAACTATAAACCAAGAAAGACTATACTTCATTATAAAATAAATGACAATATTATTTTCTTAATCTATACAACTAATGAATTTTTGATAAAAATAAATAAATAAATAAAGTATTATGTAAATTAAAATTATAAAGAAACTTGTAATTATCATAAATTTATAGGAATCAATGTATTTTTTTTCAAATATAAAAAAAGTTTAGTATAATTTACCCTTTTATTTTCTTAATGCATGTTCAATTTAATAATTTTGTTACATTTCTCTTCAACACTAACATTGGTATCAAAATAATCTTTAAAGACAAGAAAACACTGATAAAATAAAGGGTAAATTACACTTTACTTCCCTAAAATTTCACTCATTTTCCACTTTGATCATTTAAGTTTGATTTTTTTTATTTTAGCTCTTTATATTTACAATTCTTTCCACTTTGACCCTTCATATTTGCAATCATTCCCACTTTACTCTTACTAACTTTCATCCAAGAAACTAACAGAATCTGTCACATCACTAACACATAAACTCCATGTGTGTTGTAAAAAATTCACTAAAGATGCAAAAAATGAAAAATAGAAAACAAAAAAATTGTAATTTTGTTTTAGACTGAACTTTTTTTTCAAATTTATTCATAAACATTATTACATTATAGATGCATCTAGATTAGACGCACCTAAAAAAAATAAAAACAAATTTAACTAAAAAAAGAAAAAAAGTTTATTAAAGACGAAAAAAATAAAAATATACTGACTCAAACATTTGTATTGTCAATTCTGAAATAAAAAGTTTACTATCATTTTTTTCATCTCTAGTGAACTTTTTTCTTTTTTTAGTTAAATTTGTTTTTATTTTTTTAGGTGCATTTAATCTAGATGCATCTATAATATAATAATGTTTATGAATTAAATTTTGAAAAAAAGTTCACTAAAGATTAAAAAAAAATTCTAATTTTTTAGTTTTTTTTTAGTTTTCTATTTTTTATTTTTTGCATCTTTGGTGAATTTTTTACATCATACATGGAGTTGATGTGTTGGTAATGTGGCAGATTTTGTTAGTTTTTTGGATGAAAATTAGTTTAGGAGTAAAGTAGAAAGGATTGCAAACATGAAGGGCCAAAGTAAAAAAAAATTAAATTTAAAGGGCCAAAATAAAAATTGGGTGAAATTTTACGGAGCAAAGTGTAATTTACCCTAAAATAAACTTATAAGCTAAGGAATGTCAACTAACAAACGCAATACTCACTAGTAAGCACAAGTATGTGAGACGAGCGATAATGAAATAAAATAATTTACCCTATTGAACCATCATTTAATGTCACTTTTTCAATTAAAAAATAATACATTTTGCCACTTTAAATTATAAATTTATATCAATACAAATATTTTCTTAAGAATCTATCTTTAAAATAAATAAAAATTTGACATGTAACTTGCTCGCGACATCTCGAAAGGAATGCTAATAGTAGAGGTATATTTGGTAGTGACCAATAGTCGAGGGTGGTCGACAATTGATGGTCACTGGATGTGATAGTCGGCTGCAGGGGTGACTAAAGTTGGTGGCTTGAGTGCTATAGGAGGTCATGGGATGGTCAAAGGGCTGTCAAAACATGGTAGGAGGCATTTGCGGTAATCGCTCAATATCTAGAGCTTCCCAAAAGATGGCCAGAGCTTGTTGGATGGTTGTTAGTAGTGGTGGGTGGAAGCGGAGGAAGGAAAGAGTGAAAACTTATTTTAAAAAACAACTTTTTTCCATTTTCAAAATTTTGCTAAATTTTTTGAATAATTTCCATTTTTTGAAAATGAAACAAATAAAACAAGTTTGTCATAGTCAATATACATGGTAATGTACACCTTTCCCTTCGCATTCACCTTCTCATTTCCCTTAACAGGTCGCTTCTTCTTGGTTTCCGGAGTAGAAGCTAATGTAGTGATTTAAGTGTCCCAAGGTGAGAAGAAATCATGTCCAGATTGCACCAACTCAAATGAACACGGGTCACGATGGGTATAAACATTGATCTTCTTCTGACCCTGATAACGTGTTTTGGGCTTCATCTCCGACTCAACAAGAAAAGTGCTTCCCGAACATACAATCTCTTTCAACTTCTTCAAAAGCTCTAACCGCATGGTTCTATCACTTTCATTGAACTTTTTCACAAACAACTCTACTTCTGCATGACAAGTCACTTTCGTTTCCTCTTCTTTGTTGCATATGGAGATATGAAGTTGTCTCCACTGTGAGTGTATGGTAGCAAGTGGTATAGGACAATCTTGCCTGATGTAGTCAGCAATCTCATGGGCACAAGGTAAACCATGAGTGTGGCAAAGGACGCATCCACAAGCTTCAGCATCAATACCAATGAAATTGGCTCTCTTACTCTTTACAAGAAAATACCCTAATGCAAAAATAGACACATTACCTCGTAGCTCCCTAAACTGAGAAGGCTTGAATTGATGTTGCATAACAGTTAGACTTTTCTCAAACAAAGCCTTGATATCAGTGTGTTGCAACTCAAGCAGATTGTGTATTTTCTCAAATGATGCCTCAAATGAGACTTGACATGAACCCAATTGTCTTTTAAGTTTTGCATGTACACTCTCAGCCCTGTTCAATTCAATGCAAGTCAAATAAAAATCAAGTACATGGCACTTATTAATAACTTATTGAACAAATGTAATCTTACTAGTTGGTTATAAGATTGCCACAATGCATACACGTGTTTATCCATGCCGCCACAAATTTCTCCTTGTAAGGAACCAACCAAGTATCCATGACGTAGTTCACTGCATCAGGATAACTATTGAATTCCTTAAGTAATGCTTTAAGACACTCATCATATTGAATTTTAGAAGATGAATACACTAAAGAGTTCCACTCATGGTTAAACTTCTCCCATTTCTGTTTTATCTCAAACATTTTCTTGCATTTGGTCAATACATTCTTACTGATATGCCAACGACATAATAAATGTTTGCCACTCGAGAATATCTTATGTATGGCATTCATCAAGGCTAGCTCTCTATCAGTGACAATAATCGTTGGCAAAACAAAACCATCCATGACATCACGCAATGTAGTTAACACCCACACATAGTTATCGGCCCTCTCAGACTGTAAGTATGCGAAAGCTACCGAGAAAGTCATTTCAGTTGATGTCACTTCCACAATTTCAAGAAGAAGAAGACGATATCTGTTGGTTTTATATGTGCAATCCATAATCAATATACATGGGAAAGACCGAAATAAGTCCAAACTGGTAGGATGTGCCCAAAACAAGTTTGTCATAGTCATCATGGACTCTTCACATCGATGGCGCTCAATGTAATTATACTTGGCCAATTCACCCAATAAGTGTTGCATCTGTGATCTTCCAACTCTCTCTACCACCCTGTTTCGATGGCCTACATTGTAAATGGTTTTAAGTGTGCTTACATTGAGAGCATCTCGCTGTTTCAAGGTTACTAGGATCTCTTTTGGCCTAACCATGCTCTTTGACATATCCCTTAACAATGCTTTCTCATCCTTTGATAGCCTCCCCACATATGAATGTCCCTCAAGGTGCTCCGCAGGTGGATGGTTATGCAATCCGCATACTATAGTCAATGTCCATTCATCATTTGTGGTAAACCTGTGAGCCCTCATATCAAAAGGACAACCACACTTCTTCGTACCAGTTATTCTTGATGTATTGTTGCCATTATGTTTTAACTTCTTTGTCACTCTATATTGGCCACTCCTCTCACAAGCAAGATACATCCTAGGTCTTTTTTTCCCTCCACCATAGTCTGATATTTTGATTACAATAACCAAACCATTTCTCTTTCCAACTTCACGTACCCAATTGAGTAATTCATCCTTACTTTTGAATACCTACAAAGTCAAATAAATATTATAAAATATTTACATTTGTTGAGCAATTCAAAACACAGTCATTATAATTTCGTAGAGTGAACCTGTTCAGTTGTGAATTGAGTAATGTAATCCAACATACTATCCGCGCAAACCTGACTTCCTTAAGTTGAGACATATTCCTGCATATTTTGTATAACATTACAAATTTGAAATGGTATAAAGACAAATTTGTAATTTGAAATTGCAAATTTAGTAAGCAATTTACAAATTTGGAATATAAAATGGAAAAAAAAAAAATTTACTTCATTCGAAAGTATAGTGTCGAACAAAATGATACTGTTCGAATGTAGTTGTCCGAATTATTTTTATCGGTTCAGAAGTTGAATATTGAAAATTTTAAATTATTTCGGACAAAAAATGATGAAATTACATAATTATTTCGGTAGTAGACTACCGAATAAATTGATATATTTCAACCCTGGTTATTTGAAAGACGTTGGGAAAAAAAAAAAAAAGACTTTTACATAGCAAAACTCACATTTCCTTGGCTATCTTTCTCATAAACATTTACCTATTTCTGAAAATCTGAATTTTCAGAAGGGAAATCTTCCATAACAATGATGAATGAGGATGAGGTTTAGTGTGTAAACTAATTAAAAGCTAAAAATCAAGAATGAGGGTGTTTAGTGTGTGTAAACTAATGAATGGAAGCTAACAATGAAGGGTTTGAAAGGATGAGGATGGAATGTGGAAGTTTAGCAAACTAAGTATGGAAGAATGGAGTAGCTACCATGGACTTGTGAGCTTCAGTAGCTTCAACATGGAAGTGGATATGTATGTACAATGAGAAGTTGTGTTTATTGGAATTTTGTGTGATATCCATAATAGTAATTTCACTTAGAGATAAAATTATGATAAAAATAAATATCATTAAGTGTGTGCAAAGAGTGGAAAGAGTGTGTGCAAATAGAAGCTCCCCATCATCACTTGTTTTTTTCAAAAATCCTAAATTTACCCTTTTAAATTTCTCTCAGACGGTTAATAACCAAGTCATCTTCCTCACATTTAAACACTGTCAAATCTTCACTTTAATTTCTTTCACCATAACAACCAATTATTGATCTTTGTTGTGTTTCAATATATATATAACTTAGTTTCTTTGTTTCCCTCTTAGATCAATCGAGTCATTTTTGGACTATTGCAATTGCACATATTTGAGTTCGAAGCTCACTTTCTCTCCTTCGAAACTCTCCGAGAAGTTCAAATTTGACACTAAAGAGATCATAAAGTTAATGATGCAGAGCAAAGCTATATATAGATCATGGGAAGGAAATAGGTATGAGGATGGAAGTGGCGGAAGTGGCGAAAGAGGAGTCAGGAGTTACCGATGATGAGGAGGAAGCGTGTAGTGGAGAAACGCATACCATTTGTCCAACATTTACCCAAAAAATTTGTAGTGAAAATATTCAGTTTTGATAAATTTACAAGCCTTCTTTTGTATAGAATAAGTGAAGCACAGGGTAACTTTCTTGTGCATGTTATACTAGAATTTGGTGTTTTTGGATTGTAATGCCTTTGTACAATTTTGGTCTTGATTTTGAATTCTGCAATAATGGTTTGTAGGACAAAGATGGAGATAATTGGGGAAGAAGAATTAGAGAAGTTGGTTAGGATTTTATTTTTTTATTTGGTGTTGAAGGGTAACTTGGTAATTTTCACTTCTTTTATTAATTTTAACAGTAGACAAATGCTGACAAGGAGTGCAGTGTAGTTTTCAAAAATGTGGAGGGAGTATCTGTATTAAATCTAAACCGCATGGGCGGTGTCAATGTAATTTACCCTAAAAAAAAATGTAGAAAAAACGTTTATAATCTATTCATTAAATATACATTAAATTAAGGAAGAATTATTTTTTCATGTAATTGAGAATTTATCATATCTCTTGGGACATCTTCAACGGTGTATCAAATTTTTCACCAAATTTGAAGAAAAACTCTCTTTGATATCAAGTGCTCCAACAGAGGGTTTTGTGGCTTCGTTGAACTATTGGGCGGATGTTTGGCTGGTCGACCGGCTAATGCAAATTTTTCACAATTTTTCTTCTTGAGGTGGTCATTCGGGGAGTCGACCGGGCAGACGACCGGGAGGACGACCGGGCAGTGTAATTTTTTCACAAACTTTTACCTTGAGGTGGTCATTCTTGGAGGACATCCGAAGGGACACCTGGTGGTGAAAATCCAATGCTAATAAACAGTGATTTGATGAAAGACATATTGGTTCTCAGTTTGATGAAAGAAAAGTGAAATCCTGTATATGATACCGATTTGATGAAACCGTTGGAGCTAAAAAAGGAACAATTTTTCATCAAATTCAAATTTGATGATAAATTTGAGGTTGGAGATGGTTTTATTAGATTAAAATTTGATGAAAAATAAAAATTTAAAAAGATGAGCACTGGAGATTTTTTTTAATATCAAATTTGATTCAAAGTGAAATTTGCAACTTATAATATTTATTTATGATATTAATTATATAATGGTGTTAACTTATAGTATTCAAGTACTTTTTATATAGCGTTCCTGGTTTAGACCCGACTCGTTGATGTTTTGAATTCGGATTTTATTTGTCTTATTTAGATATTCATATCGTGTTTCTCCTTATTTCTCATTGAGTTTGGATATTGGAGTGTCTTGGTTGTGTTTGGGACAGGTTGGTTGTTAGTTAGTTCAAATTGTTGTTGTCCAGAATTTGGCCTTTTCGCTCAAGCAAAGCTTCTTGCACTCAAGCGAGATTTGTGAGCTTCCAGTGCTTTTGCAGACCTACAGAGATACTGGGGAGGTAGTGTTCTTCGCTCGAGCGAGACTTCTTGCGCTCAAGCGACGGTCTTCTGTATGTAAAACTTCTGGGAGATTGTATTCTACGCTTGAGCGAAACAACTTATTGTGTCTAGTCGCTCGAGCAACAAGTCTTGCACTCGAGCGAACTGTGTGTATATCAGTTCGTAAACAGGCTATTTTAGATCACTTTTTCATCTCTCTCTCTCTCTAAAACATTTCAAAACCCTAAGTTGAGACTCTCTCTCTCTCTCTCTAAAACTCACATTTTCTCTACAAATACACCATCCACCCTATTCCCTTTGTTAAAAAGGTAGAGCTCACCTAGAGTTTCGTTTTGATCCAAACAAAGTTGGGTTCCGATGTTGTTGAAGTTTCACTTACTCTTTCAATCATTTTCTAGCTTTGAGGTAGGGATACTCTACACTTTTTTATGATTTTTAACTTAGTCATTTGTTTTTATAAAACAATCTTGTGATTTTGGAAAATTTTGAATAAACTTAGGATTTTGGTTTGAAATCAAAAGAGAGATTTTCAAATGAATGTATTGAAAATGGTTGTGGGGTTGGAAATAAGGTTGAGTTATGATCAAACTATTGATTTTGATACTTGGAAATAATTTTGGAAGAAAAAAGGGTTTTACCCTAAATGGCTCAAATATTTATTTTGTATAAATAAATAAAATTGATGTTGAAAATATGAAATTGGATAGATAGTGATATAAATGGTGGAGTTTGATATGTATTATCACTCAACTTGAAATTTGGGATGTTTATCTGTATTGGAGATTTTACACCTGTTTAAAAATATCTGTTTTGGACTTTGGTGGAGGATAACTATGATTGTTGTAGAAATTGCATGAGAATTAGGTGAATTGAAACTAATTTCTCATCCATGTGCATTGAACATTGTTGCTCATTTAATACATTGTAAATGTATATGAATTTGAGAAAAATGGGTGAACGTTGGAAAGAGGTGTGTATCACCAAATTAAGTTGGCCTGTGTGTCCAAGGTGAAAGTCCCGAAAAATTCACATATACATGGGTGCCGATTCCTGCGGACGAAATATCCGTAAAATGGCAATAGTAGCGCTCGTATAGGCTACGTTTACATAGGTACTGTAGCTCGACTTTTCGTGCCCCCTTTTGGAAGACGAATAAGCCCTACAGTATCGGACTCTCGCGGTTCTAAATCTGATCTCACAAGTGCAATGTGAAATAGAAAAACACCAAAGAGTCCAAATCCGGCAAATCTTTTGAAAAATCGATTTTGAATCAAATTACCAAAAATGGATTGCTTTACTAGATACAGAGTTGCTATCTAAATATTTTTGGAAAATTTAGAAAACCCATAACTCGTGCCAAAGGCCATGTGTTTGTCATCACCAAGATTGTCTCAGCTCGGGAACTTAGGTACAATAGGAGAAGGTCATGAATTGAGCACCCCCGCTCGCCTCATCAAAGATCAGCCTCTACTAATCATGATATGAATCTTATGTACATTTGCTCTTGCTCCGATTTATTAGGTTAGCATTACTATGTGATGCGCACACACATGTATAGACTAACTTGCAAGAATTGGAACATTTCGATTCATGTTTGTTTTGAAAATTGTTTTGAATATGTATCACTTGAAAAAGTGATCGCATATAAACATTTACTCAAATTATTCCAATTCAAGCAATTAGCCTTCATTCACAGGCATTCAAAACAGTTTATCACTTAAGCACTTAGCCTCATGGCAAACATGCTAAACATGACAACAATCACACGCATGCGATATGCTAAAGCGAGTAAAGGCTCACTTAGTACTCCAAGCCAAAAAGAGAAATGAGTTAGAAAAATACTTGATTTCTAATTATGCGATATGACTAATGTAACATATGCGATATGTAATTAATAGGCTCGGCTACTAATATGGCATATGAATCAATTTGATAGCATGTGATCTAAGCATCTTTTTCAAAGAAGTATTTAATACTAACAATGCAAGTTAGAATGATGAACCGAGCGTCGGTGCATGCAATACAAGTGGATGCAAGGCATGAGAGATGCTAAACAAAACATGATGCCCTAAACTAACCATCAAAAGCTAGTAAATAAAACAGAGAAAGACGTGAGGTTAGAAGACATACATGTTATTACAACATTACGCCCTCACACAGGAGGGTCCGAATGAACTAACTAGCTAACTAATTAAAGCGAAGCTAATTATTACAAAACAAATTAAATTAGCTAAACTACTTAACTAATTATTACAAACCGAAATGAACTAATTAATTAACTAATCTAGCTAATTAAAATAATTACAACACGAAATGAATTAGCTATTTTAACTAATTAATTACAAAGCCACTATTTGAATCACAACACTAATATACTTATAACACAGATCCCGGGGATCGGTGGAGGGCTCATGCATTAATGCAGTTTCCACTCAAAAAAGCCATTATTTCTGCTATTGAATGCCTCTGTTGCATAGTATAACACATGCACTGATTTCCACCTCCAGACCAACTCTATTCTGCTTCAAGGGAACACTGCTTGATTTTGCACTGGTGGCCGGCAGAGGGCCTGCCGTCCACTGAAGATGGCCTGCCGACCACCAATAGTGGCCTGTCGGCCACTGATGACTGAATTTTCCTGCTGCAATAAAGAGCAAATAGAGCAAAGACAGTGTATTCTCAAGGGCTTGTTCGCACAATTCACCCCTCCTTACCATTTGAACAGCTTAAAGGAGTAGTAAACTTGGTTCACAAACCATCAATCTATGCAATTTCATTGCATGATGGCCTATGAACCAAAGGTGCAAGTTCAATGAATGCAACAAAACAAGACTCTCAAAACCACCTCCTCATTATGAAAGATCAAGGGAAGTAGTTGACAATGAATCTTGAACCATTTTCATCACTAATGAGTATGAAACGACTCGAGACTCAAGGGTTCAATTAGCATCCGATTGAACCCTAACCAAGTTATTATCTTGCACATTTTTTAGCCTCAATTTTATTACTTCGTTTTAGATTACCATCCATTCTTTAATCAATTGGGTCCAAAAGGTGAATTTAAGTCCTCTAATGGAAAGAGGGCTCAAATCAAGAGTTACTTTAGGCATGAAAGAGACATCATACTATTGGTAATGAACCCCCAAAGGGATTAAACCATTAAGCATGACATCTCAATCTCATGCTTTAAACAAACAAGTAGTTTGAAACTACTTTCAAAGCAAAACAAAAGCCAAGAAAGGAGGGAGGTTGCAGAGGTGATTAAAAGTGATCACAAGTATAGAAAGCCATAAATAAATGCTATCAACTCAAATAAGATGGTGTCTAAGGCTTAAACCACCAAACTTATGAGGACAATTACACTACAAGCATGCAATACAAAGCTCAAATGTAACAAGAAGCTAAAAACAGTCCTAAACTAGTACTAAGTCCTAAAACATGCTGAAATTAAGACAAGAATAGCTAGAACAATAAACTAAAACATAGAGCTATGTAAGCTAGTGAACAAGACACAAAGAAGGGAGGCTAACCCCTCTAATTTGGACTTTAAAAAGTGTTTTTGGCCACTAAAATAACTCTGAAATTCAGTATTTCAAAGCTCAAAAAAAGTTGATGAAAGAATGGGAAACACAAGTGTAAAGGCTTAGGAAACAAGGTGTAAATAATGGTGGTTAACCCTTCTACCTTTAATAGCCTTAAACCATAAGCTTCAACCCGTAAAAACAGTCCAAAAATGGTTCAAAAACAGCAAGAAAAGATGGGAGAGAAGTAGTGTAGAGATGCTCAAAATTATACCTCTTGAAGCAAGGTTACTCTTTTGTTCATAAACCAACAAGTTCTCACTCTCAAGGGCTGAAATTTGAATTCAATAATCTCAACAAGGAGAGCTCCAATATTGGTTTATGAAGTGTAGAGAGAGGGTGTCTAGGTTGCAAGATAGAGATAGAGAGAGAATTTCAAGTTTTTGAACTTTTTGTATTTTTTTCAACCTTAAACCATGAAAGAAGGTCCCGTATATATAGAAAACACAGCCCCTCAAGTTGAAAATATCATGCCTAGAATAGCTAGAGCTTTTGGGAGACAGTTGGCCAAAAATATTTGTGTTTTTCATTAGTGGCTGGCAGGCCAGAAGTGTGAATTGTGGCCACCTACCGGCCATCAAAAATTGGCTTCTAGGCCCGACTTCAAACGAGCATATCTCTTTCATCCGGACTTAGTTTTAGGTCATTCTTGAGTCTAAATTGAAGCTCCAGAAGTCTACTTATCAATTATGGAAGCCTAAATTGAGTCTACTTATCAATTAAGTGTGTAAAGAGATGTGTCTATTTTAGTAAAGGTTGCTCATTTCTATCTCAACTAGATTGATGCCTAACTTCAAACAGCCATATCTTTCTCATCCGGACTTGGCTTTAGGAGATTCTTGAGTTTAAATTGAAGCCTCGGAAGTCCACTTTCCAATGGTGGTAGCCTCACAACTAAAGTCTAAGTGTAAAAAGAGATATGCCTGATTTAGTGAAGGCTGCTCAGTTCTCTCTCAACAGTTTCAAGCCCAACTTCTCCCTAACTAGTTCTCTTCCATCTTCTTCAATTTTCTTCAACTCCAAACCTATAAATAAGAGGTTTAAAAGATTTTTCAAAGAGTTCACATTTCTTCCATTTATTTCCACTTTGTCCTTGCTTGGTTTACCGAAAAGTGTAATTTTTAACAAAATGCGAGATTTGGAACATTGTAGAAACATTTTTAAAAATATTTTGAAAGAGAGGGTTTTATGGTCTAAAAAAAGTTTCGGTCCAAAATAGTTTTGGTCTAGAATGTGATGTAAGGTTGGGATTAGAAGCTCTTTTTGCTAAAGAAATCGAACATTTGCACAACATAACTTTCATCATCGAGTGATCAACTTGAGGCACCCAACTCTTAAGGGCGGTCAAAAATGGGGTGTCTACAGGTACCATTTGACGATTTCCCGCAGACGAAATATCCGTGAAAAGTTGTACCGGTTTGAGAATTCCCCCTTGTTTTCTGTTGTAAAGAACATGATTTGAGAATTGAGATATAAACTGAACATGACATGGTTTTGAGAAAGAAATGTAAAATGTTGTGGTCATAAGCATTACATATGCATTCACCCTTATTTCTTTGTTAAGATTCATATATTGTGTTAGATTATTTCTACTGGGCTTTGGCTCACCCTATATGGGAAAACTATTTTCAGGTATTGGTGATATGCATTCACCAAAGACTTAGCTTGGGAGGACTATGGAGCTGAAGGCTCGGTTTTATTATTTTGTATTTAATGTTGTACAAGTCTAGGGCTTTATTTGTATTGAGCTTAAGACTCACTTTGGATGTACCCAAGTATTGTCTTGGAAAATTGTAGCCTTCAGGGCATTTCTATTATCTGTTGAACTTCTATTTCACATTTTGTTATTGACACATGCTATAGATTCAGGGTTGGGACTTATGAATGTATATTTGCACGTGTCACCTCTCTTGTATAGCTGCGTCTTATGTAATGGAAGGACATTATACTTGGATTTATATTGTCATTTAATTATCGTTATAGATGATTTATTGTATTTATTTCGGAGCGTTAAATTTTAGAAATATCTTAATTTTATCATTTTTTTAAATCTTAATTACAGTTAATATTAATATAACATGTGACTATAATAAAATAAAATAAATATTTTTTATGAAATTATTATTATCTCTCTCACTTGAAATGATGAATGAATGTAATAGATGATATAATAAAATTTTAAAATCTAAACCAAATACTATTTTTTTTTTTTTTTGTTGATATTTTTCTGTATCTAATTTCTTTGTCTCTGTCATTACTCTTTGGTTATATCCTATTATAAGGATCAATTGAAAAATATTGGGACCAATAAAAAGGGAGAGATTTTAAGAGACAATAAAAATTTGAGAGGTGCCCCCGACTCCTTAGTAGTTCTGCCACTATCCCCTAACTACCAAACCAATAGTAATGTTAAACACATCATAGTAGTGGCGTATTTATACCAGTTCTCAGTCCTCGTTTATTACTGTAGATTAATTGAATACCAGTTCTCAGTCCTTGTTAATAATTATAATAAATTAATATAATCATATAATTAGGTTAAAAAATAATTTTGATGATTTCCCCTATGAATTTTATAGTTTTAATTATTAATATTAATAAGGTTCATAATTCCATTATTAATGAGGTTTGAAAAGAGTGAAAATTGAGTACCCACTTTAGCTTTTGCCACTATGTACTAAAGTATTGTTAATATGTTTTTTGTAACAAACAATTTTTTATTTTGTTTTTTTAAACAACAAAACAAAAAATTTGGTGTACATAAAATTTTGAAAACAAGTGGAAAAAATAAACATCAAAACACATGTTTGATGAATTTATGGAACTAATGGCTAGAGAGGGAGGGTGTGAATGGATGTGGTCATGGTGGGGGTGGACAAAGTTGGTGATTAGAGTGTCATAAGAGGCTATGGGTGACTAGAGGGCCATGAGAACATGATCGGAGGTTACATGACCATCTGATTGCCGAAACTTGTCGAAATATGGCCCCAAGGCCCCAAGCTCATTGGTGGGTTACTAGTAGTTGGCGATGGCGATTGTCGGTGGTGCAAGGTGGCCAGTAGTGGTGGTGGGTGATGAGCAAAGGAAAGAAAAAGTAAAAATTTGATTTAAAAACAAGTGAAAACAAATATTTTCTATTTTTAAAATCAATTTTATTTTTTTGAAAATAAAAGTTGTATACCAAACAACTTTTTGTTTTCCATCTTCATATATATATATATATATAAACAGTACCAAATGAGGCCCGTCCTTAAATTCAAACGCACAAGAAGATATAAAATAAAATTTTGCATGCATGATCCCTCCTTCAAATATCTAACACCACAAGCAGTCAATGTCACTTCCAAGGAGGAACTGAAGCCATATATCAGTTATATTTTCAAATAGTCTGGAATAAATATTTGATCAACACTTTATATCAATCAATTTTTCTAGAATGGCTTTGTTCAAGTCAAAGAAGTGTCTTGCAACAAAAGAGCTTTTGAGGCAAAATAAGATCCTGCCTTGTGTACATTTCGATATCAACCTCTTCAACACCACGCGCAGTAAGAACACTTATCTATGTATGTACACGGGACACATCAATTCCCCCGCCATCTTTCAGATGGAATCTTTTAATACACGGCGATCTGTGAAAGAAAAATACCTCGGTGACAAAATTCATGAAACTTTTATCATAATCAGGAGTCTGCATTGGAGCATCAAGCATCGATCCATCAAAGTCAAGATTTGGGACAAATGCCCATAGGTCCTTCCATCTTTTGGATAGGACGGTGGTTCTGAATGCAAATTTGGTTGGAATGAAAGAAAGAATGTAAATGAGAAGCAAGTCTGGCAAGCTGCTGATTCTATCTTCTCCATGTCCAATATTCACCTCCTTCAAAGGTTGCAGATGCTTCGACACTGAAGTCATGGTTTCTGTGGTGCTCTTCCTAAACAAAATAGATAAAATTAGACTGTTGTGATTGGGCAAACAGACCATATCAGAGTAAGGTTACGGTAATTTTCTAGGGAACTGTTAGTAAAAAGAATTGGAAGGGTTTTACCTCTGAGAGAAAGAGAGAGACGTTGGAGATGATCAGAGATGTCAATCCAAGCTCCAAGAAGACAAAGCTGCCAAGTAGGTCAGTTATCCATCAGAACAATTGTTCGTGAATCATAACATTATGATATGATTTATGAACCAGTAGTCTATTGCAACATCACAAAAAAGACCTTAACATTCCATAATATGTTTCACTTTTCTTGATAATAAAAATAATATGTTTCGGTTGCCTTGACATACCTATATTTGCTCAATAAGACAAACTGCTACAAGTTGTCTTGCTCAAAATATAATTGAAGTACTTACTATGATTTACAACTTTTCTCCATTAGCTGTAACTAACAAGCTTATGCACTCACTCAAGTATAGCCATGTGTTTATTAGAAAAATTGAACCAAACATCAAAAAGACTCAGTGTAGTCATGTATATTAGATATATAATGGTTAATCAGGTAAAAGTATTTTAACCATTTAACTTACATCACAAACAAGGTTCACATTGGTTCCTACAAAGCAACTTGTTCTGAAGGCCATAAAGGTTCATTTTACAACAAAGCTAGTAAACTTTGAAGCTAGCAATGGAAAACACAATAAGAAAATATCACCGATCATTTGCAACAAAGAGTGCAAGGTCCGATCTTGAACTTACCACGATTCCTTAAAACAACTGCAAAATCCAAACTAACTAAGCCACAGCGATCTGATTAGGTAGCATGTCCAAAAACAGAAAAATTTCCCTTACAAAAACAATGGACATTAATAGCAAATGGCCATGTTGCCTAGTGGCATCACCCTAACACTTCCATAGGGGGGAGGTTGCAGGTTCAGCCCCGTAGGGGGCAAGGGCACTTGGGTGGGGTATTTGGGAGATTTTGCTTATCAATAAAACAAAAACAAAGTGATTATAATAATCTCAGCAAGTTGAAATTTAAAGGGATATCCAACCCTGTGTCACCAACAGTCACCAAAGGAGGGAAGGGATCAAGCACAAGAAGAAAGAATGCAATTTTTACAATCTCCCACCACAATTAACGTGGATCATTTCCCATTCCATATTAAAACTTGATACTTAGTGTTGGCCATCTTGCTGCTAATTTTCAAGTTAGAAGTCACATCAATCCTATGCTTGGATTGATACAATACGATAGATAATTATATAAGCATTTAAAACCTAGAAGTTTCACAGATGATCAGGTTCAACACACAGAAAATGGAACCCCAACTATTCAACAGGTTAAAAAAACTCATACCCAATCATGGTTTTAAAAAACGATATCGGGATATGTATCGGTATCAATGATATGGTCATACATCGATTGACATCAGACAATATCAGATAGTATCAGCCATTATATCAGTGAATAACGGTATCAGAAGAGTAAAATCCCAATTCGTAACAGCCGATATTTAAAAGCTAGGACCCAACAAAATTTGTACAATGTTCTGTACAGAGAAGAAAAAAAATAAATCCATCAAAACATCAAAAAGTAGTTGAAAAATCTCAAACCCAATTCAAAAATTGTGTATCCGTCTTTACCTAATTTTCAGCTTGAAAGTCCAACAAATTGGCTGCTCAACGCCACAATAATCTGAAAAATCAACTCAGCTGATAAAATGATGAAGGATCTTAGTTCATACGTTTTACCTAGCACAAAAATTAAATGGCCAAGTGTGGAATACTTACAGCTTCCAAATCTGAGGCAGAAAGTTAGAGGGATCTAAACCAACACAAATTTCAGAGGAAAAAATGAGATTAGGCTTCAATCTGAATGCGATCCATCAAAAAATCCATAAAAAAAATAATGAAGTACTTAGATCTAGACTAAGAGACAGTACCCGAGCCTGATCCAAAAATCACTAGCTTGAACTCACCGAAATAAAACAAGATCCAAAGAAAATATTCACAAAAACCACCAATAGCCGATTGAAGACAAAGAAAATTGAAACAACTTGATTAATTCGAAGCTTAGCACCATGAAATTGAATGAAAAATGAAGCTCAAACAGGAAGGCATCGGTCTAGAAGTTGAAGAAAACCACGGCCATCAAATAATGGTTGGCGGCACTGGTGGTATCAGAGCTGGTGTTAGACTGCTCACAGCAAACCCTATCTCTCTCTCTGGGCCAAGTTAATATTTAGGGCATCGCATGACTTAAATAAACATTACCTACCAAAATTGGATTGTTTAGTAATTTTTCGACATGATGGTGCAAAAGTTTTTCCTTAGAAAGTTTTTTCCAACTTTAAGTGCAACCAAACAATAAACATGAAAAAAAAAAAAGAAAAGAAATTTGCAAGAAATTTTGTTTTACATCAAAATAAATGGAACTTAAGTAACCAATTGACAATAACTATATGGAATACATAGTAGTAAACATTCATAAAGGAAAATCATATGTGATTGGGTCCACTTTCTTACAACTTCAGCTGTAAGAATAAATGGTTATCTAGCATGGTATCAAAGTTTTGGTTTTGGTAGGGTTTAAGTTTATTCTTATGTATTTGCTACCAATCCAACACGTGCTTTTCTTGCGCACCTTATGTTATTTGTGTACACATTCATTTCTGATCTATATTTCATAACAATTTGAGCTTTTGAGGCAAATATTTGTCTAACAAAATGATTAATAAGCAATGGTATTTGGTGCTACACATTATTGTCAAATTGTGAATTGTTTTTGCTAAAATAGTGAATCGTGAGATTCATTTTAATTAATATAATATAGAATTTTACATATGTATTTTGACATATAAAAATACACACGTGGTGTGTAAAATTAAATGTTATCCATATAATTAAATTATATATATACACATATAAAACCATATATATTGATATAACTAGTTGATGTCTTTTTTATTTTTTGATAGAGACGAAAACGACTTTGTTTCATGCATTATGCAGAAGAAAAAAAAATTACTTGCACGATTCATTTAATTTCCGATTCAACAACATAATTCGAATCCTTTTGGTTGAGACTCATGTCGAATTGTGAATCGTACGATTCTAACAACACTGGTGCTACCAACCATAAAACAAGCACTACCTTCATCATTAATCACCGAAGTGTTAGTGAACATTTGCAGCACCACTTCTGCCTTAGTTGCTCCTAATATTGCTAATCCAACATTAGACCAACCATCACTGCCACAAATATGCATATGCAACTACAATATACAAATTGCTTGTTTTGAAATTGAATAAAAGCTGCAGATAGCTAGGACATTGTTATAATTATTCATGCTAATTGAAGGCAATTGCTTAAGTTACATAGCTTTCACCAAAATTCAAACTCAGATTGGAAGCTTACACTTCAAGGCATTACTTGGTTCAAAGATTTGGTATTGAATTAGGGATTAGACCCTTTAAAGCCAAATCTTGCATTTCGATCAATCCTTACATTGGATTACTCTAATTCCAAAATTTCAAATTGTTACCAAAAAGCAAAGAGTTCCAAATTATAAACATAAAATAATAATAAAAAAAATGAACTGTTATTTGCAAATCTCATGCACTAGATTCAAAGAAAAGAAGAACAAAAAAGAGAAAACTAAGAGCATTAGTATTAAAAATGGTGCCACTCTAATAGTTGAAAGCTTGCCAATATTGCTTCCATCCTCAACACGCATTTAGAAAAGCCCATTTCAAGCACAATTTCTATGCACTTTTTAACAAGCTTAAACTGTTTTTGTTTTTTTAAATAAAATATATTTCATTAATTTTAACTTTTAGATCATAGTAGTATTGAATGGGCCCTTGATGATTATACACTTCAAGATTGCATTCCATTGCTTACTTACGTGTAGAAGCTACAACTTGCCATTCTAGTGTAATTCATTGTAAACCATGGCTAGGAAATATCGTGGTTGTGAATATTTTGTATAGTACAAGAGATATTATGTAAAAGTTATAATTAAATTCCATATGATTTATTTTTTAGAAACTAAATGTCATATGATTTATTGGCCTCTTGATTATCATATTATCCATTAATAGTAGTTTTCTAAAAATATGAACAAACCTATGTAAAATTTACACCTACAACATTTGTATAAGTGCACAAGACTCCAATCATTTTAGTTTAAAAGGGTAAGTATAAGAATTTTTAATTATTATTTTTTTATTGTCTACTATGAATCCTTTGTTATTAGACATTAACTTCTAAAAATGTTTGTTTTACTTCAATCAAACGCAAGCCTGCACTTTGTTCCTACGCTCTAGGAGTCATTTGCACACAATTGTCCCCCACGCTTTCACCAAGATTCCAGCATCTCCAACACCACAACTATCATCATTATATATTCATTATCAATAATGAACATTTACTCACAACACCATCATCAAATCATAAACAAGAATCCTACTATATCACTACCATTGAACCCTCAACTTGCCAATTTTTGACTGTAAATCATTGATCTCAATAGATAGATTGATAGTTGCACTTTCCTCTTGTAGAAAACTACTCCTTTGAGATTTATTGTTTACATTAGATGGTTAGCTTATGTTTTCTTGTAGCTCTACATTCAAAAATCAATTCTCTTGCATTCTTGAACTAGTTTTTTTGTCTTGTGGCTACTACCAATATGATATGCAAGCCAAAGAAGTGATGCTATTAATTAAGCGCTACTAGAAATCCATGGAAAGAAAACAAAAAACAAAACCAACTAGTACTAACCTAATAAATTTGTCAACCTATAAAAACAAACACCCAAAACCAACTTATAGAATATGGCAAGAACGATATTAGGAAAGTTAACATGCACTGACATGACAACTTATTGAAGTTCAATACAAAAAAGCAATCAATCCTGCGAAGATAGCTAATTAGCATTCTCCTAATACGAAGCAATAAAACATTCAATGGAAAAATAAATTCATTTAGAAAGAATTAATTCTTACCTTATTCAGTACTTCAGCATTTTTCAGAAAATACTTCCAACTAATCATCGTCCCCTTTAAATCCATAAACTTTAATTTCTTCACGGCAAGACAAATAACTATATTTTTTGGCATGTCAATCTAGTTGAAATCATGATTTGCATCATCTTCATCATATGGAGGATCTTAGAAAAAAGAGAAAAGAGAAATTCAAAAACTATTAATCAAAGAAACATAGACACTTCTAATCTAGGTCTTCCCTATGTGGCGTATACTACATATTTTGAAAATTTTCACGTGCCCATGTTATGTCAAGTGTCCGTATCTGTGCTTTTTAGATACAAAAAAACATGCTACAAATTTTAAAAAATTTACATGTGAAGTTAACTTTGACGATGCTAAGAGTTTGCAGTTTACAAACACTAATAAAGCAATTTTGGTAGCTGTCTCTAGGTATAACAATTGTAAGCAACCAGCTCCAAACAAATCAAATTTGGGTATATGGGCAACTTATGATCATCAGCAAATTCAAGAACCTTTATAAAAGATGAAATATCAAGCCAAAACAAAATTATATTACAAATTAAATAAGGTAAAATTATATCTACTGACCTTCTAATGTGTCTCGTGTCAATTTAGTCACTGAAATTTAAATTATATCAATTTTGTCTTTTAAATTTTTACGTTGTGTATTAGTTTAGTCCAATTGATAATATTCGTTAACAAAGTGAATAAAAATTAATGGCAAAATGATCCATTTAAAAGGTAATGAATCATTTAAAATTGGATGTCAACCCCTCGTTCCAATCCATTCCCTTGAAACTAAGAAGCTCATCATTGTAATTCAAAATATCACAAGCAAATCATTTTGTATGATAATTTTGTAAAAAGAAATTGTTTGCTTAGCTTTTTCCATGTTAAATATATTTGGTGTAAGTTGAATAAAATAAGTGAATGCAAGTACGCTTTCATGGTTGATATTTAATTTGTGTCAGATGTCAAATGAGGATAGCTCAATTTATTATTTTCTTCAGACCAACAAGAGAATGAAAACGGTACATAAAGATCTTAGTAATTATGAGTGATGATATCACGATTCAAAATAAGATGATATTTAATAATAATATAAAGATCTCCTTATAGAAATTTTTATGTTCACTTTTTCTTTTTCTTTTTACTTGTAAAATGTAAAGCTACGGAGCACCGACACTTCAAAACAAGTGCCATAGGGGTGTCAGACACGGACGGGGGCATGTATGTGACATGCCACATGGCATGTCCTGTTATTTAAATTCTTTTTTTCAAGGGAGATGACAAGGACATGACGTGGACACACTGGGGATACTTCAAGGACACACCAACTAGGTTTGTTTCCTCTTTTCTTTAGTGTTTTTGATGAATGTTGGATAATTATTACTTTTGCTTAGATTTAAATACTTAATAAACCATCCATAATATAGATATAAACCACAAGTGTTAATTTGAAAGTGTTTATTTATTTATTTATTTATTTTTATTTTAAATATCAAATTAGTATTAGTTTTTGTTAATTTTGATTGTTTGTGGATATAATATTAAACTACATAACAAATAAAATATCTGAAAACTATATTTCATTGTCATGTCCCACCATACGTGTCCCCATTCTTTTGACATCATCGTGTCCAGTGTTCCAGTTCGTGCTTTATTTTCTTGCTCATCCAAACAGAACACTGAGAATCATTTCCTTTTTTTTTTTCTCACCCCACGATCCCAACAGAGCCTTCTTCTTAGGATCTACTTATTTAGATGTTAAATAAGCTAGATAGCAATGACATATAAACAGACTAACTTGTAGTGGCCAGCTATCAATCTCATACACAATCATCACATCCATTTCAAAAGTGAACATTTTTAGGAATCAATGTATAAAAAAATTGTATAGGAAACAAATCCATAATGAAATTGTCAGGAAAACAGATTTTAGCGTACCTCTGATTCATCATCTTCATCAAATTCTTGTATCAGAGCCTTGCATTGATCGAAGCTTCTCCATCGCCCCCGATGCGAAAACCTCGCCGGAATCAAGAAGTCACCGACGAAGCAGCTTCGCCGGCGGTACATCTGACTTCGTCTCACCATTGATCGCAGAGAAGGGTTACTGGTACAGAAGCCTTACATATAAGGAAACTGACTTGGTTTGTGGGGCAACCCCACGACGAACCAGGATCCTCCTTGAGTTTCCTACTTGATTTCCTACTTGTTGGGCCTATTTTAGAATTAATTTTGATAATTTAAATTGTTCATATTTTAAAATTTATTGAATATATTATATCTATAAAAAATTAAATTGATCGAATATTAAAAAGTATGTGTTCGGATCATCGAACTAAAAACTAATTTTTAAAAAAATTTAATAAACAGTTTTTTGAATATATGCTTTATGATATCCGATCAACTTGATTTTTTATATGTATGATTTATTCAATAAATTTTAAAATGTGAACGGTTCGGATTATCGAAATTGGACCTAAAAGTGGGCTCAATGGCCCAGCAAGTAGGAAGTCAAGTAGGAACCTCAAGGAGATGATTCTGATTCCTACGACCCCCTCTCTATTTCTCTGATTGGTCAGTTTTTTTTTCTTTTTTTCTCTTCTCCTCCAATCACCAACCCCACATGTGTGTGGATTGATAATTAGAGGAGGTCTTAATCACTTTCCTATTAGGGATGGCAATTGGAACCCGGCTCGACGGGGACCCGATCCCCGAATCCCGAATTGAGCGATTATTCCCCGAAAAATACCCCCGATGGGCCGAGGATGGTATTAAAAATTGAATCCTTGATGATATTCGGGTCGGGGACGGGGATACATGTTTCAGGCCCGGACCCGACCCGACCCCGTCCCCGATCCCCGCCCTGGTTGCCTCCGATGTAAAATTACTATTTTGCCCCTTTTATATATAATGTTTGTGTGAGAGTGTGTAGGGTTTGGGCTGTTGGCAGACGCAGAACACCCACACATAAACATCTTCTCCTTCTCTCTCTCACACACACGGTCATTCCTCACCGCCTCTCCTTCACCGTTTTGGTCGGCAGCGGCTCCTCCCTCACCGCCGCTCCTCCTCACCGTTTTGGTCGGCAGCGGCTTCTTCTTCTCTCCCTCTCACGCTATCGTCTCTCTCTCATGGTATCTCCTCTTCTCTCTCTCACACACACGGTCATTCCTCACCGCCTCTCCTTCACCGTTTTGGTCGGCAGCGGCTCCTCCCTCACCACCGCTCCTCACCGCAGCTCCTCCTCACTGTCATGGTATCTCCCTCTCTCTCTCACACACACGGTCATTCCTCACCGCCTCTCCTTCACCGTTTTGGTCGGCAGCGGCTCCTCCCTCACCGCCGCTCCTCACCGCAGCTCCTCCTCACCGTTTTGGTCGGCAACGGCTTCTTCTTCTCTCCCTCTCACGCTATTGTCTCTCTCTCATGGTATCTCCTCTTCTCTCTCTCTCTCTCTCTCTCTCTCTCTTCCTCCCTGGTTTGGTCGGCGACGGCTCCTTCCTCACTGTCGTTCCTCACCGCAGCTCCTCCTCTCTCCCTCTCACGGTATCTCCTTGTCTCTCTCTCACGGTATCTCCTTGTCTCTCTCTCTCTCACGGTATCTCCTCCTCTCTCTCTCTCTCTGTTTTTGATTTTGTTCTTCAAATCTGAAAATGATGAAGATGAACATGTTGATCTGTGTTAGATTTGTTGATGAATGTGTTAGATTTTTTGATTTGTTTGTTGATGAAGATCAAGAAAATGAAATCTGTTGTTGAAAATCTCTCTCTCTGATTTGTTGTTGATCTGTTGTAAAATAATGATCTATTGTAAATGTGTTAATGAAGATCAAGAAAATGTGTAGATTTGTTAGATTTGTTATTGATGAATTCTTGTAAATGTGTAGAATTGCTTTTTTTTTTTTTTAATTTTTTGGTCGGGGAATTTCGGGGTCGGGAAAACCTGATCCCCGTTAGGGGACAAGAACGGAGGCAGTTATAGGTTCCCCGTCGGGGATCGGAGCCGGGGACGGGAGTATTTCCACCATCGGGGATGGGGAGTGTGATTCCCGGCCCCGCCCCACTCCACCCCGTTGCCATTCTTATTTCCTATATATAACCTCCCGACCAGACCATTTAATGGTTTGACCCATTTTGTACCATCTTAAAATTTGATTTAAAAAATGTGTGATTTTTTTTTTTTTTTTTAATTATTTATTAATTTTTTTTTTCATTCATCAAGGGAAAAATTGTGAGTTACTGGCAAGACCCAAAAAAATATATATATAGAAAAGTTTATAATTTTAATTATTAAAATTGATAAGTTTTCTCACTGATTTGGATTTCATTTTAAAAGTACACATTGGAGTGTTATTTTCCCTTCATCAAATCAAGGGTGAATTATTTTTTTTCACTCAATTGAGTATTTATCAAATTTTTGATGAAAAATAAAAATTTAAAAAGATGAGCTTTGGATATTTTTTAGTTTATTATTTTTATTTTATAGATTAAATTTAATGGTGTTAACTTAACTAAGCAAGTAGGGGTTCAATTTGGACAGATTCGACCTGAGCAACCTGTACCCAACCTGAGTTTTTTAAGGACTTGGGCAACAATATTTTGTAATCTGGACGGGCCTGAACAGATTTTTGATGCCCGAATTACAATTTGAGTTAGGTTTAGACAAAGGCTGTGTGTAATCCAAGCAACCCGAACTCGAGTTGCATTTTATATATTATAAAAATTATATAATATATGTATAAATGTGGGCATCTCTCCTTCATTTTGGCTTTCAACCTCATTTGCTTTAGAGGTTATAAATGGAATTTTGCTATGTGGAGTAGGCAACCACGTGGGCTGTCTCCCTTTGTTTTCACTTTATCTTCTCTTGGGAGAGAGACCACCCTTTCTTCTTCATTGCTGTCATTTCTTTTTGACCACCATTGAAGTTCAAGATTTGAGCTTCATCCACATGATCCCTCATTCCTCTTGAGATTTACGAACAAGATCTTGAGGCGATATATCCTTTTGTAGATTTAATTTGTACTTTTTTTCTTTTTTTTTATATAATTATTTTATCTTTCCAAAAGAAAGTGTTGAGTTGGGTTCCATACCATATGCCTCAGCTTGTCTATCTAAAACTCTTGATAAAGTTATCTTCTATGCTTGTTTTGTTGGATTTGTCGGTAGAAACTATAAAAAGTATCATTTTTATAGAAGTAATGGTTTACTTGCAAATAGTTTGGGCAAATTTTAATGTAGGTATGATTTAGTTTTTTAATGGATTGTTTAGAAATTTCCTTTTTTTATGATTTAATTCTATTTGTGTGTGAAGATGAATTATTTTTCTTTTTTTATTTAGTATATGATTGTTATTGAATCACTTCCAATTTGAATTTTTTTTTTTTTTTGGTTACTTGTCTATTTAATTTGGGAAATTCGGGCAATTCAGCTAACTCGACTTCAGATTATGTAGCTTGGTCCGGGCTTGGGCAGCTAAACTCAGGTTGATGGTTGGGCTTGGGCACTTCCAAACGCAATTCAGGCCGAGCCTGGGCAACCCTCCAACCCGAGCCAACCTACCCGAGTTGCACCCTTATACTCAAGTACTTTTTAGAAAGGGAAAGGCTGAAGCATATTGTTCGGTCTGTGGGGCCCACCACGGGTCCCGTTTCGATGATCCGAACTATTCAATATGTAGAGCCCGTCAAGTACTTCATACCTGCAAAAAATCACATTGATCGGATATCGGTAGCCCCTTGATCAGAACACATTTTTGTCAATAATAAATATAATTTTAAAAAGAAATTGTTAACAAAAATATATTCCGATCAAGAAGCTACCGATATTCGATCAGTGTGATTTTTTGTACGCATGAAGTACTCAACAAGCTCATTAAATAGTTTTGATTATCGAAACAGAACCCGTGGTGAGCCACACGGGCTCAACAGTATGCTCCAACCCACATAATGGCCTCTCCCTTTTAGAAATATCATAATTTTGTCAAAAATTCTATTTCTAGTACTTAGCTATCAACTAGTCAAAATTAATTTCTTATAACTCATTTAGTTTTGCTGCCATTCAAAAGATCAAAAACCCTAATTATAGATTTAGCACAAAAAATATAAACTAAATTTATATTTTAAGAGAAAATCACTATAGTTTAAGTACTTACCCCATTTGGATTAGAATCTATCTATTAGGAGAAAAATATGGAAGCTAATAAATATCCTATTTGAAATCTTGCTCTTTATATATATATATATATACACTAGCGAATAACACAAGAGATGCGTGTGTAATTCAAATAAATAAGAATAAACAATAAATAATAAATAAATAAATTAATGTTATTGTGGGGACATATTTTTAGGCCGAGGAGTTGGCTGAAGTGCCACATGGGCGAGCCATGACGCCGAGGTTGTTATGATATTGCCGAGATATGATGCAGTAATGTCAGAATTTTGATAGAGGACAAGAGTCCTAGATGACATGAAGCTACTTATTTAGATAGAGATGGGACTCTTGAGGAAGTTCATCTTAATTTGAATAGTGTGAGTTGTGATAGATGTTATCCTTGTAAAGGATAGAGTCCTATGAAGTAAGACTTCTAGGGGAAGTTAGACATTGATCATTATAAAAGTGAGGCACCCCGGTGGGTCTAAGGTATGCTTTTATTTGTGATGCTTTTGATTGTGAATTGTGTACTTGTTTGATATTTTTGAGAGATAAGTTGATTGACTTGATCGTTGGAGTTCCCCCGAGTGGACGAACCACCATGGTATTCTCATCTTCTTGTTGGCAGGTGGTTGGTTTAATCTATTCTGCCGCGTGCTCTCCAGCTAAGTTCCCTATTTGGTTGTGTGGTCAGAAATCAACACCCACAATTTGGCGCCGTCTGTGGGAACTTAGTTAGAATAGATGGCCATCATTGTGCAAGATCAACGTGTCGACGACGACGAGTTTAGTGAAAATGGAGAATACATCAACATTGACCGAATGAAGACCCTTTCAGAAAGGATAAATGCAAAAATAAGGGGGCTTGAGCGCTCTCGAGGAGATGAAGACAACCTTCAAGTAGAAAAGACATTGGCCTAGGTGAAGCAGATCCAAGATGGAAGAGCATGGCCTAGGTGAGCCAGATCCTAGAAGATAAGATCTCGGCCTAAATGATTAGGTTTGAGAAGACAAGAGCTCAACCTAAGCGAGTAGATCCTAGATTTAGAAGACAAGATCTTGGCCTAATTGAGTAGGTCCGAAAAGATAAAAGCTCAGCTTAAGTGAACAAATCTTAGATCCTAGAGAACAAGATCTCGACCTAGATTATTAGGTCTGAGAATACAAGAGCTCAACCTAAGTGAGCAGATACTAGATCTAAAAGACAAGATCTCGGCCTAGATGAGTAGGTCCGAAAAGACAGGAGTTCAACCTAGGTGAACAATTTTGAAAAGATTAGAACTTACCGGAGGTGAACAGAGTTGAGATAAAACAAAGCTTACATGAGATTAGAAGATCTTGATGGTAAGAGATTGTCGAGGCCTTGAAATGTGGCTTGACGAAATTTGGAGCATGGCTCTAATGATGTCAATAACCTCAGCTGAAGTATTAATAAAATACTAGTATCGACTTTGTTCATTAGAAAATGTTGTTTATGATTGTGAGATAAGACTGAAAAGATCTTAAGGTGATGTTCCTATGGTGAACATGACGATTAACTTAGACTACCATGATGGTAGAGTTGAACTAAGTCAGCGATATTTTAACATGAAACATGACGATTAACTTAGACTTGCCATAATAGTAGAGTTGAAATAAGTTTGCGATGTTTCAGCACGAAACATGGCAATTAACTTAGACTTACCATGATGATAGAGTTGAACTAAGTCTGCAATGTTTCATCATAAAAGAAGGCGAATAACTTAGACTTGCCATGATGACAGAGTTGAACTAAGTATGGGCAATGTTCCCGAGGTGAACAAGGCGATTAACTTAGACTTCCCATGACGACAGAGTTAAACTAAGTCAGCGATGCTTTATCATGAAACAAGGCGAATAACTTAGACTTGCCATAATGGTAGAGTTGAACTAAGTATGAGTGATGTTCTCGAGGCGAACAAGGCGATTAACTTAGGCTTGCCATGACGACAGAGTTGAACTAAGTATGAGCTTTGTTCCCGAGGTGGACAAGGCAATTAACTTAGATGACGGCAAAGTTGAACTAAGTCAGTGATGTTTCAACATGAAACATGATGATTAACTTAGACTTGCCATGACGGTAAAGTTGAACTAAGTTAGCGATGTTTTAACATGAAACATGACGATTAACTTAGACTTGCCATGATGACAGAGTTGAACTAAGTATAAGCGATATTCCCAAGGTGAATAACTTAGACTTGCCATGATGGCAGAGTTGAACTAAGTATGAGCGATGTTCCCAAGATGAACAAGGCAAATAACTTAGACTTGCCGTGACGACAGAGTTGAACTAAGTATGAGTGATGTTCCCAAGGTGAACAAGGCGATTAACTTAGACTTGTCATGACGGCAGAGCTGAACTAAGTCAAAGATGTTTCTGCATGAAACATGACAATTAACTTAGACTTGTCATGACGATAGAGTTGAACTAAGTCAGCGACGTTTCAGCATAAAACATGACAATTAACTTAGACTTGTCATAATGGCAGAGTTGAACTAAGTATGAGCGATGTTCCTGATGTGAACAAGGCGAATAACTTAGACTTACCATGATGGCATAGTTAAACTAAGTATGAGCAATGTTCCCGAGGTGAACAAGGTGATTAACTTAGATTTGCCATGACGACAGAGTCGAACTAAGTACAAGTGATGTTCCTGAGGTGAACAAGGCGATTAACTTAGACTTGCCATGACGGTAGAGTTGAACTAAGTACGAGTGATGTTCCGCGAGGTGAACAAGGTGATTAACTTAGACATGCCATGACGGCAAAGTTGAACTAAGTTAGCGATGTTTCAGAGGCAGGCACGACCATTGCCCGTATTAGCAATGAACGCTTAGTAAGGAAACGAAAGTCGAAGACCACGTGTACCTGCACAAGGCTTTGAATCCGAGAGCACGAGTATAATTGCCCGCGGGCCATGCTACCGACACAGCAACGTGAGGACAGCATAGAACACAAGCGATACTTTGGGGTTCACCTAGCGCCACAAGGTAGTGAGATGAATATAGGCACATGATTCGGACCGAATTCCTTTTCATTAGGTAGGCAACACAGGAACTCGTGCGAGGTAGAAGGAAAAATTTGCCTTTCAACCACAAATGAAGAGGAATGCACCAGAGGAGTGCGCTGCACAAGCAGGGATCCATCTAACTCGCACAAACCAATCACAACTCACGCGCCACGACATATACTATGCACTAGCCCTCCAAAATGAATCACACCATGAAGGACTAAGAAGCCCGATGAACGTGCGAAAACATTTAGAAAAGTCGAGAAAGCACCGGTTAGTACGACTACAAATAACAAAGGCAACAAGCAACTTCTGAAAGACATACTTTTCGCAACAAGCTTCCACTAGGAACAAATAACTCATACGTAAGTCAAAGCCAACCAAATGGAAATTACCTGAGGGACATACTTTTCGCAAGGCAACTTCCACTAGAGAAGCGGAAGCAACTTGTAGGCAAGTCAAAGCCAACCTAATGGCTGGCAATTACCCGAGGGACATAACTTTTTGCAAGGAGCTTCCACTAGAAGAGCGCACACAACTTGTAGACAAGTTAAAGCCAACCTAATGACAATTACTCGAAGGACATGCTTTTCATAAGGAGCTTCCACTAAGAAAGCCCAGGCAACTTATAGGAAAGTCAAAGCTAACCTAATGGCAAAATTGCTTAAGGGACATATTTTTTGTAAGGAGCTTCCACTAGAAAAGCATAGGCAATTTGTAGGCAATTCAAAGCCAACCTAATGGCAATTATCCGAGAGATGTATTTTTCGTAAGGGGCTTCCACTAGAAAAGCTCAGGTAACTTGTAGGCAAGTCAAAGCCAACATGATGGCAATTACCTAAGGGACATACTTTTCATAAGGAGCTTTCACTAGGAAAGCATAGGGAGCTTGTAGGCAATTCAAAGCCAACCTAATGGTAATTACCTATGGACTCGCCTTTTTCTCGTGCTCTACCTTTCGGAAAGGTTTGAAAAGAAAGGCCTCAGAGTTCGAACTCCCGCGATTCTGAATCGAGTCTCACAAGTGCAATGTGAAACTGATAATCACTAAAAAGTCCAATCTGGCAAATCTTTTTGGAAAATCAATTTTAAATCAAATAATGCCAAAATTGTATTGCTTTACCAGATATAGAGTTGCCATCTGAATATTTTATTTTGGAGAAATTTAGGAAACCCATGACTCGTGCCAAAGGCCACGTGTCCGTCATCACCAAAGTTTCCTCGGCTCGGGAACTTAGGTACGAGAGGGGAAGGTCATGAATTGAGCACCCCTGCTCGCCCGATCAAAGATCGGCCTCTACTAACCATGATATGTTTTTTTTATAAACATTATGTGCTTTTGTTCCGGTTTATTAGATTAGCTTTACTATGTGATGCGCACAAAGCAAGTATAGACAAGTTTGCAAGACTTTGAACAATTCAACTCATGTGTTGTTTGAGAAAATGGTTTGAATTTGCCACCTCAAGTGGGCTTAAAAATGCGGATTTGCCACCAAACATAGTGGGCTTAAAATAGGTTTTGCCACAACAAAGTGGGCTTAAAACTCACATTTGTTGAATTATTCCAATTCAAACAATAAGCCTTCATCCACAGGCACTCAAACAGTTTAGCAAGTAAGCATTTAGCCTCATAGCAAGCATGCGAAACATGGCAATATGGCAATCACACTCATGTAAGTATGCTAAAGCATAAAAACTTACCGAGTACTCTAAGCCAAAACAAAAACTAGTTAGAACGATGCATGATCCTAACTACGTTAAATGACTAATGTAACACATGTAATATGCAATTAATAGGCTTGGCTATTAAGATGACATATGGATCAATTTGAACAACATGTTATTTAACATGTATTCAAAGAAGTATTGAAATGACGATGCAGTTTGAATGATGCGCTGAGCCTCGGTGCATGCAATACAAATGAATAGATGCAAGCATAAAGCATAAGGTATGCTAATTGAAACATGTCCCTAATCTAACCATCGAAAGCGGTTAAGTAAAAGGGAGAAAGATGTGAGGTTGGAAGACAAACACACACGCACACACACTTATTATAACATTATGCCCTCGTGAAGGAGGGTCTGAATGAATATCTAACTAGCTAATTAAGCTAATTATTACAACACTTGAAATGAGTAATTAACTAACTGTCTAAGCTAATTAAAAGAAATTAACTAGGCTAAGCTAATTCAATATTACAACATCAACTAATTAGACTAATTATATATTACAACACAATTTACTATGCTAATAAAACAATTAAATAACAACGCATTTGATATGAACACCAAGGAAGATGGATGGAGATTGCATGCGCATCGCCTGAAAGCTGCTCTGTTTGCCCCTATGCTGCCTCTGTTTCACCTTCAGCCACTACCTTTGTTTCTGCAAAACTGCACTGCTGGCCACACGCCAAGGGCCGGCAGTGCATTACTGATGGCCGGCCGGGCCTACAGAGGGTTGGCCGTGCATTGATTTGGTGCAAACTCTATTTTTGTGCTCTAAGGTGAAATCAATGCAGATGGAGCATTTTCAAGCTCTGTTTGTCCTTCCTTCCTTCTCTTTCAAGAAGCTAGCTTGCTCTTAGAGTTTCCAACTCAATTTCAATGCACTCTCAAGCTTGAAATACATTTCCTCAAGATCAACTAAAGCTTTAGGTTGATCAAACAAGGTTGTATATGATGTGTATATATGGTGTAAGCAATCTAGGTTAGCTGAAAGGATGCCTTCCAATGGAAGAAGGAGGAGTCAAGGCTCTCAAGGTGTATATCTCTCTTCTAGATATTTGTTCAAACCCTCAAAACAATCCCAGAGCTTCGGTTTTATAGAATTCAAGCTGAAAAGGTGACAAATATCTTCAAAAATGGACAGCTGGCAGCCTCCTGCCCAGAACAGTGTTTATCGCCATCGAAGGCCGGCCAGCCATTTATAGCCACAGCCGGCCATCATCAATGCACAACCGAGCCTTGATGGCCTCCCCTATTTTTTTTGGTTCAAACTCAGCTCAGGGTGAGAAATGGTCCAGAAATAAGACCTAAGGGTTCAAACAAGGTAAATGTTGAATGTGTGAAGTTATTTTGGAAGCCTGATTGATCCCGAATCACTCCGAATTCGTAATTCAACTTTCATCATTAAGTGCATTGAACCAAGCGTCCGAGTCTTGCGGGCAGTCAAAAGTGGGGTGTCTGCAGTTGCCCCTCTTTGACAGAGCTCGAAGTCATGAAATGACGAGAGTGAATGTCAAAGCCCGGAGACGACTCATTTTGACAAGGCCGCAAGACTTGGACAAGAAAGCAAGACATAAACTAAAAAAAAAAGGTTGCGCCCGCAGGCTACTTACGTATCCCTTTGCAAGGAATCAAACCAGCGTAGTTCTGGAGCAAGTTGCAAGTGATATGCATGATGCAAGAACACAACTTATGATCATACAATGAGGCTGTGATGAAACATTTCAATGCAAATGCTATACAAAGAAAATGCCACATTCCAACAAATTGAAACAAGGTATAGAAACCTCAAACACAAAAGTAAGTAAGTAAACACGCCGCATGTGGAAAATACGAACCAAACCACATGTCATGCAGAAAGGATTGTAACAAAATTATGCAAACTTAAACATGCAATGCGTAGGAAAAGCGAAGAGCGACCGTCGGGCGCACCCGAGGTCTCAATCGAGATCCTAATATGTTGCACACATGGGAAGGAAAAGGGTGATGTGAACACCGGGACGTACCCGAATGTCTTTAACCAAAGGGGCTGGTGTGTAAACACTGGGATGCACCCACGTGTTCGAAACCAAAGTGTCCTAACGCGCCACACGCGAGAGGAGAAGAGGTAGTGAGAACACTGGGACGCACCCAAATGTCTCTAGCCGAAGCGTCCTAACGCGTTGCACGCGAAAAGAGAAGAGATAATGAGAACACCGAGATGCACCCAAATGTCTCTAACCGAAACGTCCTAACGCGTCACATGCGAGAGGAGAAGAGATAATGAGAACACCGGGACACACCCAAATGTTTCTAACCGAAAACGTCCTAACGCGTTGCACGCGAGAGGAGAAGAGATAATGAGAACAATGGGACGAACCCAAATGTCTCTAACCGAAACGTCCTAACGTGTCGCATGTAAGAGGAGACGAGATAATGAGAACACCGGGACGCACCCAAATGTCTCTAACCGAAACGTCCTAACGCGTTGCTCGTGAGAGGAAAAGAGATGATGAGAACACGTAGAATTCCTCTAAATGAACCAGGCATACAATATCGCGCTTGTAAAGAAAGAAACTTTAACAAGTCTGATACAGTAAGAACGCATGTTCTATACAGGATAAACAGCCGAGATACAATGGTGATGGCATATTCTATGCGAATTGAAAAGCATGTTCTATGCGTGAGACATGAGCGTCTTCTATGCAAAATTGAATGTAGGAGCATATTCTATGCAACAAAGGAGAAGTGCATATTCTGTGCTACAATGGAGATGTACATATTCTATGGAAAGACAAAAATACATGTCCTATGCTAAATACTACATGCATATTCTATGAAAGCTTGAAAGCATATCCCATGAATAAGAGTGTTTTTCTATGCAATGAAAGAGAATCAAATATATACTTTGAGAATCAAATATATACTACATGCTCAACTCAAAAGGACACATCTTGCTCATACTGGCAAAAGGGGAAAACTTGCATGCTATTTTAATTGCCATTCTGACGATCTTGGGATTGAAACGCAATCACATTTCAGAGAAATGGTAGGGTTCAGGAAGGTACACCTGGAATGTAGACTCGGCATTGTTGAAGTTTGAAACACATTAAGACACTCAAATTTCCCTCTTTTCTTTTGCTATTCTACTTATTTTCTTTCTCTTCCATTTTTCCTCTTTCATTTTTGTTACCCCACTAAAAAACTCAAAATAAATCGTAAATTAAAATTCCAAATAAAACTAGAATTATAACTCAGAATTTAAAATAATAACGACCAGCAATACACAACAAAACAAATTAACAAAACAGAAGGAAAGCAACAGAAGCAGAATTAAAATCACCAAAGGCCGGCCGGGCCTCGGTGATGCCATGGCTGGGCTTAGATAGACCCGGCCGGCCTTCGACAATGGCAAAAGGGCAGTTCGGTAAAAGCTGAACCCCGTGGCTACTTATAAGACAAAATAAGCCCCATTTGGACCATAACCTAGGTCAAAAAAAGCAACCCACTCCCTCTCTCAAGCTCCTCCTCTCTCTAGATTTTCACCCCCCTTGAATTACCCAACAATTCTTGCGAAAATTTTTGTGAAAACCCTCTTAATCCTCTAATTTTTGAACCGATTAAAAATTGTTTTGGTTGAAATTTGAGTTTCCCTTTGTTTTCACTCACTTTTTCACCCATTTTCCCAAACTTCCCTTGTTCCCCTTTGATTTCCCTCAAATTTCTTCATTTTCTTCCTCTCTTAGGATTTGGGAATTTATCCATTTTCACTCACCCCCTTCACTTTTCTTCAATTTTCCATGGCTAGTGACGAGGTCCTCATTCCAGAGCCTGCCATAAATGTTGGTGCCCGCCCTCGGGCGCAAACATGGAGGCGGAGGAAGCCGCTGCATTACTCCCTCTTGCCGAGAGGCCTTTTGACCCGGCGACATACTGACCACCGTACACACGTGCCACCTCCTGGCGGTATCTTGAGATTCGAGGGTTTCATTCCTGGGCTAGATGAGGATACCTTACTGCGAGAGCCCATGGAGCATATCTCTACTGACGCTTCCATGGTACACAACTCCTCCTCCATTTTGCTTTGCATTTTACTTTACACACATGTTGAAACATTTAAACTTTGATGAACAAATCACTTACCCATGCTATACATACACTAATAAAATCATTTGATAGGTGATCGCTAGGAGGGTAGACGGTTACGGCTCTATCTCTGGCCCCTGGCGCTGGTACGAGCCAGCTTCCTACGGAGGTCCTCACTTTGGTGGATGCTGTCGGTTTCTGCCCCTTTTGTTCTGAACTCATAGAGATGAGGGCTGAGTCTTTGCTTTACAGGGGCCTGGTAGAGAGGTGGTGGGACACCACCAGCTCATTTCACTTCTCTTCTACCGGGGAGATGACACTAACCCCGTATGATTTCTCGATTGCTGACCGGTCTGCGGGTTGGGGTCGGCGGCCCAGTCCCCTTTTGATTCAGATATGACTCAGTGGAGAGATGTATTGCTCCAGCTTCTCGGGGTGATTCCGGACACTACCAGCTATCGGGATGGTGCACTACAGCTAGTTTTATGACCATTTCTCTGGTACATAGCCAGTTACTGTAGACGAGGTCGCTCAGTACACTCACAGTTTCTTGACATATCTCCTCGGTACTACCCTGTTTGCAAACAGGGAAAATACCGTAGGATTGTACATCTTCGGGGCGCTGGTACATCTTCATTAGGTAGCGGATTACGACTGGGGCGGCGCCAATTTAGCCACCTTATACTGCTGTATGAGCTTCGTTTCCCGCTGCAAGGCGGATTCACTTGGCGGCTATTGGAGGGGTTGGGAGGTACATCTTACATTCACCTTTCTGATGCACTTTATATTCCGTTCACTATTGCATTTCTCGTTCATTTGATCTATTTTCTCATGCCATCTATCTGTCTCTGATTTGTAGCTTTGGGTCTACACATACTTTACTTCATTGGCCCCAGTTCCAGTGAGACTGATCGAGTTGTCCATACCACGCTCTTGGTACTACAATTCACGATTCGAGCGGCGTCGCCTTGTGGATCGCAACTTTCCATATTTTTGCCATTTTTTCAACACTATCACAGCGGATCAGGTATTGCACTATTTCTCACATTATATGATCATTCTTATGCTGTTGTACTGTTGCATAGTACCACATTGCCATTCTCACATTGCACTGATTTTCTTACCACACTGTCTATTCTGACACTACACTGGTTCTGACACTGTACTGTCATTCTGATACTACACTGATTCTGACACTGTACTGCCATTCTGACACTACACTGATTCTGACACTATACTGCCATTCTGACACTACACTGATTCTGACACTGTACTGCCATTTTGACACTACATTAATTCTGACACTACACTGATTCTGACTCTGCACTGATTTCCTTAGGTCGATTGGCACCCTTGGACAGGCATTCCCCACGAGTTGAGGGTGACTTATACCGCTGCCTGGCATGCTTCTATGTTGAGGATCCTGTTTGAGGGCCTTTTTGGCCGAGTATATTACCTGGGGGAGAGATTCATCCCCCAGACTCGGGGTGTGGTTGACCCTGATGTTCCACATCCTCCTCCTGCCGGCATGAGGGTCGTAGATGATTTACAAGATGGTCCTGATGTGGACCTCTTGATGATAGGTGAGGATGACGATCATCACCATGAGCCCAGCGACTTCATGACTTTCTTGCGTACTCAGGTGATGGCCCCTCTTACCTCAGGCGTGGCTCGCGCTGTACCAGAGGTTGCTACTGCTCCTGCTGGAGATGCACCCATTGGAGGTGCGCCTGCCGTTGCTCCTATTCCGTATTGCCTGTGCTTCCCACCAAGATTACGTACATGCACCCAGATGGAGTGATTGAGCAGATCCCGCTTAAGCCCATCGAGGAGAAAGACCGCATGCTTGTGTTTGCCCCTGGCGTTGAGCAGGTATATTTTCATTTCATGCTAGTCCATGCTGCACTTTAGCTTATTCTTAGCCATTACTGTGCACTGTTCAATTACTTCTATTTGTTTTTTCTTAATTTCTCTTTGTTTTGCAGATTCCTCGAGCATATGGTGACGAGCTCCTTCGGACGATTGACCGACTACTCATCATGGTGCGAAGGAGGCAGACTGCCTTAGTCACCCACGGGATTGAGGTACATTCTGTGTGTAGCTTATTGTCATTACCATGCTGTACACTCCAGGTCACTCTATTTGATATCTAATATTCTTTTCAGCTTGAGCCGGCGCCAGTAGTGCCTGCAGGACCTTCTGCAGCCAGTAGACGGAGACGGGGCCCAGTGAGCGGCCGAGGAGGTGCTGATAGGGAGAGAGGCCGAGTGCGGCAGCGCTCGCCTTCCGAGGAGTCTTTTGATGGGTCTACGACCCCAGAGAATAAGGGAGAGGAGATGGATCTACAGTCGAGCAGTCCTAGTGATGACAGCGATGCGCCTCCTCTATAGCCGCGGAGGAAGAGAGCAAGGATAGGCTATTGACGGCGTTGTTGATTTTGTTTTACTTTGCTTTTGTTTTCGCTTTGTTAGGTAGTTATAAAACTAGCTTCAGATTATCCTTTTATTTTTCAAAAGCCTTCCTTTATTTTTGGTTGTATAAAACAATGATCGGAGTTGGGCCCAATAGTTATGAAAAGCAAGTTTTGTTGAATGGCTTCTTTGTACATCATGATCTTTGAATTATCTTTGCTCTTGTAATCTTCGGAATAATAAATGCCTTACTCTCGGATTGATTCATGAACCGGATAATAACTTACAATCAATCAAAACATAAAATATAACTCGATAACAGAAAATAAAATGAAAACAACTCGAAAAAGCTGACAAACACTTAATATAAGTAAAACAAGATCCAGAAGTACAATTGCAATTCATCCATACAAAGGCCAGGCTTCATTACAACAGACTTGCACTAGGCCAGCACTAAGACCCGGTCGGGCCTCACTGATGCACAGCCGGCCATTGGTGTGATGTCGGTCAGTGCTGTCCAGGTGTCATGCTCAGTTGCTTCCCAAACTCTATAAATAAGACTCTTATGCTACTTTTTTGGCAAACACATAAGTTCTTGATAGTTTGTTCTCAAAATGGAGATTATTCGTCAATAGACTTTGAGAATGGATAGTTGCTCTAGATGGCTCGAAAAGAGTGAATTTTCGTGGTTTCAGCCTCAATGCCCTTTTGCCTTTGAGCCGAACTTCTCTTTGCTTTCCGTTCCTCCATGTTGCGACTAGATGTTGGAACCCGATTACGTACGTCTTTAACTTCGGGGGACAAGAGCTATGCCCGACAATCAAAGAATTTCAAGCACTAATAGAGTCCCAGCGCGATGAGGAAATCTTGCCTCAGCTCCGTTTCGGTCACGCCCAAGCTTTAGGACGGATGTGTGGGCTTACTCTGCATGAGGCTCGATCCTTAGTTCACAATGGAGAGCTGGACATCCCCAGTTTGATTCATCGATTTTCTGACGCTGATAACCGAAGGGATCTCCTTTGGCAGGGTTTCCGACAACACGCCCTTTCTTTGTGTATGTTGGCACATTTTGTACTTGCCTCGGGTTTCGGAGGGTCCAGCCTTCGCTTGATCGAAGTGGCCCAAGGCTTGAAAGAGGGGAAAAGCTGCATTGGATTAGCATTGGCTGAGACTTTGATAGGCTTAGACACCTTCCATCGACGAGAGACAAACAAATTTGAAGGAAGTCCACTACTTTTGTAGGTAATATTTCCCACCCTTCTCATATGTGTTTCTCACATCTCTCGACACTCAAGCTTTGTTTTTCTCTAAAAAAACCTTTTCTTACTTTTTCCTTTAACACACATCTCTCTATTATTTAATCTCTCTTATTTTTCATCCCTCCCCAGATATGGCACATGGACAGGTTGACGGTAGTGGACCCTTGCCCTGCATATTCAGCATGAGGCTATTTCTTTCACCGACAGCTAGTTGATTTCCCGAACGAAGGGTGGTGGTGCCATTGGATGTGCAACAGGTCTACTATTGATATTGCTTGGTGCTGCCTTTGGTTTGATCTGCCCGAGATGAGCTACACCATGGCTCGGCAACCCGGCATTCAACTGATTGGCCTAACACACTGTGTATTCTACTTTCCATTCTGGTTCAGGCGTTAGTTCAGACACGACCAGACTTGCCCAGAAGAAGGGGTAGAGTACCCGGCTTCATTCCTAATTCGAGGTTCACAGTTGGCTCGATACCCCAATGCTTGGAGGACAAGAGAACTTCTGGCTCCCGCTCCCAATTTCAATTGCGCACTGTCTGCTAAGTGCTTGACTTGGCTTAAAGATGAGACACAAACTGGGCTTACTTTAACATCTGAAGCTTCTACGAGCTTAGGGAGGGGACGCAGGAACACCTGACTCATCTATGTCCCAAGTTTATTGCTTTGATTTAACTTTTCAAGTTTTCCTTTTGAATGTAATAAAAGAAACTTTGATGTGTATCGAGAGTTGGAGAACTCTGTATTGAAATCAATGAAATTGAAGTTGTGGGTGCTGAAAATTTTCCTTTTGGTCCAAAAATGGTCTAAGTCGTAAAAAGATTAATTTGAACAAAATCAACTTTTATTAAAACTTTTCAAAATCATTTTCGATAAGGATCACAACTTGACACACATGGAATCTATCCTCGAGATGTACAACCTCGGAATCCAGAAATGGAAAATTGCCCCTAGACTGAATAGCACTGCTCAACACTGTAATTAGCTCTTCTCTCAGGGTAGGGATCACAACTGATCTTTTAGATAATGAGTGGACAAAGATGCCTTGATCAAACATATGGACACAGTTGATTTGGAAGTATTTACAGCCGGACTTCATAATAAAGTTGCCTACATATCCCAAAGATGGGAATCGGGCCTTACGTAGTTCGGTTAAGGTTCACTCGGGTATTAACACTTTCCTTTTGCGCTCTTACTTTTGCCAAGGCCGCCCTTTCGGGTTTTCTACCTTGTGAGCTTAGTTTTTATTATTGCAATTTTTTTTTTGTGCTATAACTTTTGCCTAGGTCGCCCTTTCGGGTTTTTGGCCTAGCGAGCCTTTTAGGGGTAATATTTCTTCAACTTGTCCATGTTGATCGGTTGAGAGAATTCTAGGCCATCTAGGTCTGTGAGAATAACAGCTCCACCTGACCGGATAGTCTTGATAATGTAAGGACTAGTCCAATTGGATCTGAACTTGCCCTTAGGGTCATGGAAGGGAGCTCGTGTCACAGCCCAAACCCGCCCCTATGGGTTTAGCACCGTAACCGGCCAGTAATCCGAGATTACCGAAGGCCTGCTTAACAGTAACACAGTAATACAGAGTACAGGGGGCTTGGCAGAAGCCAATACAGTAAATAAACAATGTCCAATGAGTTGTGACAGTCTGTATGCCAAAAAGATTTTTCATACATTTATGCAGTCAGAGATAAACAGTATGTACAATATATACAACCAGCCAAAGCAGGGACCAAATCCCTATTTAACAGTGCAATACGGTCTATACAGTATTACAAAAACAACACAAAGACAGACGGGGGAAATAAAAACACCCCTAAGCCATAGCTTGGCAGGCTCGGAACCTCGCAGTGAGGGCACAGTGGTTGGCTTGACAAAACTGGAGTTTACCCCGACGCTCCTAGCTGCGGTCCTGGTGCCTGTACACCTACATATATATATATATGAGCAGTGAGCTAAAGCCCAATGAATAACGTAATGCGTAAAGAGGTTTAGAATGAATATCCCTTACAGTAATGAAAACAGTTCATTAAATCAGTATTTCAGTCTTTCAGTCAATCAATCAATCAGTTATATGTGGTACATCCATTAGTATAACAGTACAGTAAGTAGTAGGTCTTAAACACCGAACAGTAATGATGGCCATCAATCAGTAAACAGTAGTGGTTCCACGAGGGAACCGACAGAGATCTCTGTAACAGTAACAGTAAACAGTAGGTGCTAAGGATGCCACAGTACAGTTCAGAATATAGGACATACATTCATTCAGTAAACAATATCAGTTCAGTAAACAGTTCAGTTCAGTAGTCAGAAGATAATCATTTTGAACATATCTTTACACAATTGTTACTCACAGAGTTCTGGGCTACAGTGAGCTAGAGCGCGTCTCCGAAAGCCAACCCTACACAGTTACAGAGTGAACCACACACTAAGCTATACAGTTAGGAAGGATAATAACTTAATCCCTAATTTGCCTCGGTGTGTTCTACATCTATATCCTCATTAAGATGTCTTAAACTAGGCCTAAGAATGCCTAGGATGGGATGAGGATGCAAAGATGCACTTAGAAAACATTTTCAGAACCTTCAGAAAAACAGAGTCCCGCTCGAGCGTAGGTTACTCCGCTCGAGCGGACACACAGACAAAGGTTCCCGCTCGAGCGTCACTTACCCCGCTCAAGCGGTCTGCAAAACAGTCAAAAGTACTGGATGGGTGAAAATCACGCTTGATAGGGCGCTCGATAGCCGCTCGAGCGTAAGACACAAGGTCCCGCTCGAGCCCCAATTACCCCGCTCGAGCGAACTGTAAAACAGTGCAAAGTACTGGGAGCCCGAATTTCCCGCTCGAGCGCCATTCTCCCCGCTCGAGCGGAAGACCAAAATCTAGAAAATCCAGATTCGAGCTCCAAGTTCAAAATGAAACACAAATGCATCAAAATCAATTCCGTTGGGCCCATTTCTTGGAAAACACTTGTAGATACATGGAATAACATGATTCAAAGCTCAATTTGTAAAATCAAGGCCCAGAGGAAGATCAATTAAATTTAATTTCAATCCCAAATTTCATGAACATGATTTCAAATGAACATGCATGAACTTTAAGCAATTCAAAGCTTCAATACTAGCTCAAATGAGCCAATTCTTTTCAAAATAAGATGAAATCATGGACTATTCTCAAAACATGGACATGCATGTGGCAAGTTTATGAAGAACAAGCTCAAAATGCAAGAGCATGCCATGCATGCAAAGATTAAGCTTCTAATGCACAATTTAAACCAATTCTAGGCTCAATTCTTCAAATTAGCATGAAACATGCAGGAAGGTAATCATTCAGTCATTAATCGGTAAACAGTGTGAGGGTTGTTACAGCTCGGTTGTCTTTCAGCACCAAATCCCCTTCTTTTAGATTCCTGGACTGAACTTTCTTGTTGAAAGCCCTGGCGATTCTGCGTTGATACCCTTGGACATGGTACAGTGCTTTCAGCCTCCTCTTATCGAACAGCATCAGCTCTTCGAACCTGCTCTGCTGCCAATCCACTTTTGCTATCTGGCACTCAGCCATAACTCATAGCGACGGAACCTCTATTTCGATCGGCAGAACAGCCTCCATCCCATAAACCAGAGAATACGGAGTTGCCCCAGTAGATGTCCGAATTAAAGTCCTATAGCCCCAGAGAGCAAATGGCAATTTGTCTGGCCAGCCCTTGTAAGTCTCAACCATTTTCTACAAAAAGTGCTTGACGTTCTTGTTGGCGGCCTCAACAGCTCCGTTGGTTTGCGGCCGGTATGTGGATGACTTATGAAAAGCCACATTGTATTTCTCCAACAAGTCGATTAATTCTTTCTTGAAATGGGAGCCATTGTCTAAAATGATCTCATTTGGGAGCCCATAACGACAAATGATGTTATTCCTGATGAACTTGGTCACATGTGACGCTTTTAGCACTGCATAGGATTGGGCTTCGACCCACTTTGTAAAATAGTCTATTGCCACCAGGATATACTCATGCCCGTTCAAGCCTTTTGGCATAACTGCCCCAATAACATAAATTTCCTAAACTGAAAAAAGCCATGGTAAAGTCATGTTGTACAGCTTCGACGGCGGGATATTTATGCGATTTGCATGAATTTAGCATTTGTGGCATCGCCAAACAAAACCAATACAATCCTTCTCCGTGGTAGACCAGTAGTGGCCTTGCTTGAGAATCTTCCGGACTAGCATTACTCCGCTCATGTGTGGTCCACACTCTCCCCCATGGATAGCCTCCATTAAGCGATTTGACTCTTCTGTATCAACACACAGCTTGTGCATTCCCAGATGACCACGTTTGTACAACTTACCCCCGCAGATGATAAACTGAGCAGCCATTCGCCATATTGCCCTCTTATCCTTGGCATTTTCCCCTAGTGGATAAGCTTCCTTTTCCAAGAAGTTCTAGATATCATAATACCAGGGGTTTTGATCTTGTACTTCATCTATTGCGGCGATCAACTCATAGGCCGGCACATATTTTTGCTCGATAATGATCGGACGCATCTAGATTCCAAAAAGGATGTCTATCATAGAAGATAGAGTTGATAAGGCATCAGCAAACCTGTTGTTTTCTCTTAACAAATGTGTGAAGGTCAACTTCTCAAACCTAGGAATTAGAACGTCCAAGGTTTGATGATAGATTTTCATCATTTCTACTTTAACCTTCCAGTCTCCTTTTGCTTGAGATACAACCAGGTTCGAGTCCCCGATGATGTCCAACTTTTTTACCCCTAGTTCTAGGGCGACTTCCAATCCAGCGATACATGCTTCGTATTCTGCCTCGTTATTGGATACTTTGAACCGGAGTTTGAAGGCTAAGGGTATATGGGAATTGTCGAGTGCTATCAGCAACATCCCTATCCCATAACCGTACTAGTTAGATGCTCCGTCAAAGTACATTGTCCAGGTTTCTTCGTCGACTTGCAGATAGCCTCATCTAGGAATAGGTATTCTGCTGCTTCGTCCCCTTCCACTAGGTTATCTGCCAGAAACTCTGCTACTGCTCTCCCCTTGATAGACTTGCGAGTCACATACTTCAAATCAAATTCGGAGAGAAGAAGCAACCAACGGGCTAGCCTGCCCGTGAGCGCTGGTTTCTCGAAGAGATATTTGATGGGATCTAATCTCAAAACCAGAATTACAGAGTGAGCTAACAGGTAGTGCCTCAACTTCCTGGTAGCCCATACCAAGGCTAAGCAAGCCTTCGCCAGTGGGGTGTAACGGGTCTTATAATTCAGCATCTTCTTACTCAGGTAATAGATGGCTTTTTCCACTCTATCCTCAGATTCCTGTGCAAGCATGCATCTCATTGTTGTGTCGGTGACTGACAGGTACAGAATCAACGGCTTCCTCGACTCTGGCAGCGACAACACATGTGGGTTATGAAGGTACTGCTTGATCTTCTCAAAAGAAAACTGGCATCGATCATCCCATTGGAATTTCTTTCCTTTCTTCAGGAGACTAAATAGTGGTTCACAAATCAAGGTTAATTTTGAAATAAACCGTCTTATGAATTGCGCTTTACCCAGAAAGCCTCGCACCTCTTTTTCAGTCCTTGGTGGCGGCATTTCTAGGATGGCCTTGATTTTGAAAGGATCAACCTTGATGCCCCTCTGTGTGATTAAGAAACCCAGCATTTTCCCTGCTGTTACGCCAAAAATGCACTTCTGTGGATTCAGCCTCAACCGATATTCTCTGATTCGTTAAAAGAATTTCTTCAAGGCGGTGTAATGGCCCTCTATTTCCTTGGACTTGACAATCATGTCATCCACGCACACCTCAACCTCTTTGTGGATCATATCATGTAGAATTGTGGTTGCAGCCTGTTGATAAGTAGCCCCAGCATTTTTCAGACCGAACGGCATCACCCTGTAGCAGTAGGTTCCCCACGACATGGTGAAGGCAGTCTTCTCTCTATCCTCAGGTGCCATCAAAATCTGGTTATACCCAGAAAATACATCTATGAAGGAGAGCAACGCATGACCTGCGGTGAAGTCCACAAATTCATCGATGCGCGGTAGAGGAAAGTTGTCCTTCAGACTAGCTTTATTCAGATCTCTGAAGTCCACACACACCCGAATTCTGCCATCCTTCTTCGGCACGAGAACAATGTTGGCAAACCAAGTCGGGTACTCAGATACTAGCAAAAACCCTGCGTCTATCTGCTTGGTGACCTTTTCTTTAATCTTCAAAGCCCAATTCGGGCGTATTCTCCGAAGCTTCTGCTTAACAGGTCGAGCCTCGGGGTCAAGAGGGATCCGGTGCTGTACAATCTCAGGATCGATTCCAGGCACGTCTTCGTAGGACCATGCAAAAACATCTTTGAAATCTTTTAATAAAACGACTAAGCGCTCGCGCTCCTCCGAAGACAACGTGGACCCGATCTGGACCAGACGCGGATCCTTCTCAGTACCCACATTAATTGGAATGATTTCATTAACAAGGGGTTTTACAAACCTTTCCTCCTCTCGATCAATCAAATGTTTCAAAAGCAAAGGAATTTCTTCCTCGTCATTTTCATCAAAATTTTGAAAATCATGATCAATGCAATAAACAAGAGGCACAGAAAAGTACTCAGAATCTACCGTAGCATTCTCATTCAAAAGATCTAGCTCATCAAATTCCTTAGTTATTACTGACTCAAAAGAAAAGGAAAAAGACGACCTGGACACGACATTGGCATCCAGGTTATCAACCCTAAGAATACCGAACTCAGACTCAGAAGAACTGGAATCACATTCCAACTCCACAGACTCTGTGGATTCATATTTTGGCTTATTACCTGACTCAGAACTACTGGACAGGAAGCCTTCCTCGAACTGCTAGATGAGGAACAGTGCGCCAGATGCATCCAGAATACCACCGAAAGGGTCCACACCTGATTAGTCTCTGATCATGGAAGCTGTTAGGTCATCCTCCAAGCTCTCCGGGTTGATCTGAGGATCCAAAAGGAAACATGCCAGTGCTGCTCCTATATGAAGTTCACTATTATTGGACTCACCCCCTGTACTCTGTTCAGCCTCAGCAGTTAATTCCGTCTGTTCCTTTGTGGCTTCACCCTCTTGTAGCTATAGGTCGAAGAAAATCTCGAAATCGGGAAGACGCTGCTTCTCAGAGTTCAACCATGGCTCAGGAAAGCCGCAAAATGGGAAGTCTTCCCCCTCCCAGACAAAGCGGCCATTTAGAGTTCCCTGAATTGGCCTATGCACAAACTCATAGTGCTTCCCACTTTGCTTTGCTCTGGCTCTTCCAACCATTTCTTTCCCTTTCCTCACCCAGTCCTCTTTAGTGGGCGTGTAGTAGAGACCAAAGGCATGTGGGTTATGTGGCACTTCGGCCAGTGCAGTAACGCCCTTCCGGCCGCTCTTTCCTAATCCCATCCTGGGTATATGTTGTAGCTTGTTCATGAGATATACTGATTGAGCACTGATATATAAGCCCTCATCAACAGCTAAGATATTTTGCATCACCCGGGCCTCAGCGAAGGAAAAACCAAACAAGAAAACATCTTCATCGCCATGTACAATCTCCAATACGGGTGTAGTAACCTCTAGCGGAGGATGTATAGATGGATTGCTGAACACAATGGCTACCCCCTTTCCAAGAGGGTACTTCAGCATTTGACGCAAGGTGGAAGAAACAGCTTTTACTTGGTGCAACCAGGGTCGCCCAAGTAACAAGTTGAAAGTAGCCAGAACATCCAGAATGTGAAACTTAATACCCTATTGGGCTGGCCCGACCTGTGTTCTCATCTGTACTGTTCCCATCACCTCTCTACTTGTGTTGTCGTAAGCCCGGATCACCTGGGTCGTTGGTAAAAAATCCGCTGGTTTCAAGCCAATAGCATAGGCTGTGTGCGACGGACAAACATTGATTGCAGACCCAGTGTCAACCAATACAACCGGCATCCATTTCTTTATACACTTAACTGAGATGTACAACGGTTTGTTATGTGTAGAGCCTTTAGGCGGCAATTCCTTATCTGAGAAGGTCAAAGTCGGTGAAGCACCTCCCGGGAAGACAAGTCCCACTAATTGCTCTAGAGTTGTGTCGATAGATAGTTTGGCCTTATCTATTGTCGACAATACAGCTTGTCGATGCACGCGCGAAGCCATAAGCAACCCCCAGATAGATATGTCTGCTTGGATCTTCTTTAATTGTTTCAACACAAGCCTCTTCCTCTAATAGTTTGTCTTTCTGTTGTTCAGTTTCCTTGTCCTTTCCGGATACTTCGGGTTGGTCTAAGTGTGGGGGGCTTGAAGTACAACTCGCTTCTAGTCATGTGATCCACCTCCTCAGAGTACCAAGTATCATCTGGCAAGTCTTAACCCCAATCTTTATCAGTGTGGACAAGATATAGATCATCATCTTCCCACCATACTCCTCCTGTAACTAATAGGCAATTGTCCGATTCCGTTGTAATTACTCTCACATCACAATCTTCCCCCGTAGGGTGTTTGGCTTTTCCAGCTTTCTGACAATTCTTATATTTTTCCTGTTCAAACCGCTTTAGTGCGGCTTCTTGCTCTGTATCAGCAGTACTAACAATGCTCAATTCCTGAGCCACTTGTTTCAGACCGGCATCTTCCGACAGCTTACCCTTTCTATCGGCTATTCCAGCATTTGCAGCGGTTCCCGCTTCCTGCTTTTCCAGCTTCGGTTCAAGTTTCTCATTTATATCAGGTTCATTACTGAGCCACCTCGAGTTGTCTGTCAACCCGTTCAGATCGAACCAGTTAATGTGCACATCTCTCTAATCTTGCTCATCGAAGAACTGCAGATTGTTGATGTCTTCCTCCAGGTCGGCTAGGTCATTTAATCTCTGGCTTGGGCCATTCTCCCAGACCACACTCACCTTCATTCCTATTGGCAACTCCAGCTCTGGTTTGGCCTGATTGGTCGGCACAACATAACGGCATGGGTTGTATTCTTCCTTAGATAAATCCACGGAACCCTTAGGCATTGAGCTGACATCTGCATTCTCCACCAAGGCTACTCTGCCTTTATCTACCACGATCACCACCACAGGTTTGGGTTGGGATGTGGACGCGTTCATCATGTACAAATCTGTGCTTTCCGGGATGAACAGTGCCGGCTTAGGTAGGTGGGAGGGGGTGATGTATATACTGGGGTTGTAAGGGACGACCAGTGTATGGATGAGGTTTATTTGCTAGGGTGAAGGGGCTTGGTTATGTGGTGGGAGAGGATTTGTAGTGACATTGGGTTTTTCAGAAGGTGCTATCACTTTATTGTCAATAAGATCCTGAATCTCATGACGAAGTCTAAAACACTGGTCAGTATCATGACCATGCTGTTGGTGAAAGGCACAGTATTTGGCCGAGTTGTGTTTAGGAAGGAGATGATCGGGCAATGGGCGTTGTTCTAACGGTTTCAGATGCCCTTTTCTAATCAGGACCCTCAGGGCCGCAGATAGAGACATGTAGAGTGGGGTGAAAACCCTCTGGCCTCGGGCCTGATGGTTTGGGGTTTGGGAGGTTGGGTTGGATGTGCCGGCAAAAGGATTGGCGGTCTTGGGTGTGGTGGTGACCATGCCCACATCTGAAGGTCTTGCAACTGTACTACTGCTAGTAGTCGCATTGGAACTGTGTGTGAAAGCCCTCTTGGGTTGCTCTTTCTCGTGGTCTATCAAACCTTACTTCATTGCGTCCTCTATTTGCACCCCTATTTCGTGGAGGTCAGCAAATGTAGACAGAGGTAAGACTATCATCTTCTGTAATAGTCTTGGTTACAGGTTACGGACCACCATTCTGATCTGGTCCTTTTCAGCCAGTCGGATGGTCATCATGAAGGCCTTGGCCCTTCACTGAGTCACAAAATCGAAGAAGCCCTCCTTTAACTTCTGACGAGTTGCTTCGAGATCACGAGTAGTGACCTCGATCTGGGTGTTGTAGGAGTACTGCGCTATGAAGGCTTCAGCCATTTCCTCCTAATTTCTCTTCATAGAGTCTTCAAGCTTGGCATACCAGATGGCTGCTATACCCGATAGGGTCCAGCCAAAGAGCGACAGCTTCTGTAATCTGGTGAGACCCATGGGTCGTAGGATGTCAGAGAACAATCGTAGATGGACCATAGGATCGCCGAAATTGTCAAATCGGTCTACATGCGGCATCTTGAATCTATTTGGCAATGTCACTGCCGAATCAGTATAGCCATCCTCTATATCAGGGATCGAATTCATGCCATGTGCTCATTTAAAGAGCTTTTCCAGCTTGCTCACTTTCAGTGTAGTAGGGTTGACCTCAAACTAAAAAGAGGCCTCCGTTCGATGTACCGGTGCTTTGGAGGTCTGGGGTGGAATCGGATCCACTGGGATGTCCGTATTTTCCTGGACATTAGTTGTGGGAGCAGTAGCTCCGGGTACTGGAAGGTTTGCAGGAGGTGGATGGGATGCAGAGGCCGCTGCCTGTTGTGGCTGTTGTTGCTGCAGCTTAGCGATCAACTCAGCCTGCTGGGCTGCTTTCCGCTTGGCGGGCAGTGACTTCCGCTTGGTGGGCAGCATCTAGCAGCATAGCCTCAATAGTTTGCTGGAGTTGTCGAAGCATATCTTCCATGTTGGCTGGAGGACTTTGTACTACCGGAACTAGTGAGTACTCTCTGACTGGAGTAGAAGTAGATGATTGGGCCTGACTGGGCACAGGCGAGGTAAACGGTGACTGCTGAATTGGCTAGTTCTGTCGAATCCTCCTTCGTCTAGTAACCGGCGGGAGTGAAACAAACACTAGTTGTCCCCTAACTAGATCCCCAGATCTGCAAATCCTTCTAACTCGGGTCTAGAGTGCCTGGGGGTAACAGCTTTGTCTAAAACAATGGTGTAAATTACCTTGCAAAAAGAGAATAAAGCAAAAAAAAAAAAAAATCAGAAACCGCATAGCACCTCAGCTCAGATTCAAACAACACGCAATTGCAATCGTAAGTTGGAAAATTGTACTCAACACTGATTTCTGCCTCGAAACTGATGCCCAAACTTGCAACTGATACATACATTCCTGTAGAGTTTCACTCTAAAAGCACATACCAGTTAAGTGAGAGCCAAAATACCCCTATGAGGGGGTAGGGTTAGCGTGTCCTAGCTTCGTCAGGAACTAGGGTTTACTATTCAAGCAAAGTGTTTCACACAATCCTGAATTCGGGTAAGCAACCTGTCTTAGTTTGGAACAGTCTCTATGGCTTTTGATATGCAACTAGGTCGATTGGTAAAAAATGGTACCTCAACAAGACTACCTAATATACCTCTCACACCTAACAGCGAGAAGTGAAAGGAGGATCAAACGGTACAGTGGCAGTCCAGATCCAAGGGTTGTGTTCCTATCGTGGCAGAGCCTGCAACTGGTCAGCCTTTTGGCAAGCTTTTCCAAGCAAGCCTCCGGCAAACCGCTCAGGAATAGCAGATGGCAAACACTATGACTTAAGCGCACCGATGCAAATGCAAATGCAACGAAACACATAAGTGTAGATAAAACAACATATCATGAATTCGCGTTAAATTCTCTAAGTCCCCAGCGGAGTAGCCAGAAACTGTGGACTCGCCTTTTTCTCACGCCTCGCCTTTCGGAAAGGTTTGAAAAGAAAGGCCTCACAGTTCGGACTCCCGTGATCCTGAATCTAATCTCACGAATGCAATGTGAAACTGATAATCACCAAAGAGTCCAATCTGACAAATCTTTTTGGAAAATCCATTTTAAATCAAATAATGCCAAAATTGGATTGTTTTGCCAGATACAGAGTTGCCATCTGAATATTTTATTTTGGAAAAATTTAGGAAACCCATAACTCGTGCCAAAGGCCATGTGTCCATCATCGCCAAAGTTTCCTCGGCTCGAGAGCTTAGGTACAAGAGGGGAAGGTCATGAATTGAGCACCCCTGCTCGCCCAATCAAAGATCAGCCTTTACTAACCATGATATGTTTTTTTATAAACATTATGTGCTCTTGTTCCAGTTTATTAGACTAGCTTTACTATGTGATGCGCACAAAGCAAGTATAGACTAGTTTGCAAGACTTGGAACAATTTAACTCATGTTTGTTTGTGAAAATAGTTTGAATTTGCCACCTCAAGTGGGCTTAAAAATGCGGATTTGCCACCAAACATAGTGGGCTTAAAATAGGTTTTGCCACAACAAAGTGGGCTTAAAACTCACATTTGTTGAATCGTTCCAATTCAAACAATAAGCCTTCATCCACAGGCACTCAAACAGTTTAGCAAGTAAGTATTTAGCCTCATAGCAAGCATGCGAAACATGGCAATATGGCAATCACACTCATGCAAGTATGCTAAAGCGTAAAAACTTACCGAGTACTCCAAGCCAAAACAAAAACTAGTTAGAACGATGCATGATCCTAACTACGTTAAATGACTAATGTAACACATGTAATATGCAATTAATAGGCTTGGCTATTAAGATGACATATGGATCAATTTGAACAACATGCTATTTAACACGTATTCAAAGAATTATTGAAATGACGATGCGGTTTGAATGATGCACCGAGCCTCGGTGCATGCAATACAAATGAATGGATGTAAGCATAAAGCATAAGGTATGCTAATCGAAACATGTCTCTAATCTAACCATCGAAAGCGGTTAAGTAAAAAGGAGAAAGATGTGAGGTTGGAAGACATACACATACGCACGCATACTTATTACAACATTATGCCCTCGCGAAGGAGGGTCCGAATGAATAATCTAACTAGCTAATCAAGCTAAGCTAAGTTAATTAAGCTAATTATTACAACACTTGAAATGAGTAATTATCTAACTATCTAAGCTAATTAAAAGAAATTAACTAGGCTAAGCTAATTAAATATTACAAAATCAACTAATTAGACTAATTAAATATTACAACACAATTTGCTATGCTAATGAAACAATTAAATAACAACACATTTGATATGAACACCAAGGAAGATGGATGGAGATTGCATGTGCATCGCCTGAAAGCTGCTCTGTCTGCCCCAGACTGCCTCTATTTCACCTTCAACAACTGCCTTTGTTTCTGCAAAACTACACTGCTGGCCACACACTAAGGGCCGGCTGTGCATTGATTTGGTGCAAACTTTGTTTTTGTGCTCTGAGGTGAAATCAGTGCAGATGGAGCATTTTCAAGTTCTGTTTGTCATTCCTTCCTTCTCTTTCAAGAAGCTAGCTTGCTCTTAGAGTTTCCAACTCAATTTCAATGCACTCTCAAGCTTGAAATACACTTCCTCAAGATCAACCAAGGCTTTAGAATGATCAAACAAGGTTGTATATGATGTGTATAGATGGTGTAAGCAAACTAGGTTAGCTCAAAGGATGCCTTGCAATGGAAGAATGAGGAGTTAAGGCTCTCAAGGTGTATATCTTTCTTCTAGATATTTTTTCAACCCTTAAAACAATTCGAGAGCTTTGGTTTTATAGAATTCAAGCTAAAAAGGTGACAAATATCTTCAAAAATGGACAGCTAGCGGCCTCCCGCCCAGAACAGTGTTTATCGCCATCGAAGACCGGCCGACCATTCGTAGTCATGGCCGGCCATCATCAATGCACGGCTGGGCCTTGATGGCCTCTCCTATTTTTTTGGTTCAAACTCAGCTCAGGGTGAGAAATGGTCCAGAAATGAGACCCAAGGGTTCAAACAAGGTAAATGTTGAAGATGTGAAGTTATTTCGGAAGCCTAATTGATCCCGAATCACTGCGAATTCATAATTCAACTTTCATCATTGAGTGCACTGAACCAAGCGTCCGAGTCTTGCGGGCAGTCAAAAGTGGGGTGTCTACATTACCGAGGGACGAGAAAGGGACAAAAATTTGGCTAGGGGGTTGAGGGAAGCCATGCTTCACCATTAGCCAAGCACTGACAGAACCCATTCATATGGACATCGTCACGCCACCAATTGTTGAAGTTTGGACCATGGCCTGGATCAACAGAAGCAACCGAAGGTCATTTTTCTTGCAAGATCTTTAGCATTTCGAAGCCATTGGATAGTGCAAGACGTGCCACTTGGCACACTCGACCACAGCTCCAAGGCAAATCGGTGCCCAACTTTTGGCATTGCCAAGTAGAGCAGTTTTGTAAATGACGCATTGGCAAATTTGATGGGATTTTGGTGGGACACAAGAAAAAGGATGGCAATTGCGAAGGGGATAGATGAGAAAAAAGAAATGACGGAGGCATTGTGGGGTTGAGATGGTGATCTCAGTTGAAATGGTGATCTTGGTTGACATGATGATTTCAGTTATGATGTTGATCTCGGTTGAGATTTTAAATTTGGATGGGGGCAAAACTTGTTTATTTTTGGTTTCTGATGAATTGATATTAGGATCTTGATGTTCTTGAACTAGCATGTCATGATCTTTGCTAGTAGTGCGATCTCTGTCGAGATGTTGGATTTGGATGAGATAGAACATGATGGGTCTTAGTTCTTGATTCTTGATGAGTGGACATTTGAGTCCTTACGCCGGTGAGTCGTGATTTTAGTCACAAGAGTATATCAAGCATGTTGTTTAGTCGACATGTTGGAAGATGAAATGATGTAGGTTCTATCACCTCAGATTGCCGAGGTAATAGAACCTAGAGGACAGTTGTGGGGACATATTTTTAGGGTCACGCCACGTGGCCGAGGTGTTGGCTGAGGTGCCACGTGGGCAAGCCATGATGCCAAGGTTATTGTGATATTGCCGAGATATGATGCAGTAATGTCAGAATTCGGATAGAGGACAAGAGTCCTAGATGACTTGAAGTTACCTATTTGGATAGAGATGAGACTCTTGAAAAAGTTCATCTTAATCTAAATAGTGTGAGTTGTGATAGATGTCATCCTTGTAAAGGATAGAGTCCTATGAGGTAAGATTTCTAGGGAAAGTTGGACATTGATCATCATAAAAGTGAGGCACCCCCGTTGGTCTAATGTATGCTTTTATTTGTGATGCTTTTGATTGTGAATTGTGTACTAGTTTGTTATCTTTGACAGATAAATTGATTGACTTCATCGTCGGAGTGCCTCCGGGGTGGACGAACCACCATGGTATTCTCATCTTCTTGTTGGCAGGTGGTTGGCTTAATCTATTTTGCCGCATGCTGTCCAGCTAAGTTCCCTTTTTGATTATGTGGTCGGAGATCAACACCTACAATTATAATATGTTTGTTGCCCAAATGGTAGGAGTATTAATGAAACCCAAGATCTCTTCCTATTTGGGTAATTTTTTTTTAAGGTTAGAAAAAAATTCCAAGAAAAAAAATGCCACATGGTATAAGGAGAACGCTTGGACACCAAGTCCAACCCTCACTTATAATAGTAAATATAAATAATAAATAAATTAAGAGTTAATTATCTAAAAGTCCTATTTACAAATGTTATGGTAGCTTAGGTCCTATTGAAGATTTTTTGAACCAATAAGTCCTATTTAGTAAAACTGAGAATATTATTAGTTTTTTCTAATTTTTAAAACTAAGAATATTATCAATTTTGTATAGTAATGTTCCAGATAATTGTTTTACTAACTGATGAAAAAAAATTAGAGCATGAGATTAAACGTTTTTATCCATCCATTTATTGGTTTAATTCAACTTTCAAATAAAACTGAAAAGATTATCAGTTTTTTCCAGTTTAAAACTGAGAATATTATCAATTTTTTCATTTTTAAAGAGTTTTTTTTTATATTTTTTATATTTTTTCAATTTTGCATAGCAATGTTCCATCATCATGTTCCTTTATAGACACAAAATTTTTAATTTTGCACAAAAAAGTAATTCAATTTTTTCAAAATTGCACATATATATATATTTTTTAGTTTTTTCAATTTGAAAGTTGATATTTTAAAGTTTTGAAAATCAACATAAATGTCAAATTATCATTTTCCTTTATATATAATCATAAATGATGAACAATTATTATTTGAAGGACAATTTCGATTATTAAAAATTTAATGAGACTTGAAGGTCTAAAAAATCTTAATTAGGACTTAATAGAGTATACGTTCATAAATTAGGATTTATGTATAAATGCTATTGCCTAAGTGGTAATAAGGTTCTTAACAAAACCCAAGGTCCTAGGTTCAAACTCTTGTAAACCTCTTTGGATAAAAAATATGCCACGTGGGCTTGGACATTTGTCCTAGGTTCAAACCCTTGTCAACCTCTTTGGATAAAAATATGCCACGTGGGCTTGGACACCAAGTCCAACCTTCGTTTAAAAATAAAAATAAATAATAAAAAAATTAGTATTATAATATGTATATTGTTCAAGTAGTAAGAATGTTCTTAATGAAACCTAACATTATGGTTTCAAGCCTTGGGGCACCACCTTTTTGTATAATGTATAATTTTTTTGTTTATTTTAAGATAGAAAAAGTTGCCACATGGCATGAAAAAGTCTAAGCCTTCACTTAATAATATATATATATATATATATTGTGAAATACCCTCAATAAATAAAATAATGTGTATTTTTAAAACGAAAGTTGAAAGTGTAAATATTCACATTCAAAATTGTGACATAAAAAGTAAGTGCCAAATTTCATATTTCCAATCAAAAAATTTACTAAAATATAATAATGTCACATGTTTTTTAACTGAAATTATACAAATTATCAATAAAAAATGGGAACATTCATATTATGAAAATTATCATATTATGAACTATTATATTTTTCTTAAATTTTTTTTTATGATGTGAAAAATATAAAAATCACACAACAAAAAATCAAAACAAAGATCAAAATACAATGTAAATGTTCACAGCAAACAACAAACGTAAAACTAGATTTCGAAAAAATAAAACCCACACCAAAATATAATGTAAATGTTCACAGTTTATAACAAACATATAATTCGAAAAAAAAAAAAAAAAACCTATATTTCATATTTCTATCTTAGAGTGAACATTCACATTATCAAAATATCTAAAACATCATTGGCCATTTCACATCTATATTCCATATATCTATCTTAATGTGAACGTTCACATTATCAAACAATAAACAAACAAGTAATGTGACAATACATATGCATCACTGTCAAATGTTCACACGTGTCAATATTGCACATTCAAATCCAACTATCACTTCATCAACACAACAATATATTAGTTCCGAACACAAAATCTGAAAATGAACGTATTCAAATGAATGTAAAGTATTCATTACAAATATAGCTCTACATGTAATTAAATAATAATTAAAACAACTAACCTTCCTCAGATGCAGCTCTTCTGTGATTCAAAACAACAAAATCATATGAACACCAAACACATAACTTTGCTTTGATTGCAGAAACTCCAACTCTAATGGAACATTCACTTCTTTAGGAGCAAAAATTGTATAAACACCAACCCTAAACCAAATGATTTCAAACACGTGAATCGTATCGTAGAAATTTCGTTTCCAAACTGTATGAGAGGGGTCAAGAATGTTGTTGAAAAATTCGAAGATCTTCAAAGATCCTTGAAGAAAACTTGAATTCTCTAGAAATGATAAGAGGCTTAGATTCTTTAACAGTCACAACAAACTAGAACACATACAAAGAGATGATAGAGATAAGAGATTGGGTGAAAAAGAAGGCAGAGTAGATTAGAAAGAGAATAATGGCAAGGCTCTCCTATAGATCTCCCACTTTCACTCTTAAGGTAGATAATGGAGAAAAGAAATTAGTTCTTTCCCAAGAGTTGTCTCTCCAAAATCCATCCCTTGTAAAGCTATGGGTGGGTGCTATTTATAGGCACGACATGATGTAGGATGCAGCCTATGTGCAAGGCGCATAGGGAATATTCCCTCTAACTACCTTGTCCGAGGAGGTGACCTCTCCGAGGATGAGGAAAACCCCGAAGAGGAGATCAACCTCTCGGCGACCTTCTTTTTAGCCACACCTAACCAATGATCCCCAATCATCCTAAAGGGTCAAGGGTAGTCCTAGAGAATGCCCTGCCACAAAAGGTTCAGGGGTAGTTCAAGAGAACGCTTGCCGCAAATATTTCGCAAATATTTCGAGTCTCAGGGACCCCTTGGATTGTGCCACCTCGACCCGGGGTATAGGTTAGTTTAACCGAAGAGTGAATTTATCTCTACTACCGTCCTCAGAATCGGTCATTTTTTCGAACTCCATTACGCCCATGGTTCTGGTATGTAGATCCCGGAAAGCTCCGAGCCCGCAAGTGTTCTAGGACTCATTAATGAAGTGACTTCTAGATTGCATCTGAATCCGTTCGAAGCCAAGCACTTCAGATCTCTTGGTTTATAGATCCGAACCCTTTTGAGTCCGTGCTCAAATAGGTCTCTAGGTTCGTGGTTCTGAATCTTTCAAGACTAAGCAAATACCTCAGAAAATGGATCTCCTCTGAGGGTTTCATCTCTTCTGAAAGCAATAGTAACCTCTTCGGATACCCGTATGATCTGGATCTCCTCAAATGGGCTTGTCGGGCTTTCTTTGGAGATATATGCTTGAAATGTATCCTCCTCGACCCAATTTGTTGACTTTCTTGTGGGCCTGTTCAATAGAATTCACTTAGCTCGTTTGGCAATAATTTCTCCAAACTCACCAATTTTTAGGCTTTCCGATTGGGTTTCAATTGGGCCTAATTAATTAGTGGGCTCAATTTAACCCTGTTTACATTTTGCCCCTTACATGTATGGAAAATTTTGAATTTCTCAGACATGCATAATTCTATTTCTTCGGCCATGGTTCGCATCACGTCCTTTGGGAATATTTTGTCCTAATGTGGCTTTTGGATAAGATTAATAACTCATCATAAGGAATCTTTTATGCTTATGCCATGTTTGGCAAATCCATTTTTGTGCCTTTGAATTTTTTTTTTCAAAGAAAATCAAAACTTGAATTTTTTTTATTTTTTATTTTTTACAACTCAAAATGTCGACAATTAAATTTTCTTCTCTCTCCAAGTATTGAAAACGAAAAAGCTTTTTGCTCTAAGTCAAAGAAATAAAAAAAAACAACTTTCCCTTTCCAACTGCCACAAATTGAAAAAATAATATATTTTCTTGAAAAAAAACAACTCTGAAAGCTTGGCCCCGCTTCTATTTATTTTGCAAAAGTCCAAATGAATACCCATCTTTATATTTGTAAAAAAAGAAAAGAAAAGTGAAGACCCACATTTTCTCTCTCCAAAGCATTGAAAACCCAAAACCTTCAACATTTATTCCTTATTTAGAAACCATATACCAGTGCTCTGCTTTGCTTTCGCACCTAGTGAAGATCACCGCTACCTGACTTTTGCTCCCATTCTCTTTCATTTCGGCTGGGAGTGTAGATCCCCTTTTTTCTTCCTCTTCTGAGCTTCATCTTCCTCTCCTCACTACCGAAGAACACTGTTGTTTGATGTCGTCCATCGCTTCAGCTCCAGACACCACCGTTGTCGGTATTTCATCTTCACCCAATGACGCAGCCTCTGAGCTCTAGATACACCAGATCTCGGTCCTGCTTCGCCGGCGACCACCTGTTACAAACATCATGACCCAAGCTGCTGTCGGCCTCTCTCTGCTACAATTTTGCCTTCGTTTTCGACTGTCCAGCACTCTGCATTCCTCTTCGGCTGTCTAAAGCGAACCACACATCGCCCACTCAACGCGACATGTGTGGTTTTGCTTAACGCCATCCAACTCGTTATTCTCACAGCCCAGAGCTACTTTTCGGAGCTCGGATCATATAGATCTCGGTTTTTACTTGCATACTTAGGCCTTGTTTGGGTACTCCCAAATAATCCAAAAAGTTAAAAAATTACTCAAAAAGTTAAAAAGTTAACATTATTCACCAAAAGTCAACAATTACGGCTGCACAACTCCCAATTCAAATTTTCCTCTAAAAATCAATTTTCACAATTTTTTATTACACATTTTTCTATAAAAAGTCAAAAAGTTAACCCAAACATCCATATTTTCAACCTCAATTTTTTTGTCCAAAAAGACAAAAAGGGCACTTATTTAGTCTTCCCAAACAAGGCCTTACTGAATCTTGTTTTGCCAAAGAAATTTTGGGCTGTAAACCTTGACTTGGGAAATATGTTCTTGCAATTTGTATGACTGTCTATTGAATCTGCTACGGATGAGAAATATAATATTCAAATAAAAATTGTTTGGGATCTTGGGCCTGAAATTTGGTATTAACCTTACTTTGTCCGGAGTTAGAGCCTTGTATAAACTGGGTCTTTAATATTGAATACTGTAATCCGAAAGAGAATGACCCACTTGAATCTTGCATATTCGGCAAATGAACTCTTGTACGAAATCCACAACCTCGGGGCCCTCGGAACCCACACTAATGAGAGTAAGGACTATCCTTCAGCAGTCCGCACAGAAGCAAGGTGACAGAAGTCTGAATAGTAGCACGGTGATAGAATTTCAAATAGTAGCACACACCCTGCTTCGGCAAGAAAGATCCCTTCTGGCAGACAACTGAGTTTACCAAGCTTGTGCCAGCAGAAGTAAAGATTGTCTCTCGAAAATTCGAGCGGAAGCAAGGCTGTCCCTTAGAAGTCCGAGGCTATCCCTCAAGAGTTTGAATAGTAGCACACACCTTACTTCGGCAAGAAAGATCCCTCTAGAAGACAACCGAGTCTACCAAGCTTGTATCAACAGAAGTAAAGATTGTCTCTTGGAAGTCCAAGCGAAAGTAAGGCTGTTCCTCGGAAGTCTGAGTGGCTCCCTCAAGAGTCTGAATAGTAGCACACACCCTACTTCGATAAGAAAGATCTCTCTGGAAGGCAACCGAGTCTACCAAGCTTGCACCAACAGAAGTAAAGATTGTCTCTCTGAAGTTTAAGCAAAAGCAAGGCAGTTCCTCAAAAGTCTGAGTGGATCCCTCAGAAGTCCGAATAGTAGTACACACCCTACTTCGGCAAGAAAGATCCCTTTGGAAGGCAACCGAGTCTACTAAGCTTGCACCAACAGAAGTGAAGATTTTCTCTCAAAAGTCCGAGCAGAAGTAAAGTTATTCCTCGAAAGTCTGAGTGGATACACACTTCTACTTCAACAGCTAATGGAAGCAAAGGCTATCCCTCCGAAGTTTGAGTAGGAGTACACTCTAATTTGACAAGAAAGCTCCTCGAAGCTCGTACTGATGGAAGCAATGGTTGTTCTTCGAAAGTCTGAGTGGGAGCACACACTCTACTTCAACAAGAAAGATCTTTTCTGGTGGGCAATCGAGTCTACTACTTCTCTTTCTTTGTCGAGGGGTGACAGATGAAAACAGTCTTCAAGTAACATAACCCAAAGAAGATACACAATATAGAGAAAATAAACTTCTAATGGAGACACACAATATGAAGGAAATAAATTTCTTCATAACATAAGAAAAATAGAACTTTTTGGACAATGTAGTAAATACAAATTGTAAATGTCATAGATATACTTCTTCTACGAAATATCGACCCTTGCTCCTAGTCCCCAGAGTTGTGAGGCCATTCGGAAAACTTTCACAAGCTGCTTAGGTTATGGTTATCATATGCCATCATAGCCACGTCTTCTAAGATATCTTAGGGCCCCTGTTCTTTGAACTCTAGCTCATCTGCTTTGATTTTTTTTTCCTAAAGATCTTTTTAAGTGTTCGGCACAATTCTGTAGGATGTCCTTATGATCAGTGGAAAACACAATAATTAAGGCCCTCGCGGTCCTTCTTCGGCAAAAGCTCTTCGATACGAGGCAACTTTAGTCCCCCCTCTGCCACCTACTCTTTGATTAAGGCCTTCACCTCCTCAACACTACATAGAAAATGAGTGTCATCTTCGCATTTTTTTCTCTTCTGACCTCTGAATTCCTCCCCCTGCGATTTTCGGGTAGAAGACGCGGAAGCCGCAGTGATAGAAGGTCCTTGGGATGTCTTGAAGTTGGTTTTATAACTAGTCTCGAACCTAATCTCTTGAGACTGAGGTATGTTCATGTTCCGAGATGCTTTAATTAGTGCCGAGAATGTGGGTAGCTTATGATTAACAAGAAGCATCTTGTACCTGTTCAATGCCCCTTCAACACAGATTTGGACCAAGTAGCTTTCCTCTACAGCCTCGTGACAATCCATGGCTTTGTCTTGGAACCTCTTTACATATTCGAGAATGTTTTCACCCTCCCGCTGCTTTTCCTTACATAGGGTAAGTGTGGTCACTTTCTCGGCCACCCAAAAGAATTTGGCATGGAATTTGTTGACCATCTCCTAACAATTTTGAATAGAGTTTGAGGCCAAGTTAACGTACCGACTATATGCTTGGTCGGTGAGGGACTTGGAGAATTCTCTCAGTCGGAGGACATGATTTGAATCATGAATCCCCAAAGTCTCAATGAACCGAACAACATGTTCTCGAGCATTTCCTTGCTTGCCATCGAATTTGATGAAGTTTGGCACTGTGTACCTCTCCGGGCATGGATAACTCAATATCTCGATAAGGTATGGTGGCTTGACATCCATATCAGGCGAAGAGGGTAAAGTTCCCTTGCTCCGTTCTAGCTCGAACATGGCTTGCACATCTGCAAGGGTGAGAAATTGTTGAGGGAGAGAACTTGATGGTGGTATTCCTGGAACTTGGCTTATAGACTCGAAGACCGAGCCTGGAGCGACTTGGCCATTTGGGTGTTGAGAATTCACCATCGGTGTAGGAATATGGTGACATTGACCATTGGCATTTATAGATATGACATTCGGTGATAGAGCATTGAATTGAGTTCCATAAACTCTGTTACACGCCATGGATATGCCGAGTTGGGCTTAAAAAGCCGTTGTCGGAGCCAACAGAGACCCGCTCGGTACATGAGTAGAATTTATAATCGGTGGAACAAAATTAGGTATGGATGGAGCACCATTTTGTAGAGAAATTTCCATCAGCCTTCCTTGAACTTCTACAGCCGCTGGAACACCATTCATTGCACCAAAAACTCCTCCAACCACCGATGGACCATGGCTCGATCCTCCAGGTGCGTGATTTTGCGCTTCATGGGCCACAGGTTGGCCATGACTTACTCCTCCAAGCATTTGATTTTGCACACCATTTTGAGTAACTTCAGGGAGAATTGGAGGTGGGTCTTGATGTTTTTTACCATTCCCAACATCACCATATAGTTGTTGATGCTTGCTGGCGCTGACTTGACCTCCATTTGTTGTTGGTGGTGCGAAAGTCGAACCCATCACCAACATGGTGTGGGTGAGATTTTGAAGGGTCATGAGAATCTCTTATTGAGTATGTTGGAGTCCTTGAATGGCTTCAAGGATGAGAGGTGGGTCTTGAACTTGAGTCCTCTCATCACCACCATTGGAAGAGCCTTGTTGATGAACTTCTTTTTCTCCCGCCATCTTCACCGAAGTTGTGTAGATTCCGGATGTTGTTAAGACCATTAACCAATCTGCCTCCCTGGTGGAGTCGCCAAAATGTATGCAAGGGTTCAAGATTGTTGTCGAAAAATTTGAAGATCTTCGAAGATCCTTGAAGATAACTCAAATTTTCTAGAAATGATGAGAGGTTTAGATTCTTTAACAGTCACAACTAGAAATACAATAACAAAGAGATGATGGAGATAAGAAATTGGGTGAAAAAGAAGGCAGAGTAGTTAGAGAGAGAATAATGGCAAGGCTCTCCTATAGATCTCCCACTTTCACTCTTAAGGTAGATAATGGAGAAAAGAAATTAGTTCTTCCCCAAGAGTTGTCTCTCCAAAATCCATCCCTTGTAAAACTATGGATGGATGTTATTTATAGGCACCACATGATGTAGGATGGAGCCCATGTGTAAGGCACATGGGGAATATTCCCTCTAACTACCTTGTCTGAGGAGGTGACCTCTCTGAGGATGAGGAAAACCCCGAAGAGGAGATCAATCTCTTAGCAAATCCTTCTTCTTAGCCACACCTAACCAATGATCCCCAATCATCCCAAAGGGTCAAGGGTAGTCCCAGAGAACGCCCTGCCGCAAAAGGGTCAGGGGTAGTTCAAGAGAATGCCCTGCCGCAAATATTTTCGAGTCTTAGGGACCCCCTATATCGTGCCACCTCAACCCGAGTATAGGCTAATTTAACTGAAGAGTGAATTTATCTCCACTCACCGTCCTCGGGATCGGGTCCTTTTTTCGGACTCCATTACGCCCATGGTTCTGGTACGTAGATCTCTGAAAGCTTCGAGCTTGCAAGTGTTCTAGGACTCGTTAATGAAGCGACTTCTAGATTGCGTCTGAATCCATTCGAAGCCAAGCACTTCAGATCTCTTGGTTTGTAGATCCGAACCCTTTTGAGTCCGAGCTCAAATAGGTCTCTAGGTTCGTGGTTCTGAACCCTTTCAAGACTAAGCAAAGACCTCGGAGAATGAATCTCCTTCGAGGGTTTCATCTCTTCTGAAAGCAACAGTTAACCTCCTTGGACACCCGTACGATCTGGACCTCCTCGAATGGGCTTGTTGGGCTTTCTTGAGAGATATATGCCTGAAATGTATCCTCCTTGGGCCAATTTGTTGACTTTGTTATGGGCTCGTTCAATAGTCCACATAATACCTTTAATATGAAAAAAAGGACCTATTAGAATATAAGTTCAAATGCATGGGATCAATTGGGATATAAGAATATGTTATGAACCAAATGAGATACAAGTCCATCAAAAAAGATTTTCCACTAAATCCCTTTTTTTTAAATCTTAATTATAGCTAATATTAATATAACATGTGACTACAATAAAATAAAATGAATGTTTGTTATAAAATTATTATGATCTCTCTCACTTGAGAGGTAATAGGCAAATGAAAAAGATGATTTAATAAAAATATTATATCTAAATCACATACTATTTTTTCTTAGTATTTTTTTATGTCTGAATTTTTGGTCTTTGGCATTACTCTTTGGTTATATTTAGTTATAAGGAGCACTTGAAAAATATTGGGACCAATAAGAAATCAGGAGGAGATTTCAAGAGACAACAAAAATTTGAGAAGATAAAATCAAATTTACTTAGGGTGATTCTACTTGCACCACTATTTAACCTCTTTACACCCTCCATCTCATTATACCACTAAAAAAAATGTAATTCTCATTACATCCCAATATATTACCAAAACTAACCCTAAATTAACTATGTCATCTCTTTACACCACTAATTTTGAAGGGAAAAGAGAGAAGCAACAGAGGAAGAGAAAAATAGGCAGGACGAGGGGTTCCGACACAAAGAAGACGAGTTGTTCGGACGGCGAGAAGGGGTTCGAACGGCATTGTGGTCTGTGTTACCAGCCAAAATGATTGAACTCATTATTCTCATTCGCCAAAGGTAAGCAAAAAACTCTTCTTTCTCTCTTTATATTGACAGACATATATATGTATCTATATATGTATCTCTATCATTTATATCATCATTTTTTGTGAATAAACAAAGAATAACACATTCCCAACATAGTTTTGGTGGTTTTGATCTTCAAATTTAAGTGGGTTTGTGATTTTTGGTGCTAGTTTTGAATGTTGAAGTTTAGATTTTCGTTCTTTGTTTTGTCAGATTTTTTTTTCTCTGTTTTACATGTGGTTTTGAATGGTGAAGCCTCCTTTTTGAAGGTCTATCAAAGTTTTTCCCTAACAAAATCCAACCAACTATAAATCAATTCTTATTTACTCTTTTTGGTTACTGTAGGAAAATGTATTATTTGTTTTCCATGAAATTTTACCTGGGTCTACAAACCTTATATGGAGCAAGATCCATTTTATTGTTGGTTCTATTTTTCATTGCTTTATTCGTAAGATTAATTGGATCAAAATGATAATACAAAATTCAAAATATTGAACTATTAAAAAACTATCACCAATTGACACTTATCCCTCCCCAAAAATTAAAACATAATAATAATCTACCACTAATTTGTAAGTCTGTGTGAAGTTTTTCTTAAAAGACCTTACTAATTGACGAACCTAAACTTGAGATGAGATTTAGGGACTCTCGAATATATTGGGGAAAAAAATATGTAGTAACACTAATAATATTTTGTGTGCTTACATAAAGGATCTCTTAGAGGATCTATTGTAGGCTAATGGTAGATGGGAGAAACCATGGTGCATTGGAAGGCATATTAATGTTGTTAGATAGATACCCATTTGAGGGACCTGGAGTTTCACACATATTTCCATGACTATGAGTTCTTTCTTGGATTTCATAGATGTTCCTAAGTTGATGGATGTACCTTTAGATGGGGCAAGATAAATGTTTTGTAATAATAGAGAGATACATACCCTTTCAACGATTAAACTTTTTTTTTTCTCTCTCTCTCTCTTTGGATTAGGAAGAGCACTTCTCTCCCTGTTCTTCAACGTCTTTATCCACGTCCAATCTTGGACCATTTTCCCATTATTTTTGGGTTGTGTAGGCTTTTAGATTTTAGCTTTAGGTTGTGAAGCATAGTGGTAAAAAGTAGTTGATGCGTTTTTTTATGCCCTGTACGCGGTAGAAGTAGCTTGACAAGATAAGGATAGGATGATGTGGGAAGATAATAATGGAAAATTCTCATTCAAATCCTACCATGATATTCTTGGCATTAGCACAAATATATATTTTCCTTGAAAAAAAAAATGGAATTTAGAAATCAGGGGCTTTGTCTAAGGTGGCTTTTTTTTTTTATTATTTTTTATATTTGGACAATAGCCTTGGATTTTATCCTCACTACTAATAATTTAGGTAACAGGCGTAAAACGTTACCAAAATTGAGTTGCATGTGTCGACGAGCAGAGTAATACATGGATCACCTTCTTATCAATTGTAATGTAGCGTGAGAGTTATAGAGCTCATTATTTTCTATTTTTGTGTCCATTGGGTCATGTTGGCTTCAGTTATTTCGTTGTATGAATCTTGGGTTATAAGCTACAGGAATGAGAACAGTGAAGAAGGCTTTAATGATAGCTCCCATGTGTGTGTGATGTGGTGGTACATATTTTTGATGATAGCTCATTATTTTCTATTTTTGTGTCCATTGGGTCATGTTTTTTAGTATTTTTTTGCGTGGGTGTGGGCTATAACTGAGATGAAGGTTTAGTGACTGGGTTTGAGGCTAATTTTTCTTAGTATAGTTTTATTTATAGACATTTATCTGTACATTTTGAAACTCTCTCTGAAGTGATATTTCCAAAGAGATGGGATTTAGGTTTGTCTTGTTCAACTTATGTACTGAGGTGGTGCTCCTTTTAGCACTTTTGTGAATAATACTTATACATATATATATATATATATATTTAGAACTTTAAAAGCAGCTGGTACTTTAGTTATATATCTAATAACAACTAAATTAGAATACATACAAAATCATTACAATAAAATAGACTTAAAGAGATGTAATTAAAAATAACTCCATTACAAGAGAAAAAATTGTCAATTTAAATTAGGGAAAAAGATTTGAGACGCACAATGGTACATGGCTAGTTGTTATATGTCAACTTTTAATACAAAATGTAAACAGAAAGAATTTTATACAATTTTAAGCATATTTTAAGAATAATAAACTTTTTCTATAACAATAAACAAGCATAACCCAAGAGAATGAGTTACACCTTCGTCTAAAAATGAATCCATACACTTAGATGGTTTTACAGAATATTGTACAATTGCTCTTTAACCAGAAATCTCATCTAGCTATGTACACATGTTATATGTATCTGAATCTAATATATTTATTGTCTTGCTTTTGTGTACTTCTAATGATCTAATGAATGATGACAACATTTTGGCTAGGGAAATAGAGTCCATACCTGTAATTAGAATTTTTTTTTCCTTTTTCTATATGTTTGCACATTCAATTTTTTTTTTTTTATAAAAAAAATTGCATTTTATCTATGAAATTCTGGTTTCTTAGCTAATATTGTTTACATCAATCAATTAACATATATGAGTTTTTGATGATATTGAATTTAATTTTTTTTAACACGTAAATGATTAGTGGTGTCTGACGTAAGAGGCCAACGGCATCCAACAGAAGACGTGCTAGGCAAACAGAACCTGAAGCATAGGAAGTGAATGTCCTTATGGAGGAGGATGACCATGTCAATGTGAATAATGATTATGTCGACGACGATGTTGGTGTGGAGGATGACGATGTCGATAATGATATTGGTGTTGTCATGACCCAAACCGCCCCTATGGATTAAGGTCATAACCGGCCAATAATCATGAGATTACCTACATCCTCAAACCTGATTAAATATGTTTCAGAAGAAATAAAGGGGCCAAGACGAAAGTAGACTTAAAAATTTTGTCCAATGAGCTGTCCTTACATGGCATAGCAAAATTATCCCAAAGACATTCCATAATAACTCACACATACAGGCAGAATTAAGATCTTGGACATCCAGGAACTTCAAAATGTAGTCAGCCAAACAAAAGTTTATATCCATGGGTGATCCAACGTATTCACCAAAGTAGCAAAAGAGTAAACAAAAGAACAAAAACAAAGTCTCATACATGAGACGTTCGGGCTGACTCCACAAAACTTGACTTCCTCTCACATTCTTTACAGAGGCTGGGTTTGGACATCTCTTTGCTCACCTACATACATACAAATGAGAGTGAGTGAAAGTCCAGTGAATAATATCAAAATAAAGAAGTTACATGAATGAAATTCATAACAGACATATCAAACGTCTTAGGCCCATTCATGTTTCTATCTAATACATCAAACGGCCTCAGGCCCAAACATATCAAACGGCCTTGGGCCCAATTCATTCTTGTCAAACGGCCTTGGGCCCAATTCATTTATGACAGACAGCCTCGAGCCGAATTCATTCTTATCAAACGGCCTCGGGCCCAACTCATCAATGTCAAACGGCCTCGGGTCCAATTCATTCATGTCAAATAGCCTTTGGCCCAATCATTCATGTTAAACGGCCTTTGGCCCAATCATTCATGTTTATTCGCATTTCATACTCGAAATCATAATCATAATTGTAATCCAACAGCCTTATTCAATCATATGGCATAACGAATATTCGTCCACAATTCAGATTAACAAATCCATGAAACTTATACAGAAATAAGCATTTGAAAAGTAACATACTTCAAAATATCTTTACTAAGATACTACTCACAGTGTTTTGCCGATGGATTTGCCCTTGCGCTTGACCCTACACATTTCATAACACGTTGGGTCATAAGCGATTCAATTCGTTCATAATTGTTTATTTCTTTTTGGCCTCTTTCTTATCGTTTTAGTTCATTTACAATGCTCAATGCATGCCTAAGAGTGCTTAGAAATGAAAGAGAACGAAAAATGAAACATAAAACAACTTTTCAAAATTTCTGAAACAGAGCTCTCCGCTCGAGCGTAGCTTTGATCACTCGAGCGGCCTGTAAAGCTCTGTAAAAGTACTGGTTGCATGAATTTTACGCTCGAGCGAGATTTTTGACGCTCGAGCGAGGAGTCTTGCAAAACAGGGTTCGCTCAAGCGTAAGGCCTGCCGCTCGAGCCACTGTGTAAATCTTTGCAAAACTTCTAGGAGCTAAATTTTCACGCTCGAGCGAGACTTTCTTTGCTCGAGTGGACTGGTCGAATTCTGGGTTTTCCAGCAAGCTATTTAAGCTCCAAAACATAACTCCAAGGGCTCCAAAGTTTGCAAATTAATGCCAAAACATAGAAAAACATTGAGTAACATAAAAACTTAGGTACTTTGAAACCAATTTTCCAAAATCATGGTCCATTCCCAAAATCATTCCAAATCCTCCTTATCAATTTCAAAACTTATGCATTCAAACTTTATACAAACTTCATATCTTCATGAATCATGCATGCATGTTAATTTTTTACTCCAATTCTATTTCAAATGGTACAAATGATGCTTATAATCATGAAGTTCATCAAAATTATGCATGCATGTAAACTATGGTGCACAATTCTTCATGTTTAACATGCCTTATGCTAGATCATGCAATTTCATGGAAATTCATGGCAATTCTATATATGCATGAATAAATGGACCCCAAATTCTTCATATTGTTCTTGAACTCACTTAACTATAGATTTACACTCATGGTTTTGAGTTTAATTACTCACCTAGAAGCTCCAATCTTCCAAATTCTAGCTAGTTCTCGAGTGAATCTTCTCAATCTCTAAGCCTCTTACTTAATTCTCATACTTTGCCTCTACTCTCTCTCTAGAACCGTCTCTCTCTCTCTCTCTCTTTAGAGTGTATTTCAGATTTTGAGCTCAAAAATGGTAAGCTTAAGTGTAAATAGGCCTATATATATGCTTGCCTAATCAACCTTGATTAAGTCTAATTAATTGTGCCTATTTCAATCAATTAAATCTAATTAATTTGGTCCGAATTAATTTTTAATTAAATTTCATCGTAAGCTCTAAAAATCATGCTAAGCGCAAAAATACAGTCAATTCAGTTTCTATCGCCTCTACGACCTTTAATTAAATTTCATAGCAGAAAATCAAACAGATTTTCCTATGGTCAACAGATAGAAATTCAAAAACACATATAATCATATAAATGGCACTCAAAATCATATTAAGTACATAATCACGATCATAAGTAAGATTAATTAACATAACACAGGACAGGGTTATCACAGGTGTAGAGGCTGACCTCATGGAAAACGATGTTGGTGTGGATGATGACAACACAGAACCGGTTCTAGGTGCTCTAGAGGATCCTTCTTTGCTAATTAGCTTTCGTAACCATGTTGCTGCTGTTGTTTGGAAGAAAAAGGTATTTTTTTTTTAATTTCTCAACAATAAACTAATCATATATACTATATGCTTCAAATTATTTATATGTTTTATGTAAAATGCGGGAACGAAGACCTCTTAAATGTTTGAATCGTTCTCAAAAGCTTGCTGAGTGGCCATGGGTGTCACCAACAGTTGAAAATGCTAGGTGGAGACATTTGGTTGAGCAATCTGGTCTTAGTGTCCTTGTTAATCACACATATCGGCATGGCAATAGAGTGGTAATATCTGTATTCATGGAAAGGCGGCATCCAGAGACAAATATATTTCACATGCCAGATGGTGAGATGACAATCACGTTGGATATGTGCAGACCATACTTGGCATTCCAGTCACTGGCAGAGCTTTGTCATGTCCTAAGTTAACAAGATATGAGGCTGCTGAACTAGTGAGTTTTACTTTGGGAGTGCCAGTGAATGATGCATTCACAGAATTAGTTCAATCTCGTGGTCAATCCATGAAGTTGGAGTGGTTGAGAATCAGATTTCATGAAGTTGAAGATACATATGATGCAAATTTCATACAGTACGTAGCCAGAGCTTACTTGCTATATTTATTAGGTTGTACCCTTGTTGCTGACAAGAGTGGGACTCGAGTATCTATTGCTTACCTACACATGTTAACTGACATTGATGTTGTTAGCTCATACGCATGGGGTACTACAGCTTTGGCATTCCTGCATAGACAATTAGGACTTGCTAGTAGGGTTGGCGTTAAATAGATTGCGGGTTACTTGAAGCTATTGGAAGCGTGGATTTATGAGCATTTTCGTTTATGAAGGCCTCATCCAAATTTGTCATATTCTGATGAACAACCTCGTGTCTATCGTTGGAGTCTACGGAGAAATAAGGGTTTTACAAAAGACCACTTGCAGACATTACAAGAGCAGCTTGACATGTTACGTGCTAATGAGGTTAGGCATTTTATAATAGTGTCATATTGTAAACAAATAAGATTTTACAACTAACATTATGCATTGCCTATTTGTAGGTCGAGTGAGATCCATACTATTTATGTAGGACACACCATCCACTTCATGACATTACATATTATACTAGATGCTTGAAATGCTTTGATATTGTTGAACCCCATCACCCCAATAGGGTGTTGTGACAGTTTGGTAGGGTCCAAACCATTCCACCAGCTCCATTATCTCTTATTCGAGCTATACGAGGCAATAAACTAGGACAATACAGAATCATATATAAATACCATGACATGATAGAGGCACAATGAGAGAATCATGTATTGTCCAGTAACGCTCATAGTGTGCATGTACAGCAGAGCCCATCTGAATATGTACGGGGATACCACCAGTGGTATGCTCGTGTTTCGCATCGAGTTGTTTAGAATCCTGCGCACCACTCTCAATTTGATCCACGTGTTCAACATCTTGAGAATGATGTTAATATGGATCTCGAGTGGGTAAGTGAATTGTGAATTAACTTATTTCACTTTTAAGTGGTTCACCATAAATCAAACACTAAGTATGATTTTTATCATTTTTTTCAGATGTAATGATGCTACTTTCAGTGTTAGTGCTGTAGTCCATAGGCTCAGTCGTGATGAGTGTGCCTTGCACCCTGACATGCTGTGTGAAACCATTGGTAGGTTGTTGCAAGTTCTTGATGGACAGAGTGGGGGATCTACATCAACACGTACACAACATCAAGTCTACTACTGTAAACATCGTAGGATGGACCGTACATGAAGATTGGGATCTAGTTTTTTTTTATGTCATAGTTATGTGAATGTGTTGATCGTACATGAGAGTTGGGATCTAATTTTTGTTTGATGGCATAGTTTTTGTGAATGTCTAACTCGTATAGAGTTTGGGATATACTTTTGTGTTTACCGTACATGAGAATTGGGATCTAGTTTTTTTTTTAGGATGGTGTGGGTGTTGATTTCCGGCCACACAACTAAACGGGAAACTCAGCTGGAGAGTACCGGTAGAATAGATTAAGCCCAACAACCTGCACAAGAAGATGAGAATCCGACTGTGGTTCATCCACCCGGGGGCATTCCGATGATCAAGTCAGTAATCAATATCTCTCAAAGATAGCAAATTGTGCTTAAACTCACAAGAAAGAACTTACCTCAGACCCACGAGGGTACCTTACTTTTATAACCAACAATGACATGATCCCCTTAAAAGCCTTACTTCAATGGACTCAGGTTGCATGCTCATCCTGGACCCTCATCTAAATAAAGATAAAATCTTCTTGAGCCTTATCTCTATCCAGACTATGATCCTCCCTTGTTCTAGGTGTAGACACCCTATTTTTTGACCGCCCGTAAGACTTGGGCGGTTTATTCCAAACACCCGATGATGAAAGTTATACTGTGTAATCTTTTGAATTTTTAGCGAAGAAATTTGGATTCAAGCTCTAATTCCAAACCTTGCACCCCATTTTGGCCAAATTATTTTAGACCTTAAAACCCTCCTTTCAAAATATTTTTTCCAAATGCTTCTACGATGTTTCGAGGCTCGCATTTCGTTTAAAACATTGCACTTTCGGTAAACCAAGTAAGAACAAATTGGAAATACAAGCAAGGGAGGTGAACTTTTTAAAAAATATTTAAAACATCTTATTTATAGGTTTGGAGTTGAAGAAAATAGGAGGGGAGGGAAGAAAACCAGTTTGGAGAAGTTAGGCATTAATTCGATTAAGATAGAAATGAGAAACCTTTACTAAAATAGACATATCTCTTTTCACACTTAGAATTTAGATGTGGGGTTACCACCATTGGAAAGTAGACTTCTGGGGCTTCAAGTTAGACTAAAGAATCACCCAAAATCGAGTCCGGATGAAAGAGATATGCCCGTTTGAAGTCGAGCCTGAATGCAGATTTTTAAAGCCCGATCGGGTCCATTTAGAACCAGCTGGACCTCAATTAGGCCCGGCCGTGGGTTTTGAGGCTCGGTCGGGTCTCAACGGCTCCAGATAGATAGCTGGCGGGAATTGAACAAATATCTTTGTTTGAAGATATTTATGATCTTTCTGGCTCAAACTCTATAAATAGGACCTCACACTTCAGATTTTAAGGTTAGAAAAATTTTCCAAAAGGCTTAGACATTGACGAGAGCTCTTGAACCTTCAAGTTTCTTTGTTCTTCAAATCAACTTTCACCCTCCATACACCATTAAAGCTTGGATTTGAAGCTTTCTTGTAGAGAATTCAAGGTATATTTTTAGAACCTAGAGGTTAGAGAATTGTTCTAGGAGATATTTGTAGAAGCTTAGACATAACTTCCTTACAAAAGCTTTTCTGACCTTCAAATCATCTTTAGCTATACATACACAATACATACACCATTAGAGCTTGTTCTTGAAGCTTTTTGTTAAACTTTCAAACCATGTTTCATAAACTTGAGGGTGTTTGGAATCAAGTTTGATCAACAACCAAAACTTGCTCTCTTTAAGAGGTATAAGCTTGTCACCTTTTCCTTGCTTTCATTTCCATTATTTTTCTATCTTTTTCTTGAGTTTTTATACTGTTTTAGATCCATTCCAAGTGTTGAAACTTGGGTTAAAGAGCTACCAAAGGGTAGAGAGGTTTAACACCCTTTCTTACATCTTATTCCATAGCTCATACCCTTTGTTCTTGCACTCTTTTCTTTGGTTTTTTTACACTGATTTTCAGAGTTTAAAAGGTCTAAAAAACATGGTTTAAAAGTCTCAAATGTGGAGGGGTTAGCCACCTCTCCTTGATTTTGCGTACTAGCTTTACATCTCTTGCTTTTGTCTATCTTTTTGTGCTCTTTAAACACACTTTTAGCCACTGCTTATTGGGCTGTTTTGGGACTGTTCTTAGACTATTTTGGGGCTGAAACATGTGATTTAAAATTGCAAAAAGTAGAGGGGTTAGCCACCCCTCCTTAGGCTTTGTTCCATAGCTTTTTCTCTACTCTTTTTACTTACTTTCTCTTGCTTTTTAGCTACTGTTTTTGTACATTTTAGGGGCTGTTATGGGTTGTTTAATTCATTTAAATAGTTTATGCTTTGAATATCATACTTGTTGTGTTGTAAGTCCTCATGGCTTCGGTTGTTTAGGCCTTAGACACCGAGTCATTTGAGTTGATAGTTTTATTTACTTAGTTTTCAAGCGAAGAATTTTATTTTAAATAATCAATCTCGCATAACCATTTCTGTAACCTCCCTCTTTTCTTCTTTTCTTTTGTTTGAGAGTTATTTCAACCGATTGATGGTTATTCAAAACATGAAAAGGAGACCTATGCTCAATGGCTTAATCTCTACGGAGGTTCATCGTCAACGGCATGGTCTCTCTTTCATGTTTAGGATCAGCTCTTGTTTGACGTTTCTTCTCGTTTAGTGGACTTAATTATCACTTTGGACAAATGGACTATAGAATGGAATGGACTAAGAAAATTGCTAAAATGAACCAACCAATGTAAAGAAAATGAGTTATATTGCTTGGGTTTGACCGGACGTTATGCCGAGTCCATTGTGTCAAGAGTTGTTTTACATCAATTCATGATGTTTTGATGAACCTTGAAGCGTCTCTACCTCCCTCTTCGAGTTCACTCCATGATAGGAGGGAGGGGTGGTCGTTGTTCATTGCATTTATTAATCTTTGTCCAAATTGTACCCGAAATTATCAAGCAATCAACTTCATCATTGATGGTTTTGGAAACGATTCCAACCTTCTCTCGAGGCTTTCCCATGACAGAGAAACGTGAGAGGGACAAACAGAGTCTAGAATAACTTTGACTGCACTGTTTTCACTTCAGAGCACAAAACAGGATTTTGCATGAAATTAAGGCACGGCTAGCCCTTTGGGACCCGGCCATGCCTCATTGAGGCACAGCTAGCCATCAATGTTTGGTTAGCAATATGTTTTGCAGAAAACAGAAGGCAGTGGCTGAAAGTGAAACAGAGCAGGCCTGGGCAGACAGAGCTATTCTTGGACACTGTGCGTGCAACCCTTGCATATCCTCGCTTGCATCATTGTTGTAAATTAATGCCTCGAGTATTGTTGTAATTAATTTATTATTATTGTTATAATTAGTCTTGTTAATCATAAGTGTTGTAATTATTATTGTTTATTTGTAATTGTTATAGCTAGTTTATTTCCCATTATTATCCTTGTTGTAATAGAATAGTTAGCTAGTTAATTCTTTGCTTATTTATTCATTTGGTTTTGTAATAATTAGTTTAATTTGGACTTTCGGAACCCTCTTGTGCCAGGGCAATTATGCAATAAATTGTATGTCTTCCAACCCCACGTCCTTCTCCCTTTTAGTTACTCGCTTACAATGGTTAGTATAGGACATCATTTTTCAAATTAGCATTCTTATGCATTGCATCCATTGTCTTGCATGGATCCAAGACTCGGCTCATCATACTAAATATCAATGTTCAAATTCATTACTTGAATATGTGCTTTATCGCATGTCTTAAATGGAATCATATGCGATGTTCATAGCTGAGCCTATTAAAATTACATAATGTGTGCGTTGCATTTAGTCATATTGCGTTAATTAGGAGCATGTATATTTTTCTAATTATTTTGCTTTGTTTTGGCTCGGAGTACTAGGTGAGTAATTATGTGTTTTAGCATCTTGCATCGAATGTTTGTGTTACCATGTCAAAGCATACTTACATGAGTCTAATTTCTTAAATGATACAACTGTTTGAATGCCTGTGGATGAAGACTAGTTGCTTGAATTGAGATAGTTTGATTAATGTCCATTTTAAGCCCACTTTTTTAGGTGGCAAATTCACAAAACAATTTCCAATAAAACACAAAATCAAATGTTCCAATTCTTCCAAATTAATCTATATTTGTGTATGTGTCACATAGTAAAAAATAGCTAATAATCGGAACAAGAGCATATAATGTAAATAAAAATCACATCATGATTAATAGAGGCCGATCTTTGATCGGGCGAGTGGGGTGCTCAATTCATGACCTTCCCCTCTCGTACCTAAGTTCCTGAGTCGAGACACTTTGGTGATGATAGATAAGTGGCCTTTAGCACGAGTCTCGGGTTTCCTAAATTTCCCAAAAAATATTTAGGTGGCGACTCTGAAATCTGGCAAAGTAGTACATTTTTGGCATTTGATTCAAAACATCAATTTTCCAAAAGAATTGCCAAATTTGGACTCTTTTTTTGTTTTCACTGTTTCACATTGCACTTGTGAAATCAGATTCAGAACCATGGGAGTCTAAACTGTAAGGCTATTCGTCTTTCGAAAGGAGCACAAAAAGTCGAGCTATACTAGGACTCTTGTCCCTTATCTGCTTATCTCAGATTCCGGTATCTCTGCAGATAAACTCGGCTTAGCCAAGATCATCTTGGTACATGGCCAAGCCACGTGGCACATCGGCTAACACTTCGGCGTCACTTTAGCCACGTGCTGTCACTCACAAAATACGTCTCCACAACTGCCCCCTAGGTTCTATTATCTTGGCAACCTGAAGTACTGGGACCTACATAGTTTTGTCTCTATAGCATGTCGGCTTGTCACAACCCAAACCCGCTCCTATGGGTTTAGCATCGCAACCGGCCAGTAATCCGAGATTACCGAAGGCCTGCTTAACAGTAATGACAGTAAAACAGAGTAAGGGGCTGGCGGAAACCAAATAGTAATAAAAAGATGTCCAATGAGCTGTGATAATCTGAATGCAAAAAGACTTTTATGCACAAGCCACATTCAAAACCAAAACATATATACATACATGATGTACACAAACATCCAGGTTAGGGACCAAATCCCTTCACCATAACTGTATAGTTAAATCTTAAACATTCATTACAGATCAGAGACAGGAAGAGTGAAACTGAGACACCCCGAAGCAGCCTTAGCTTGAACAGACTTGGAACCTCGAAGTGAGGCATAAAGGTTGGCTTGACAAAACGAGAGCTTAACTTGACACTCCTAGCTTCGGTCCTGTGCCTGGACACCTACATATAAATATAAACAGTGAGCTAAAACCCAGTGAATAACATATGCGTAAAGGGGTTAAGAATGAATGTCCTTTCAGTAATTAAAACAATCAATTCTATCAGTAAATCAGTTAGTCAATCAGTGGCACATCTATCATGCCATAACAGTTATTTAGAAACCATAATAGTCATATGTGGTACATCCAATAGCAAAACAGTGCAGTAGGTCTTAACAGACCGAACAGTCAGTTAATGGCCATCAAACAGTAAACAGTAGTGGTCCCAACATTGGAACCGACAGAGATCTCTGTAATAGTAGCAGTAACAGTACAGTAACAGTAAGTTGCTAAGGATGCCACAAATACAGTTTACAAATAGGACAAACATTCATTTAGTAAACGATGTCATTTCAGGAAGCAGTATAATCAATCGTTCAGTAATAGTCATAATTGAACGTATCTTTACAACATTGTTACTCACAGAGCACTGGGCTAAAGACAGGCTAGTCAGCGTCCTCGGGTGCCAACCCTACACAGTTACAGAATAAACACACACTAAGTTACACATTTGGGATTAATAGCTTAGCCCCCTAAACTTGACTCGGTGTGGTTCAATAACATTATCCTCATTAAGATGCCTTAAACATGGCCTAGGAATGCCTAGGATGGAATGAGGATGTAAAGATGCACTTTAAAACACTTTTCAAAATTTGCTGAAACAGGGGTCTACGCTCGAGCGTGGCTTTCTACGCTCGAGCGGACATGCAGATAATGAAGCTCCGTTTGAGCGCGACTTCCTTCGCTTGAGCGGGATGCAAACTCATGAAAAGTACTGGTTGCATGATATTCACGCTTGACGAACACTCGACCTCCGCTCGAGCATGAAACTCAGGTCCTCGCTCGAGCGTGAATTATCTCGCTCGAGCGAACTGCAAAACACATGAACTTCTGGGTATATGCATTTCACGCTCGAGCGTTACTTTATACGCTTGAGCGGAAGTACATGTACTTAGAGTGTACGCTCGAGCATGAAGTCCTCCGTTCGAGCGTGGATCTAAAATCTGGGATTTCCAGATTGATCCCCAAGCACAAAACTCAATTTCTAAAGCTTCAAACTCGATTCTTCTAGGCTAATTTTCTGGAAAACACTTGAAAACCCATAGTGCAACATGTTTTTGAAGATCATTTGTAAAATCAAGCCTAAAGGTAAGTCAATTGAACACAAATTTCAAAGAAACTAGAGGAATAATGCAAGAACATCACATACATGAGTTCTAATAAATTTCAATTCTCCAAAACATGATCAAATGCAAGATTGAGCTCAAAATTATGGTGAATTCATGGACCATAACTAAAACATGAACATGTATGTGGAAATTCTCATGAAAACAACCTCAAAATTTAAGAATATGTACATACATGCATGAATTAATCCTCAATTCAACTCTTTCAATGAATTCTTGACTTTAAACTCCAAATTTCCATGAAACATGTATGAAACAACTTAGATTCACAATCAAGAAGGTGAATGTCCTACCTTAGGTCTTGAATTTCAAGTATGGAAGCCTAATTTGCAAATCTTCTCTAATTCCCCTAATTTTCCAAGCCAAACTTCTTGTTGAATAAATTTTCTCCTATTCTCCCTCTCTCACTTGGTTTTGGTCTAAGAAAATGGCTGAAGAGATGATATGAAATGCAACAATTAAGTCCCAAACAAAGTTGTAGAAAATAGCCACCCAATGGCAAAAGTGTGAATAGCCTAGGCTCAAATAACTTAATATTAACCATGCTAATTTAATCATTCCGAATTGAATTTTAATTAAACCTACCATAAAATCACATAAATTCTAATTAGCATATAACGCTAATCAATTTCCGAATCGGTCGCTGATAAGGCCTTCAATTTGCAATTCAAAGTCAAAACATGAACAGATCATTAAATGACAAACAGATAGAAATGCAATTAAGCAACATGCTAATGAAATCAAGCTAGGATTCCATCATAATCAATCACTTATCATGCTCAATCACAGTTTAACACTAATCAGAGGTGAGGGTTGTCACACGACTAAAATTTCATTTCTTCTTCACAACCGAGATCATCTCGTCGGTTTCAAGTAACCAAGACTCTGCTGCCCATTCTACTAAGGATCAAGAACCAAGAATCAAGTTCTTCAAGTCTCTCACCTGGGATTGCTCCTGTAGCCCAGGTTATGGCCTCACTAATTCAAGAATTTCAAGGGTTCTAACTGTGCATAAGTGTAAACACCCCATTTTTGACAAGCCTTACAACTTGGACACCATTGCATGCACACCCGATGATGAGATTATATGCTTACTAAGTGCTCGAAGCCCTAAACGGAATGCCACAACTTTAAGCCTTTCAAACTTTGTACACCTGTTGCCTCATTCTTGGACCAACCTTTGGTTTTCGAGCCTGCAGCCTCTGGTGGCCTGCCGGCCACCCCTTTTAGGCTGTCGGCCATCACTTCTTGGTTGTTGGCCTATTGCCGGCCACTAATGTGGCTTGCCGGCCACCAGTGATGGACGGACGGCCACCACTGATGGCTGGCCGACCACCAGTGTATTTTACAGATATTTTATGCCAGTTGTGCTAGCTGTTTGCACAAATACATGCATCTTTACCGACGTGTAGGGTTCGATCTCCTTGAGGAAATTTCATGTTTTCTATATATAAGGACCCCCTCTCTCTTGTAGCAATGTTAGAAAATTTTGAACTAAAAAATTCTCCTCTCTCTACAATTCTCTCTCTCTCTAGCAAATCTCTACGCTGTAGCCTCTAATTCCTTAACTTTTGCCTACACACCCTTAACCAAATCTTCTCATCTTTGAGCTGAGGTGTTCTTGAGCTTAGTTTGAGCTCTAGAGGGTGTACTTACTTGGTTTTATTTCTTGGAATTACTCTTCTCTTCAAGAGGTATAAGGCCTTGCCTCTTTGCTTGCTTTCTCCACTATTATTTCTACTATTTTCCCACTGTTTTTGGGCTGTCAAAACTCTGTGTTTTTTGGGCTAAAGCTTGGGTTTAAGGCCATTAAAAGTTGAGGGGTTGATAGCCCTTCTTTATACCTTGTTTTGAAGGCCTTTGCCCTTATGTTTCCCACCATTTTACTATCTTTTTCCAAGCTTTTAAACACTGATTTTCAAAGCTTTTTCAATGGCCAAAATCATGTTTTGAAGTCCAAATTTGGAGGGGTTAGCCTCCCCTCCTTGTGTCTTATTTACTAGCCTAGTTTATGTTATGTGTTTGCTTAATTTTCTAGCCATTTATAGCTTAATTCCAGCATGTTTTAACCTCTGATTTGGACATTTTTAACTCTGTTTTGGGTTGGTTAAGTTATTTGAGTCTTGTTTTGCATGCTTCTAGTGTAAGTATCCTCACAAGCTCAGTATTTTAGGCCTTTAGACACCACTTGTTTGAGTTGATTGCATTGTTTTAGTGTTTTTCGCACTTAATTTCAGCAAGCATAATCTCTACAACCTCCCTTATTTCTTCACTCTTTGTTTACTTTGAGGATTGTTTCAACCTTGGGATTGCTTAGGCTTAAGATTAAGGTCTATGCTTAATGGTTTAATCCTCTTTTGGGGGTTCATTATCAATAGCATGATACCTCTCTCTTGCCTTAAACTACCCCTTGTTTGACACTTCCTTCTCTTTTAGAGGACTCAACTCACCAATGGACTTAATTGGTTAAAGAATGAGAGGGTAATTGAAAGGATAACTAAAAGTTGAAACTAAAATTGTGCAAAGATAAGAATTTGATTGTGTCTTGGTGTGTTCAATCGGACGTTAATTGAACACATGGAACTTGGATCATTTCATACTTGCTAGTGATGAAACGATCCAAGTCTCCAAGGTCAATCACTTCCCTTGATCTTCCATGAAAGGAGAGGAGGTTTGTGTCTTTTTTTTCTTGCATTTATTGAAATTGCACACTTGGAGTCACAAGCCATCATGCAATGAAATTGCTTGAATTGGTGGTTTGTGGCTTAAGTTCACATTCCTTGGATTTGTTTATGAAAATGAGAGGTGAGTTGTGCAGACAACCCTTGAAAATACCCTATACATGCACTGTTTGTCCTCTGTTGCAGCATGATGATCTTGTGCAGCAATGGCCGGCAGGTGGCCGGCAGACCACCTCCATGGCCGGCTGGTGGCCAGCAATCTTCACCAGTGGCCAGCCAGCCACTAATGCAAAGCTCAGAAATGTGGTTGTAAGGTGGAGCAGATTTGTTCTGGAAGTGTTTAACTATGCAAACAGAAGCATTCGGAAGCAAAACAGTGGTTTTTTCGGGTGGAATCCGAGCATGCGCATGCACATCCCTCGTTTCCTGAGGCATAGTAGTTAGTTGTTTAGTTTAATTACTTATCCTAATTACACCTGCGTTGTAATTATTTAATTAGTTAGTTAACTAGTTAATTAATTCAAGTGTTGTAATAATTAGTTAAGTAGTTTAGCTATTTATTCGGTTTGTAATAGTTAGTTAATTAGCTAGTTAATTCATTCGGACTCTCCTTCAATCCCACGTCTCTCTCCCTTTTACCTACTAGCTTACGATGGTTAATTTAGGAACATCACATTTCGTTTAGCATACCTTATACTTGCATCCATTCATCTTGTATTGCATGCACCAAGGCTCGGCGCATCATTCTAACTGCATCATTGTTTAAATACATTCTTTGAATATGTGCTTAGACCGCATGTCTTGAATTGAGTCATATGCCATATTAGTAGCCGAGCCTAGTAATTGCATATTACATGTGTTGCATTAGACATTTGGCATAGTTAGGAACATGTATTTTTCTGACTAGTTTCTTTTTTGGCTTGGAGTACTAAGTGAGTTTTTAGTGCTTTAGCATACTTGTATGAGTATGAATGACTTCCATGACTAGCATGCTTGCCATGAGGCTAAATGCTTACTTGTTAAACTGTTTGAGTGCCTGTGGATGAAGGCTTATTGTTTGAATTGGAATGATTCAATGAATGTACGTTTAAGCCCACTTTGTCAAGTGGCAAATTCACAAACTTTAAGCTCACTTTGTTAAGTGGCAAAATCAAACCCTTTTCGAAAAACAATTATGAAATTGAATTGTTTCAATTTAGGCAAACTAGTCTATACCTTGTATGCACACATCACATAGTAAATGCTAGCCTAATAAACCAGAACAAGAGTATATAATGTTGATAAAAATCATATCATAATTAGTAGAGGCCGATCTTTGATCCGGCGAGTGGGGGTGCTCAATTCATGACCTTCCCCTCTCGTACCTAACTTCCCGAGCCGAGACAATCTTCGTGATGACGGACACGTGGCCTTTGGCACGAGTCATGGGTTTTTTAGATTTTTTAAAATATTTAAGTGGTGACTCTGTATCTGGCAAAGCAATCCATTTTTTGGCATTCTTTGATTCAAAATCAATTTTCCAAATGATTTGTCGGATTTAGACTCTTTGGTGTTTATCTATTTCACATTGCACTTGTGAGATTAGATTCAGAACCGCGGGAGTCCGATTGTCTACCACAATGGCTCTTGAAATCCTAAACCTGGTGATTATGTTCTTCCAGATGAAATTCTTTACATCCACATCTTTGATTTTGGCCAAGGGTTCTGTCTCTACCCATTTTGTGAAGTAATCAGTAACTACTAACAAGAACTTTCTCTGTCCAGTCGCCTGGGGCAATTGCCCAACAAGATCCATGTTCCACTAGGCAAATGGCCAAAGGCTGGATACTGGATTCAAATCTGCAATTGGCTGGTGTATCAAAGGTGCAAACCTTTGACACTTTTCACACTTCCTCACGTAGGCTTCAGTATCTTTCTGTATGTAGGGCCACCAGTACCCCTTAGTTATGGCCTTATAAGCAAGTGATCTGCCCCAAGCATGGCTTCCGCATACACCTTCATGAATCTCGTACAGGAAGTCCTCTACCTAAGATTGGTGCACACATCTCAAAAGGGGCCCAGTAAAGAACCTTCTGTAGAAATTGATGCACAAAACAGTGCGATTGAAATTGATGCACAAAGCAGTGCGGTGCCCAAAGCAGGGCGATTGAAATTGAAATTTGTGTGGTAGGTGCACAGAATGAGATTATTGTGCGATAGATGCACGGAATGAGATTATTGTGCGATAGATGCACAGAATGAGATTATTGTGCGATAGATGCACATGATGTACATATAGTACACATATATTCATATACAGACATATACACAAACAGAGGCGGAAATATACACAGATATATACGGTATATATATGCATAGATATATACGGATATATACAGGTATATACGACACAAACATATACGGACCTATATACAGACATATACGGAGATATACACAGATGGAGAATATTCCGCTTGCGGTCGTCAGTAGGAAGATGCCGTTACAGAAAAGGTATATTCCGTTTGCTGACGTCAGCACACGTATGCAAAACATGCAAAAAAGAAAAGAAAAACACAAAATGCATGGATGTGGGGATACAGGGTAACGAACCCCTGACCTCAAGCTTAGTCTGTTTGTCCTCAACCACTGAGCCAAACCACTGAACCAAGCCACTCTTGTGACAAAATTTTCAAACAAATATATATATACTTATACAAGACATATATACATAAAACCAAAATCAAAACAAAGAAACACTCGATGTGGGGCTCGAACACTTGACCTCAGGCTTAGACTCTCTAAATCCTCAACCACTGGGTCAAACCACTGAACTCAAGCCACTCTCGTGACAGAAACAATTCAAACAAATATATATATAGGTATACAAGACATATATACATAAAACCGAAACAAAAACAAAACAAAGAAACACTCGATGTAGGGTTCGAACCCCTGACCTTGGGCTCAGCCTTTCAATCCTTAACCACTGAGCCAAACCACTGAACTCAAGCCACTTCTGTGACCAAATGTTCAAACAAATATCTATATTACATAGCTATACAATAAATATACATACATGCATACACAACTCTCCCGCGTCTCTCTCTTTTTTTTCGACATCCACGATTGACATGCGGCCTGCTTTTGCGTCACTGGCCGACAAAAGCAGGCCGCCTCAATGTAAGCTCACCTCTGCTCTCTCCCTCATTGTCTTCTTCTCTTCTGTCTTCTTCTTCTTCATCACTCTTCTCTTTTTCTTAATTACTCTCTTCTTTTGCTTCTTCCTCATTCTCTTCCATCTCCTTCATCTTCTCCTCTTCCGTCTTCTTCTTCCTCGAGAGACAGAACAGAGAGACTAAGCGGAAGAGAAAGGCTGCCAAAACTAGTCTGTTCTGTGCTATTTCTCTGAGACTCTTTTCATTTACACCTCTCACCACACATCCATGGCTTCCTCGTCCCGTCCCCTTACTCTGTTTCCGGATCTGAATGGTCCTGCAAGCTCTTCTGGGCCGAGTGCCCCTACTTCCACTCTTCCCATCATTCCTCTTCCTGACTTTCCTATGCTGTCGATTGAGCAAATCATGGCCACTCAATCCGACCTAGAAGCCAACCACTTTACATTGAGGTCCTGCATGGAGACAGTGGCGGTGGTCACTAACTTGTCTCACCGACTGCAGGCCAGGATGAGTGAAGTACACCAAGTCAATGCCCAACTCTCTCTGCTCCAGCACATGTACAAAGATACGCGAGCAGAGATTTGTGCACTGAAAGCCAAGAACAAGGAGCTGAAGCGGCACGCCACCTTCGTGGCCAGATTTGGAGTGCCTTCTTAGTTCGCCTTTAATAGTCAGCGGGGGGCCGACTCTCCCGGCGGAAGCACTGGGGTAGGGCCTTCGAGGGTCTCCAACGAAAAAAAGAGGAAGAGCTCGGCGGGAGAGCCGAGTAAGTGAAGTCGGCGCATGGCCGTCATCGGAGAAAAAAGAAGAACAAGATCCCTTCTTTTTTTTTTTTATTATCTTCTTTTTTTTTTTTTTGAGTTTTTCTTTTTTCTGGGTTTGTTTTTTTTTTTGTTTTTGTTTTTCTAGGTTTGTATTTTTTTTCCTTTTTTCTTTTTGTATATATGGGTTTGTTTTGTTTGGAGTGGGCAAGTGGCTTCAACTTTTTTTCTTGTATTTTCTGGTTTTTGTTTTTGAGTTTTTTTTTTTTTGTTTTTTTGTTTTTTTGAGTTTTAGAGTCTCTGTAATCGGGAATGTCCTCCCCTGACTACAATAAAATCAGTTTAGTTTTTATACATCAATGGCGTGACTGGCACATCACTTTGAGCTTGAAAATAAATTTGTTTGATTGAATTTGAGAATAATTGAATTTTGAACTCTGAATTGGACATTGACTCTATACTGACCTGAATCAAAGAATGACCTAACGAACTGAAAAACGAAACAAATCAATCCAAACACACTTGTATACACTGATTGGTATGAATACACTAACTGGTATAAAAGGAACACACTTATATACACTGACTGGTATGAATATACTGAATGGTATGAAAGGAACACACTTATATACACTAATTGGTATGAATACCCTAACTAGTATGAATACACTGACTAGGTGACTCGAGCGAGGGAGAAGATAGAATCACTGACTCAACTATGCCCCTAATTCATTGCCTTGATTTTTTTTTTTCTTTATTTTTTTGTAAAAATGTTTTGATCAACATGAGAGTTGGATTAGCATACTTATTCCATTTTCTGTTTTGAAATCATGTAAGCTAAGCTGTGAGCACTGAAAATTTTCCTTTTTTGAGTCCAAAGAATGGTCCAAGTTTTGCAAAAACATGGAATAATTTTCGAGAAAATTAGTCAACTTCATTCAAAATAATCAAAATCTATTTTTGCAAATGGCCACCACTCAACCAACATGGAATCAACCATTGGGGTGCACAGCCCCAAGCAAGATAATCAATGGTGATAATCGAACCAAGCCGATCCGAACCAAATGAAGCCGAGTGGACCAAACAGAGCCAAGTTAAATCGAACCTACTGAACCAAGCAGAACAAAGATAAACCAATCAAACACGGATAGGACAACCAAGTCGATTAAAGATATACCAATCAAACAAGGACGAGATGAATGAGTTAAAAAATTATTAGGGCCGAACTTCAAAATGAAGCTACCTACGTATCCCAAAGATAGGAATCGGGCCATCGTAGTTCCGACTAAGGGTCACTCGGGTATTGACACTCTCTTTTTGTGCTCTAACTTTTGCCAAAGCCGCCCTTTCGGGTTTTCAACCTTGCGAGCTTTTCTCTTTTTTCATTCATTTTTTTTGGTTTTTAACTTTATATATATATATATATATATTTTTAATTTTTTTCTGCTCTAACTTTTGCCTGGGTCACCCTTCCGGGTTTTCAGCCCAGCGAGCCTCTCAAGGATGGTACTTTTGTTTTAACTTGTCCATGTTGATTAGGTGTGAGATCTCTAGACCATCTATAAGAATGACTACTACACTTGACCAGTAGATATGATGATGTACGGACTAGGCTAATTGGGTCTGAAGTTGCTCCTAGTGTTGCCCCTAGTGTAGTGGATAGGAACTCGATTGTCCTTCAATAATAAAATTCATTTTCTCAAATTCTGGGTTTTTCCTTTCTGGGCGGTCTTCATTGGGAAACGATTCAGTTTAAACTCTTTGATCACATCCAACCTTTTGCCCCTAGTTCAAAGGCTGCTTCAAATCTAAATCACATCCGACCTTCTTGCCTCTAGTTCAAGGGATGTTTCCAATCTGAATCACAGGCCCTACATAGTTCTGGTTAAGGTTCACTTGGGTATTGACACTCTCCTTTTACGCTCTAATTTTTGCCAAAGTCGCCCTTTCAGGTTTTCAACCTTGCGAGCTTTTCATTTTTCTTTTTATTTTTCTTTCTTTTTTTATGTGCTCTAACTTTTACCTAGGTTGCCCTTCCGGGTTTTCAGCCTAGCGGGCCACTCAAGGGTGGTACCTTATTGCCCCTAGTTCAAGGGCTGCCTCCATTTTAGCTATGCAAGCCTCACATTTTTGCCCCTAGTTGAAGGGCTGTTTCAAATCTGAATCACATTCGACCTTATTGCCCCTAGTTGAAGGGCTGCCTCCATTTGAATCATATCATGACCCCTAGTTCAAGGGCTATTTCCAATTCGGCTACGCAAGCCTTACACTTTGATTGATCATTGAATACTTTGAATCACGGTTTGAAAGCTAAGGAGCTAAGGAGGTCGGACCTCGAGTCAAGAGGGATCCTATGCTATATAATCAATTCCAGGCATGTCTTCGTAGGACTACGCAAAAACAGCTTTTGAAATCTTTTCACAAAGTGACTAATCACTCGTACTCTTACGAAGACAAGATAGAACCAGTTTGGACCAAGTCAGGATCCTTCTCAGTACCCACATTAACAGAAATGATCTCATTCATCAAGGGCTTAGCACACCTCTCTTCCTCTCAGTTGATCAAAATTTGCAAATCCCGAGAAATTTCTTCCTCTTCGTTTTTATCAGAGTTTTGGAAAAAGTTTTGAAAAACTTTGGTCAATGCTATGATTTAAAGGCACAGAAAAGTAGGCAGACTCTATGGCATTTTTATTTGACAAGACAACAGACTCAAAGGAAAATGACAAAGACGACCTAGACAGGACAGAAATGTCTAGGTTAGCACTCTCGAAAGCGATAGGCTCTGACCCACTAGAATGACTCGAGCCTGATCCCAACTCTACAAACTTGGTGGAATCAAACTTAGACTCAATACTTAATTCAGAACTCAGAATAAAACCATTCTCAAGTTGCTAGTCAAAGTGTGGGCCATCCACAACAGTCAAAATAAAGCCCGTGCAATCAACAGTTGGACACTCCCCAATCACAGAGATGGTCGGATACCTTACAAGTTCTATTTATTTACAATGGTCGACTTTGTGGGATATCAGATTTTTTTTTTAATTTTTTTGATTTTATGTTTTTGTTATTTTATTTTTGTTTTTGTTTTTGAAGTAATGGTGTTAATGAACAGCCTGAACCATTCATTCGAATTTGAGAACCCTTGTATAGATCCAATACATTGCACATAAAGCAGGAAAGAGAACAAACACCCCTACGGAGGGTAAGGTTATCCTGTCCTAGCTTGAAATGATCTAGGTGTAGTGTCACAAAAAGTATACCTATGCTCCCACCAGTATATGGGCAACACAGGAACTTTAAATGCATCAATTCATGCAATGCAATAAACATATAACTGAAACTAAAAGTCATATCATGTAGTTCGAGTCAAGGTTTTATAAGTCCCCAGCAGAGTCACCAAAAACTGTAACATGCCCAGGGGGTACCCACGCACGTTAAACAGTTCAGACTCCCGAGATCTCTCTAATCTAGTTTCACGAGTGCAATGTGAAACGTAGATAAGAGTCCAGATTTGACAACTTTTATCGGAAATCCATTTTATTGTAATTTTGTCAAAAATGGGCTACGTCATTAGATCTCAGAGTCACCGCCTAATATTTTAGGACATTAGGAAACCCGTGACTCGTGCCAAGGCCACTGTTCGTCGCAACCAAAGATGCTTGGCTCAGAACCTTAGGTATGAGAGGGGAAGGTCAATAATGAGCACCCCCGTTCACCCGATTAAAGGATCGGCCTCTACTAAACCATGATATGAATTTTATTTTCTTTATATGTTCATATTCTGATTATTCAGTAAATCCTAAAATTTACTATGTGAAGCATACAAGTATAGACTAGTTTGCTTAAATTGGAACAATTCAATTTCACGTTTGTTTTGCAAAGAGTTTGAATTTGCCACCTTAGTGGGCTTAAAGTTTATGAATTTGCCACTACAAAGTAGGCTTAAAACGTACAATCGTTGAATTATTCCAATTCAAGCAACAAGCCTTCATCCACAGGCATTCAAACAGTTTATCATTTAAGCAATTAGCCTCATGATAGGATGCTAAACATAATAAGAAAAACACACACAAATGGAATGCTAAAGCATAAAAACTCACATATAGACCAACGTCCCTCGAACAGCTACAAAACAAAGTTAGTGAAATATGCATGATCCTATATACAAAATTTCTAATGCAATTCACTCATGAGATGCAGTTAAAGATTCGGCTTCTAAAATGTGGGATGTAAATCATCTCAAGAACATGAGGTAGCGCAAAGAATCACAGAAGAATTGATTAAATCCACAAATGCAAACTCAGCCGAATCAAGATGCATGAAACATGGATGCAAAGCATGGATATGCATGGCATGTCAAATATATACATATGTACAGTTAGGGAAAGAAAATAAAGAATAGAATAGAAATAAGCGGGGTGGGGGAATTATTACAATACTTTGAATACAGATCCGAGGGAGATGAATAAAATAAAATCCTCACAAACACTCAAGAAAAACAAAATAAAGAACTTCATTACTAGCACATTCCATTTCTTTTCTCCACTGGAAATCGGGCCCAACATTTTAAACCCTCGCTCATTTAATCAACCAGCAAAGATCCATGTCTTCACTCCAATCCAGCCCATGAAACTAAAACAAAATGTGGGCCTAAGATACACCCAGAAACACACAAATAGTCCATATGTAACCATGGGCCCATTTCTTAAAATATCTATATTGTAACCATGAACCCCACCACACAGAACCTTATCTCAGCTTACCACCAGTTCAAATACGTGTGTAGACACCACTCCATTACCTACAATAATAGATACACGGACTGAGCCTTGACACCATGCACCCACCCACGCCATGCACCTACCAAACCAGGTTCACACCGTCAGCTGGACGCGTCGGCGACCTCTGAAAACCCACCAGCAGCCAGCACACGCGGCAGTAAACAGCCCGTTGCTGGAAATGAGTCCAATGTGCAATAATTATCACCGGAAGTATAAATGGAGAAGTGACTCCCGTGGCTGCTGCTGCTGCGATGTGGTGACTCCCATGGCTACTGCTGCTGTGATGTGGTGCCTCCCGTGGCTGCTACTACTGCGGCGTGGTGATGGCAGCGGTGGTGTCTGTGGCAGTGTGCATGTGTCTGCTGTGTGTGGGTTGTGTGTGGATCAATATGTGATGCTTATGCTAACCCCGAATCAAAACAGCGAGAGAGCCTTTAGTGGTGTGTTGAGTATCAATTATAGAGAGAGAGCCATCACCCATGCATGTCGGTAAGATGAGAGAGAGATCTGCCGTGTGTGGTGTGTCCTAGAGAGAGGAGAGAGAGAGCTAGTGCGTGTGTGTCTGTATGTCTTGCTGCCGTGTGTGCATGTGTATGTATGTGCCGTGTATATGAGTGTCTCCATGTGTGTGTTTTGCTCTGTGATCGGTGGTATGTTTCATGCGAGAGAAAGAGAGAGATCCAGCTCTTGTGTGTGTTCAGCCCCTATCCATGTGTGCTGGGTGTGTGAATCTGTATCAATCTGTCTGCATGTGTGAATGTGTATCGACTGTGTGTGTGTGTGGTGTGTCGCAGTGTGTCGTGTGTGTGTAATGTTGGTGTGTGTGTATGGGTTGTCCTCTCCAGAAGAGAGAGAGATGATATATATTATTTATACAACACTCCCACAAAACTTCCCACTCATTCTTTCCTTTTTGCTCTAAAACATTATCCTCCGAACCACCACCAAGAAAGAGTGATGATATCTGTGTGTTGATATGCATTTTGTTTTTTTAAACAATGTTCTCTTCCTCTCTTTTTTTTTTATTCTTCCACTCTCCCCCATCATGCTTCTCCACCACCTTTTTTATTTTTCTTTTATTCTTGTTTATCAAACCACCCCACTCCATTTCTTTTGTTTTTTTTAAGCTATCTTCTCTTTTTTATTATGCTCCACCCATCCTCCACCATCTGATCATTTTTTCTTTTTTATTTTCTATTTATGTTTTTTGTTTTATCATTTTCTTTTTATCAAATATCAAAAATGTTTATACCAATTTAGATAAAAACATCAAAAACTATGTACAACACACAAAATTATATAAAAGTATAAAATATCACAAATTCATAAAATAATAATAAAAATATTTTCATTTGGCCAAAATAGGTGAGGTTTGGAATTAAAATTTCAATTTGATTTTTTTGGTGAGGGTCGTTAAAATAAAGTGCCCAAGTTTTAAGGCCGGTCAAAATAGAGTGTCTATAACTACCACCTCATTAGTTTCCATGGCTACTGCTAGTTTCAATCCTGCAATCAATGCCTCATACTCTACTTCATTATTTAAGGTTTTGAACCCTAAACGAATAGGCTGCTCTATTATTCGCCCATCTGGCGATACTAACACTACTTCTGCCCCCGCTCCTTGACGGTTTGAACTTCCATCAACAAACAAGCGGAAGGAATTGCCGATGTAGATGTCGCAAGATCTTGCTTGCTCTGTCTTCTTCTGTTTTGCTGGCGTGGGGTCCTTTGGCCCCAGTTAAGTTTCTTCTGGTTCTTCTGGACATCCTAAGCTACGGCTCACCGGAGCCCGACGTGGGATGGCACCAAGGGTGAACTTGGCCACAAAGTCAACTAGAATCTGGCCCTTAATTGTTGTTTTGGGCCTAAACTCCAAGTCATATTTGCCCAACACTACTGCCCATCTGGCTACTCTGCCTATCAGACCTCCTTGCTGCAACAGGGACTTCAAAGGATGCTCAGTTAGCACCACAATCTTTTGGGCTTGGAATTAGTGATTCAATTTTCTCAAAGCCATCACCAGGGCTAGTGTCAATTTCTCCAAGGGCAGGTACCTGGTTTCTGCACTTGCTAGGGTCTTACTTACATAGTATACTGTCTTTTGCTCTCCCTCCTCTTCTCTGATTATCACAGCACTCACTGCATGCTTTGAAACTGCCAAGTATAGGAACAATTCTTCCCAGGTATTGGATTTGATAGAACTGGAACTGTTGTTAAGTACCTTTTCAAGTTGGCCAAGGGGACTTTGCACTCTTCTATCCACAAAAAATCTGTGGCTTTCTTTAACAAACTAAAAAATGGTTTGCATTTATCAGAACTTCGGCTGATAAATCTATTCAAGGCTGCTGCTTTCCCAATCAAAATTTGGACCTGCTTAGCTGACGTTGGGCTTTTCAAGTCAAGGATGGCCTTGATTTGATCTGGGCTTGCCTTAATGCCCCTTTCTGGTGACCAAGTATCCCAGGACCTTATCGGACCCAACTCCAAATGCACATTTCGAAGCATTGAGTCGGAGCTGATATGTTCTTAGGATATCAAAAACTGCCTTCAAGTCGACCAGATGATTCCCAGCTTCTTTGGTCTTCATGACCATATCATCAATGTAGACCTCTACTGTCTTCCCAATCAGATACTTAAACATCTTGATGACTAACCTCTGGTAGGTTGCTCCTGTATTTTTCAACCCGAAAGGCATTACTCTATAGCAGTACAGCCTTTTTAGGGTGATGAATGCAGTCTTCTTCTCGTCAGGGGGGACACATTGCTATTTGGTGATATCCCCTGTAAGCATCCAGGAAGCTCATCCTCTCATGCCCTGAAGTGGCATCCACCAAGTGATCAATTTTAGGCAGAGCAAAGCTGTCTTTGGGACAAGCTTTATTCAGGTTGATGAAGTCCACGCAGACCCTCCACTTCCCATTCTTTTTTTTTTACAATTACTGTGTTGGACAGCCAAGTTGGATAGTTCACCTCTTAAATGGCCTTAGCTTCCAATAGCTTGTCCACTTCCTCGTCTACTGCCTCCACATGAATCAATGTCGGCCTTCTTGCCCGTTGGATGATAAGTTTAGCTGACCTGTCTACATTAAGTCTATGGCAAGTGACCTCGGGGTCAATACTAGGCATCTCGTATGGCGTCCAAGCAAACACTTTTATGTTTGCTTGCAAGAAAGCCTCTAACTCTCTTTCCTCCTCCTCGGCTAAGCCTGAGCTGAGAAGGAAGAAGTGCTCTTCATCATCTTCTTTTACTAGAACCTTCTTCAAAGCTTCCTCACTTTTGTCGACTGGTTCTTTGTCGATATCATTTAGGACCTCCATGTCCTTATCTTCAATTTCCACTGTCTCTACTTCTCGCACATTACAGGTGGACTTCATTGCTGCTATGGAGCAATTTTTTGCCTATACCTGATCCCCTCTGACCTCCTCAATCCTATGTTCAGTTGGGAATTGCAACTGTTGGTGCAATGTTGGGGGAACAACCCTCATTGCATGCAACCATAGTTGGCCTAAGATAACATTGTAAGGGGAGGGGGTGTCAATTATCGTGAACTCCATGCTTACCTTCTTCGTGCCTGCATGCACCCCTAAATTTGTGGCTCCTAGAGGCCACGTCGGCGTTCCATTGAACCCAACCATCGGGCTATTGAATTGTTCTAGATGATCTGGGTGAAGGCCAAGTTCCTTGTAACATCTAACATACACGATGTCACAAGAACTGCCTTGATCAACTAGTATGCGCCTTACCTGGCACACCCCAATCTTCAGCGTTATCACCAAGGCGTCATTGTGTGGATGCTACACCATATCCAGGTTCGCCTTGGTAAATGAGACCATTGGTCCCTGGTACTCATTGGTCTTCGGTTTCTTTTGCTAGACCTAATACACATGCTGCAGGTGCCTCACTTTTTGAGTCTTCCCACGCACCTCATTCTCATTGACCTTCGAATGAATCACATTGATCACCCGAGGTCCATCTGCTTGCTGTGGCGGTGGTGGTGGAGGTGGTGCTGCCGGTGCCTGGGGCAGCCTTGCCTACTCTTCCCTTGTTTTGGCCTTATCTACTAGGTCTCTCAGGTGACCCTGTCTGACCAAATCCTCAAAGTATGTCTTCAGAGCCCTACATCCCTATGTCAAGTGCCTATCATCATTATGGTAAGCACAATGCTTCTCAAGGCTTCTTTCCATAAACTGGCCAGGGATCTTCTCCGGCACTCTGTAATACGGTTGGTTTCTAATCCTTTCTAGAACTTTGTAGACCGGGATCCTGAATACAATGGTGACTACCTGTGCAGCCCTCAACCCTATTTCCTGCCTGTTAAAACCAGTGTTACCTCGGCCTCGCTTCTCTGAGCCGTTTCTCTTCTCCTACTTTGGCACTTTTCCTCCGTGCATGTCTTTCTCTACTCTAGCATATTTCTCAATTTGTGCCATGAGCTTCTCGATACTCTTTGGTAGAGTTTTTACAAGTGACTTTAGAAGCGAGCATTCATCCTCTAGGCCATTTTTGAAAGATTCGACCGCTAGCTCCTGGTTGCATGTCAGTATTCGGTTGAACACTTCATAATACCATTTAGCAAAAGCCCTGAGGCTTTCACCCTCGCTAATGTTAAAGGCCAGCAGGGAGTCTACCCTTAGTGGCTGCAACTTATTTGTTACAAACCTGGCCACAAACATCTCGGCCAGGCCTTCCCAACTCTTCACAGTTCCTTTCGACAACTTATGGAACCAATCCGATGCAATTTCCCTAAAGGATGAAGGGAACATCTTGCATAGCAGCTACTTGTTCCCACTATACAAAGTCATTGAATTCAAATATAAGCCGACATGAAAATTCGGATCAGACTTACCATCATAAACCTGGAACTTCGGCATATGAAACCTTTTCGGGGTCTCAAACCTATCCAACTCCACTGAGAACGGCGTTCTCGGTTTGACGGGGGATGTGACCTCGGCATTGAGTCGCTTCCTCTGGAGGTAGTTTCTCAGATCCTTCTCCATTCGATTGGGAGCTCAGCTATCAATAGATTTCAGCCTTTTTGGTGCGTTGCTCCCGGCGTTGTGGTGTGTCCTCTTGGATTTTTCTTCATTCACTATATCAAAGCAAAGTCTCTTCTCCTAGACATGCCGATGTTCTTTGACATAGGTTCCCTCGATATGACGCGTCCTCTATGACTCATCTCTCACTGACTCCGCTTGCCCGACATCTCGTAAAGGCCGATGTGAACGTTCCTTCTCCTTATTGTTGTTAAATTGTGAATCGTTTTGCTAAAATAGTGAATCGTAAATCGTGAATCATGAATCATAAGATTCATTTTATGGGACAGAATTAAGGCGGGGTGGCTTAAGTAAAGGAATGCGTCTGGAGTACTGTGCCATAAACGAGTACCCATTAGACTAAAAGGGAAGTTATATATAATCGTTATTAGACCACCGATGTTGTATTGGGCAGAATGTTGGGCAATTAAGAAACATGTGGAAAAGTTGAGTGTTGCTAAGATGAGAATGCTAAGGTGGATATGTGGCAAGACTAGAAAAGACAGAGTTAGGAATGAGTATATTCGAGAATGGGTAGAAGTAGTACCGATAGAAGATAAGTTGAGAGAGAATAGATTGAGATGGCTTTGTCATATACAACGGAGGCCAACAGAAGCAGTAGTGAAGAGATGTAATATAGTGATAGTAGATGGTAGTGTTAGGAGAAGGGATAGACCTAGTTTGACATGGACTAGTGTAGTAAATAGAGATATGAATCTCCTTAATTTGACTAACGAAATGGCCTTAGATGGAGTCGAGTGGAGAAGAAGGATTCATGTAGCCGACCCGATTTGATGGGACTTAAGGCTTGGCTTGGTTTGGTTTGGTTTATAGACAAACAAAAATGCAACGTTGTGTTTAAATTTTTTGTTATCTATATAATAAACATATATATATATATATAACTACATATATTGATATAACTAATTGATCTCTTTTTATTTCTTGATAGAGTGTCCAAAACACCTTTGTTTCATGCATTATGCAGAGAAAAACAAACAAACAAACAAATAAAATTGAATCGCACGATTCACTCTATTTCCTATTCAACAGCATAATTCGAATCCTTTTGGTTAAGACTTGTAGTGTTAGTGAACATTTGCAACATCGCTTCTGCCTTAGTAGCTCCTGGCACTACTAATCCACCTTTGGGCCAACCTTCACTGCCACAAATACGCATATGCAACTACAATATACAAATCACTTGCTTTTTAATTGAATAAAAGCTGCAAATAGCTAGGACATAGTTATTATTCTTCATGCCAATTGAAGGCAATGGTTTTAGTTACAAAGTTTTCACCAAAATTTGAACTAGGATTGGAAGCTTACACTCCAGGGCATTACTTGGTTCAAAGATTTGGAATTGAATTAGGGATGAGATTTGAATTAGACCCTTCAAAGCCAAATCTTGCATTTTGATCAATCCTTATATTAGATTTGGATATCTACCCTAATTCCAAGATTTGAAATTGTTGCCAAAAAACAAAGAGTTCCAAATTTTAAAAAAATAAAAATAAAAATAAAGAGTTATTTGCAAATCTAATGCTCTAGATTCAAAAAGAAGAAGAAAAAAAATGGGAAAACTAAAAGCATAGTGTTATTAATGGTGCCACTGTAATAGTTGGCAACTTGTCAATATTATCCATTAATAGTTGTTTTCAAATCTACTTCATAGAATGTAAAAAAATGAACAAACCTAAGTAAAATTTGCACTTACAACCTTCGTGTAATTGCATAAGACTCTAACCATTTTAGTTTAAAAGGCTAAATATATGGCTATTTAATTTATTTTTTAAACTCTTTTTTTTTATTATATACTCTTTTTTTTTTTTGTTGATAACCGGGTGTTTAGGCCAATTTACGTGCACCATGACTAATCCTAGGGGCCAATCCCACTGCCCACTTGTAGGGACCCATTTAAAGCCAAAGCAAACGCCATGTATGGACTGACTCCCAAGAGCTTATTGCCACTAGTAAGTATTGAACTTGACACCTGGAAGGAGCACACCCCCAGGCCCCAACACTTATAAATCCGTTGTTATTAGACATTTACTTCTAAGAATGTGCGTTTTACTTCAATGAAGCACAAGCTTACACTATGTGCCTACGCTCTGGGAGCCATTTGCCCTTAATTGTGCCTCACACTTGCACCAACATTCCGGCATCTCCAACACCACAACTATTACCACTATATAGTCATTATCAGTAGCCAACATTTACGCGCAACATTATCACCAAATCATAAACAATAATCCTCCTATATCACTACCATTGAACGCTCAACTTGTCAATTTTAGACTCTAAATCATTGATCATCAATAGATAGATTGATAGTTGCTCTTTCCTCTTGTAGAAAACTACTTCTTAAGTTGATATATTATTATTTACATTAGATGGTTAGCTTATGTTTTCTTGTAGCTCAACATTTAAAAATCAATTATCTTGCAATCTTGAATTAGTTTTTTGTCTTCTGGCTACTACCAATATGCTATGCAAGTGTAAAAGTTGATGCTACTAAGTGCTACTAGAAATCCATGGAAAGCAAACAAAAAACAAAACCAACTAATACCAACCCTAATAAATTTGTCAACTCATAAAACAAACACCCAAAACCAACTTATAGAGGATGACAAGAACAATATTAGGAAAGCTAATTGGTTATTTGATAATTTCTGTGGAAGTGTGTTTGGGTGGTGGGTTGTCCGTCTAAAGTCACTTTTTTAGTGTGGATGGTTGCTTTAGAGCATATCTTGATTATTGATAATTTGATTCGTTGGTGTCACATTTTAGTTAATTGGCATTGTAAGGGTTGTGGGGATGCAAAGACGATGGATCACTTGCTTATTCATTGCCCGATTGCATCACACCTTTGGATGTTCATTGTTGCAATTTTTTATTTGGTTTGGGTTCAGTTAGGTTTGGTGGTGGAGGTGTTGCAAAGTTGGTTAGGGTAAGGTGGGGAAGAGACACCAAAAGGCGTGGTTGCTTGCTAGCCACTGTTTGATAGGGGTGAGCATGGTCCGGATTGGATCGGATTGAGGTAAAACCAGGACCAATCCGTTATCTACGGTTCTTGAAAAATTGAACCAATCCAATCCGTTTCAATCATGGAACCAATCCGAACCAATCCATTTAAACACGGATTGGATCGGTTTAGGACCACGGATTCACATAATTAAATAGCAAAAAAATATATATGTAACACTTTAATTTCATAAAAACATAAATATAGCGCTATATTAGTTCCATAATAGCAACATATTTTTTTATAATAGCGGCATACTGTTCTAGAATTTAAACAACCATAAGAAACTAGTTTCACCATAAGTATTTAGACCATTACAAATTAAAACTAAAACTAACAAATAAAAGAAGATATTATACAGGTTTAGGTTTTATATAGAATAAGAGAAGATATTATGGGAGAGGATGAATAATAAAAATATAGATTATTTGTATACGGTCCGGATCGGTTCCAATCCGGAACCGTAGAGTTCAATCCGGAACCAATCCGTGAACTACGGATTTTTAATTCTTCAATCCGGAACCGAACCACGGATTCAAAAAATTAATCCAAACCTATCGGATTGGACTGGACTGGATCGGATTACGGATTTCACGGATTTCTTACTCAGCCCTACTGTTTGATGTGGCTGATTTGAATGGAGCAGAATAGCCGTACCTTTTTGGGTGTGTCGATCGGTTCCATGGTTGGAAAGGCAGCTATTTACTGTGCTCCATAGCTGGGTCACTGTATCAATAGATCCGGATGTGCTAACTTTTGTAGATTTTGTGGAGGACTTGATTAGTTGTTTGGTTTTGTTTGGTTTGTTTTCCTCTTGTTTGCTAGCTTAAAGCTGGTTTTTGTATTCGCTGTGTTGTCTTGATGCTTTCTCAATAAAGTTTGCTTATGTATCAAAAAAATATCAAGAAAGCTAACATGACACCAACACGACAACTTATCCAAGTTCAACATAAAAAAGCAATCAATCATGCAAAGATAGCTAATTAGCCTTTTCTAATTCAAGGCAATACAAATTCAATGAAAAAACAAATTCATTTAAAAAGATTCATTTACCTTCGAGATTAAAATGCTACATAGAAAAGAGAGAAAGTGAAAATATATTCTATGGCTCGTGTAGAAATCGAGTTATATTTGGATGAAAAAGATACAAAAATTACTCACTGTAATTCTTCCTTCTAATTTTGAATTATATCTACTAAGGGGATAGGGAAGCTTACTTTTCTACTTTCACGAATTTCATTTTTTGCTTCCACTTTGTATTCTCTTTCTTTTCTTTTTTTGTTTATCTTTATAATATAGTGTGTGTCTGTGTGTCTGTGTGTGTGTGTGAATAACAATCATAGTTGTCAAATCGGGATTCGAATCATGAATTGAAATGACCTTGTACCTAATCGCAAATTAAATCATGAACCGTAAAGATCCAGTCACTTTTTCTAAGTTACTTACACACTTAGGTGTTAAATATATATGATAAATATGAAATATTTAGACTTAAATCAATAAAAATGTTGTTTTGAATGATGATCATGGGTAAGGTTTTAAGTAACAGTGGCGGCTACCGTAATGATAATAGCGTCGTTGGCGCAGTTGTGATGTAATAGTGGTAGGATAAAAGTTGTGGCAACCAAAACCATGAATTTTTAATTCTTTGCACAACTTCAATAAAATATACCGATTAGTTAAAAATGGTTTTTGGTGTATTTTGTTTACTTTTTAAACATGATCCAATATATAAAATGATTTTTATACTAGTTTTAAGTCAGCATAGAGATTTTTCCTATTGTTGGAACGTATTTAATTTTCTTTATTTTACTGATTATACTTATGAATAACTTCTTGCTTAAACCAAACCAAACCAAACCAAGTCTTAAATCCCATCAAATGGGATCCGCTACATGAATCCTTCTTTTCCATTCGACTCTATCCAAGTCCATATCGTTAGTCAAATTAAGGAAATTCATATCTTTATTTACTACACTAGCTCACGTCAATTTAGGTCTGCCCCTTCCCCTAACACTTCCATCTACCATCACTGTATCGCATCTCTTCACTACTGCCTCTGTTGATTTTCGTTGTATATGATCAAACCATCTCAATCTATTCTTCCTCAACTTATCTTCTATTAGTACTACTCCTATCCATTCTCGAATATACTCATTCCTAACTCTGTCTTTTCTAGTCTTGCCACACATCCACCTTAGCATCTTCATCTCAGCAACACTCATCTTATCTACATGTTGTTTCTTAGTTGCCCAACATTCCATCCCATACAACATCGCTGGTCTAATAGCCTTTGTATAGAACTTCCCTTTTAGTCTAGTGGATACTCGTTTATCGCACAATACACCAAACATAATCCTCCACTTAAGCCACCCCGCCTTTATTCTATGGACCACATCCACTCCAATCTTTCCAGCCATTGTGATAATCGATCCTAAATAACTAAAATGTTCACTCTTAGGTAGTGTTTAGTCCTCAATCTTCATTTCTCCTCTGCTTCCATTGTCACTGTTACTAAAATTACACTCCATGTACTCTGTCTTAGTTCTGCTTATCCTAAATCCTTTAAATTCAAGTGCTTCTCTCCAAGTTCCAACTTAGTGTTCACTTTTTCTCTAGTTCATCCACTAACACGATATCATCTGCAAAAAGTATATACCATGGCACATCATCCTGAATATTTCTCGTCAACTCATCCATAACTAAAGCAAAAGATAAGGACTTAAGGATGATCCTTGATGTAACCCTACAGTAATTAAAAATTCACTTGTCTCTCCAACTGGCGATCTAATAGTGATCACCACACCTTCATATATATCCCTAATTACCTCAATGTAACATTTTGTCACCCCTTTGTTCTCTAATACCTACTAGATTATATTTCGATGCACTCTATCATTTGTTTTTTCAAAATCGATAAAAGCCATATGAATGTTTCTCTTCTTTTCTCTATATTTTTCTATTACTCTCCTCAAATGATAGATTGTTTCCATTGTTGACTTACCAGGCATAAATCCAAATTGATTCTCAGACACCTCAGTTATATCTCACAAGACGATGGATCACTTGCTTATTTATTGCCCGGTTGCATCATACCTTTGGATGTTCATTGTTGTAATTTTTTATTTGATTTGGGTTCAATGGTGGAGGTGTTGCAAAGTTGGTTAGGGGTAGGATGGGGAAGAGACACCAAAAGGCGTGGTTGCTTGCTAGCCACTGTTTGATGTGGTTGATTTGGATGGAGCGGAATAGGTGTACCTTTTTTAGTGTATCGATCGGTTCCATGGTGGAAAGATGGCTGTTTACTATGCTCCATAGCTGGGTCACAGTATCAGTAGATCCAGATGTGCTGACTTTTGTAGATTTTGTGAAGGACTTGATTAGTTAGTTGTTTGGTTTTGTTTGGTTTGTTTTCCTCTTGTTTGCTAGCTTAAAGCTGGTTTTTGTATTCGTTGCATTGTCTTGATGATTTCTCAATAAAGTTTGCTTATGTATCAAAAAAAATATCAAGAAAGCTAACCTGACACCAGCATGACGACTTATCCAAGTTCAACATAAAAAAGCAATCAATCATGCAAAGATAGCTAATTAGCCTTTTCTAATTCAAGGCAATACAAATTCAATGAAAAAAATTAATTCATTTAAAAAGATTCATTTACCTTCGAGATTAAAATG
>CM069915.1:98582926-98662926 GCA_036172215.1 Camellia granthamiana
CTACATAGAAAATAGAGAAAATGAAAATATATTCTATGGCTCGTGAAAGAATCGAGTTATATTTGGATGAAAAAGATACAAAAATTACTCACTACAATTCTTCCTTCTAATTTTGAATTATATCTACTAAGGGGACGGGGAAGCTTACTTTTTCTACTTTCACGAATTTCATTTTTTGCTTCCATTTTGTGTTCTCTTTCTTTTCTTTTTTTGTTTATCTTTATAATATAGTGTGTGTGTGTGTGTGTGTGTGTGTGAACAACAATCATAGTTGTCAAATCGGGATTCGAATCATGAATTGAAATGACCTTGTACCTAATCGCAAATTGAATCATGAACCGTAAAGATTCAGTCACTTTTTCTAAGTTACTTAGACAAATATATCTACACACTTAGTTGTTAAATATATATGATAAATATGAAATATTTAGACTTAAATCAATAAAAATGTTGTTTTGAATGATGATCATGGGCAAGGTTTTAAGTAACGGTGGCGGCTACCACAATGATAACAGTGTCGTTGGCGCAGTTGTGATGTAACAGTCGTAGCATAACAGTTGCGGCAACCGAAACCATAAATTTTTAATTCTTTGCACAACTTCAATAAAATATACTGATTAGTTAAAAATAGTTTTTGGTGTAGTTTGTTTACTTTTTAAACACGATCCAATATATAAAATAATTTTTATACTAGTGTTAAGTCAGCATAGAAATTTTTCCTATTGTTAGATGTATTTAATTTTCTTTATTTTACTGATTATACTTATGAATAACTTCTTGCCTAAACCAAACCAAGCTTTAAGTCTCATCAAATGAGGTCGGCTACATGAATCTTTCTTCTCCATTCGACTCTATCCAAGTCCATATCGTTAGTCAAATTAAGGAGATTCATATCTTTATTTACTACACTAGCTCACGTCAATTTAGGTCTGCCCCTTCCCCTAACATTTCCATCTACTATCACTATATCGCATCTCTTCACTACTACCTTTGTTGATCATCGTTGTATATGACCAAACCATCTCAATCTATTCTTCCTCAACTTATCTTCTATCAATACTACTCCTATCCATTCTCGAATATACTCATTCCTAACTTGTCTTTTCTAGTCTTGCCACACATCTACCTTAACATCTTCATCTCAGCAACACTCATCTTATCTATATGTTGTTTCTTAGTTGCCCAACATTCCATCCCATACAACATCGCTGGTCTAATAGCCTTTGTATAGAACTTCCCTTTTAGTCTAGGGGCACTCGTTTATCGCACAGTACCCCAAACGTAATCCTTTACTTAAGCCACCCCACCTTAATTCTATGGACCACATCCACTCCAATCTTCCCAGCCACCGTGATAATCAATCCTAAATAACGAAAATATTCACTCTTAGGTAGTGTTTGGTCCTCAATCTTCACTTCTCCTCTACTTCCATTGTCACTGTTACTAAAATTACACTCCATGTACTTTGTCTTAATTATGCTTATCCTAAATCTTTTAGATTCAAGTGATTCTCTCCAAGTCTCCAACTTAGTGTTCACTTTTTCTCTAGTTCATCCACTAACACGATATCATCTGCAAAAAGAATACACCATGGCACATCATTCTGAATATTTCTCGTCAACTCATCCATAACTAAAGCAAAAAGATAAGGACTTAAGGATGATCCTTGATGTAATCCTACAGTAATTGAAAATTCACTTGTCTCTCCAGCCGACGATCTAATAGTGGTCACCACACCTTCATACATATCCCTAATTACATCAATGTAACATTTTGTCACACCTTTCTTCTCTAACACCTACCAAATTATATTCCGATGCACTCTATCATATGTTTTTTCAAGATCGAGAAAAGCCATATGAATGTTTCTTTTCTTTTCTTTATACTTTTCTATTACTCTCCTCAAAGGATAAATTGTTTCCATTGTTGACCTACCAGGCATAAATCCAAATTGATTCTTAGACACCTCTGTTATATCTCGCAATCGACATTCCATTACTCTCTCCCACACTTTCATTATATGACACATTAGCTTGATTCCTCTATAACTATTGCAGTTCTAGACATCTCCTTTATTCTTATAAATTGGTACTAAAATACTCTTCCTTCACTCTTATAGCATTTTTCTAATCAACAAAATCTTGCTGAATAACCTAGTCAACCAGGCCACCCCTTTCTTAGCCAAACATTTCCAAGCTTCAATAGGAATATCAATGGATCCTAAAGCCTTATTCAATTTCATCTTCTTAAGTGCAATCTCCACTTCAAAGTTCCTAATCATACGATAAAACCTATAGTCCTAGTTTTCCTTATTACTTTCTACTTCCTCCCCTTTTGACTTACCTCAATGGTTCTCATTTAAGTTCTCAAAATAGTTCTTCCACCTCTCTTTAATCTCTTCATCCTTCACCAACACCTTAAAGTCCTCACTCTTGATGAACTTAACCTAATTAAAGTCTCTTGTTTTCCTCTATCTTATCTTAGCAAGTTTGTATATCCTCTTCTCTCCCCCTTACTATCTAATCTAGTGTATAGATCATCATAGGCTTTCAACTTAGTCTCTCTCACTACTTTTTTTGACCTCCTTATTAGTCAATCTGTAACTCTTAAGGTTTCCCTCATTTCTATCATTCTGCCACTTTTAAAGCACTATTTTTTCGTTTTTACTACCGCTTGAACCTCCTCCTCTACCACCAAGTTTCCCTAGAGTTGGGTCCATTTCCTTTCGACTCTCCAAGAACTTCTTTTGAGATTCTCCTTATACAATTGGTCATCGAGTTCCACATAGTATTAGCATCATATTCCAAATCCCAAGCACCTTCTTTATCCATTTTATTCTTAAATATTTCTAGTTTATTTCATTTTAGGTCCCACCATCTCGTGCACAACGCCCACTATCCTTCCTAGCTTGGTATTGCCCTTTAAGGCATAAATCTAGTACCAAAATCCTATGTTAAGATGTCAAGCTCTCTCCAAGAATCACCTTACAGTCGCTACATTTTAGACGGTCCACTTTTCTTACTAGAAAGTAATCTATTTGGCTCCTAATTGACCCACTCTTAAAGGTTATCAAATGCTCATCTTTCTTCTTATACATAGTAATGGCCACCACTTGGCCAGAAGCCAACGTAAAATCTAAAATACACTCTCCAACCTCATTTCTATCACCAAAATCATACCCACCATGCACTCTCTCATATCCTAATTTATCTATTCCTGCATGGCCATTGAAATCACCACTTATAGCCAAGTTCTCTCCTACAGATATCTCCTGTAATACCTCATCCATTTGGTCTCAAAAATCTCACTTAGTCTAATCATCTAATCCTATTGGGACGCATATGCACTAATAGCGTTCATTATATCCTCTCCAATAATTAGTTTAATTAATATAATCCTATCACCTTTCGTAATGACCGCAACTACATTTTTTACAAGACCCTTAGCAACTATTATTCCTACCCCATTCATGTGTCTATCCTTACCACTATAGTATAGTTTAAAATCGATATCATCTATTTCCTTAGCTTTCTCACCATCTACTTAGTTTTTTGTACGCAAGCTATACTAACTCTCTTCCTAATCATAACATCTACTAATTCCATAATCTTACCAGTTAAAGTTCCTACATTCCATATAGCTACCCAAAACCTATAGGCTTGGACTAGCTTCTTTATTCGCGCTCATCAAGAAAAATGCAGAAACCTTTGCCCATTTTTCACCACACCCAGGCATTTATTCGGCGCCCCTTACTCACTTTTTGAAACACCCAGAGGCAGATGCAACGCATCACTTAAGAGGAACGACTTAGCATTTAATCGATGATTAGACTAGCGAGATTTTTGGGACCAAATGAAGTATGTTTGATATTAAAAATGATAGTCTTGTAAACATATGTTCATAATATAAAATGTCAACCTACAGATGTAAAAATACATAAGATGATATCCAAATTTTGTTTAATAAATTTGACCTAAGAGCAAATAGATATAGGTTAAAATTAAAGAATCAAATGAGAAAGAAATGAAAGCTTGTCAATAAAAAATAAAAATAAAAAAAGGTAATGAAGGTTTGAGGTAGAGAGAGAAAGAGATCAGCAAATTCAAGAACTTTTATAGAAGATGAAATATTATGCTAAAATAAAATTACATTACAAATCAAATAGGACAAAATTATACTGATGTTTCTTGTAATGTGTCTCGTGTCAATTTGGTCATGTAATTTCAATTATATCAATTTTGTCATTTAATTTTTCACGTGGCGTATCAGTTTAGTCCAATTGATAACACCCGTTAACAAATTGAATAGAAAACAAAAGCAAAATGGTCCATTCAAAGGGAATGAATAATTTCAAATTGGATGTCAACCCCTCATTCCAATCCATTCCCTTGAAAATAAGAAGCTTATCATTGTATTTCACAGTATCACGAGCAAAGCAACTCATTCTGTATGCGATTTTTGTAAAAAGAATTGTTTGCTTAGTTTTTTTCCATATTAAATATGTTTGGTATAAGTTAAATAAAATAAACGAATGCAAGCCAGCTTTCATTGTTGACATTTAATTTGTGTCAATGTCAAATGAGGATAGCTCGATTGTAGTATTTCCTTGAGATTAACAAGCGAATGAAAATGGTACATAAAGATCTCAATAATTATGAGTAGTGGATATCACAATTCAGAATAAGAAGATGCTATTGATTAATGATATAAAGATATCTCTTTATAGGAATTTTTATAAGCCTTTTTTTTATCTTTTATTTTTCCTTATAAAATGGAGAGTCATTTTCATTATTCAAGAAATTTGAAACCCATCATAATTTTGTGTTTTTAATTAAGCAACACAAGCAGTAATATGTGGGTTGTATGCGTTTGTTCCGAAATTACAAAGGTATTGAAGAAAATGGGACCCATAGCTTACCAGTAAATTAACAGAACTGATTGGTGCCCCGAAAAAAAGGGGCACTAATGTCCCGAAATTCCATTTCAAGGCAAAAAAAAAAAAAAAAAAAAAAAAACTTACCCAGAATAGAAATTAGGGGCATTAGTGCCCATCAGATTAGTGCCACAAAACATTTTTGATCTCAGAAAGTGATGGTTCAGATTGGACTCGGCAATGTCTTCATGAAGATTTGGCAAGGATCCAATTCTAACCAAAGCTTTATTCCTGGCCTCATCTCTTCAAGTTTTACCCTCACAAAACAACAAAATTTCAGTATCCTCCAATTGAGTTTCTCTCCCTTTATTATTTTGCCATCATCTATATATCATTGCGAGTAAAGAGATTTGATTGTAAGTCACACATTTTGGTCCAAAGTAATGCATAGGATCAATAGCCAAGAAAATAGATGTTTTCCAGGCTCAAGATGCATGCTTAGATTTTAGTCTTTAAGTTTTTATCCTATATTTATGACAAATTCAAATCTCAAATAGATAAAATCGCATCATTGTAATCACACTTATTCGAGCATCAAAAGTTCCAAAATAGAAAATTAGAAAAAGAAAAAATCCAAAAATATATATATACATATATATTATTTTGTACTTAATTAATTAGGACCTTTACAATGACCGTACTGAATTTAATGACACAATACTCACATTTTCATTTGAAATTGAAAGAATAAGTGACATACTAAGCCATACCCTTATATCACATACTTCACTTTCTTATTCATCCAAACAAGATTACGGGAAAACAAAATCATTTCTTCTTTTTTTTTTTTCACCTAGATAAGACACCACAATCATTTACTTTCTTTTCTCACTACATGATCTAAATAGAGCCTTCATCTCAAGATTTACTTATTCTCTTTTGGAAAGAGGTTAAAAGCTAACTTTTTGACTTTTAACCTCTTGTACGTCACATTACCTTTCTATTTTTTTTTATATATTTTTTCAAAAAAATTACAAAAAACAAAAAAAAAGAAAGCCAACAAAGTAACTTTTAACCTACCTTTCAAATGTTAAATAAGCTACAAAAACAATGGCGTATAAACAGACTAACTTGCATTGAAAAACCCAAATTGAATGTAGTGGCTAGCTATCAATCTCAAACTAACACACAATCATCACATCCAGTTCAAAAGTGCCATTTCACTTCATATATATGAACACCACAGAGACCAATTGGAAATAGTTTTTGAAACAAGTGATAAAATGGTGTACATTTTTAGGAATCAATCTATAAAAAATTGTATAGAAAATCCACAAAAAAATTGTCACAAAAAAAAAAAAAAACAGATTTTACCTTACACCTCCCTCTCTCTTTTTCTCTCAGCGCTCTTCTTCTTCTTCATGATGAAATTATGGTATCAGAGCCTGGCATTGATCGAAGCTTCGCCGGACCAACTTCGCGAGCCGTACAATTGACTTCGTCTCGCCATTGAAAGACTTCAGTGCTCGCGGCCTTTCGCCGGAAACTGTAGTATATTTTGGTTCACTCGAATTTAAGGGGGGTTTTTTTTTTTCCTTAGATTATTTAAATAGCTGCTTTTTTTTTTTTTTTAAAACTAGTTTTTCTTGAGTTAAATATTTTTCAAATCAATTTTTCTTTAAATTATATATGGGTTAAGTGAGGGAGTCTAAGAATTGTATTCTTTTTAAGGCTGGATTTGAATTGATCATATACGCTTGATGTCTCAGTCAGATTGGACTTGAGCAGACAAAACTTTCTCGTTTCATAACACTAATCGAGTTTGACCCGATATTTCTAGACCTAATCGATTAAGGCTTTGACCCATGTGTACTCAACTTAAATCATAAAATCGGCCATGCATATGATCTGAAAATTTTAACCATATCTAATCTAGCTTAAGGATCATATTTTCTTTTGGTATTGCTTTTGAAGTGTTTTTGGACCCAAGAAAAAAAAAATTGAAAATTTTAAGATGTTGAAACAAAAATTAAATTTATATAAATGTTAATATACTATAAATAATTAAATATGATGACGTCTTTAAGGTCCTAAAAATAGGGTAAATTACTCTCACATCTCCTGATATTTGAAAAATTTATACTTAGTTTCACATTTTTAGTATAATTACATTGGTCTCTCTTGATGTTTTAATGCTCATAATAATTAGTCTATTTTTTATCAGTAATTTATTAGTAGTATAAATGAAAAAAATAATTATATCATATATTTCTATTAAAATGCATATTTATTTTTGTTTGTTTCAATGTTTACTCACTATTTATATTAATTTTGACAGTTTTAGTTTTACTAAAAACGAGTCATTGTAATTAAGTAAAAAATGTGAAATTAATTGTAATTTTTTAAAATTTCAAGAGAAATGTGTAATTTGCCCTTAAAAAAAGTTTAAGAACTTCAGGAAAATTTTCATGGTATGAAAAACTATACAAATATAAAATTCTATTGCTAGTAGGAAGAAAAACAAGTGACTTTTTTATCATACTTGTCTTATTTTTTTTGGTCTGTATTAATTTTTAAATTTTCTAAAAAATTTAATACTCTCCATCAAAAAAAATGTAATATACTTTTATTTATACCGAAAAAATTAAAAACTCAAAAATTATACTCTCTTTGTCCCATTTTGTTAGTCATTTTTCCTATTTTAGGAAGTTCCAAAATGTTAGTTCTATTTGAAAAGTCAAAGTAAAAGGTATTTATGTTTTGGGTAAACTATTTGTCACTATAAATTGTCACATCACTCTCTTTATTTTTTTACACATCTTTTCGTAAAAAATCAAAAAATTACTAAAATAATATGTTTCAAAACGAGGCCTTAGACTTAATTCTCACTAAGTCCTATTGAAAGTTAGTCCTATTAAAATCGTCACTAAAAATAATTTTTTGTGACAATTTTTTGTATATGTCGTTAAAAATTGATAATTAATGACTTTTTTTATCACGACTTTTATAAATTGTCACTAAAACTTATAATTAATGATATTTTTTTATGACAAAATTTTCAAATTGTCGCTAAAAGTTAAAAAATAGTGACATTTGTTGTGACGATTTTTTAAGTTGCTGCTAAAATTTATAATTAATAATATTTTTTATGACAAATTTTTTCAAATTGTTATTGAAAATTAACAATTAGTGACTTTTTTTAATAATGTTTAATGAAAAATATCGTTGATTATCACAAGACCTATTGGATAATAAATTCATCTATTAGGACCTAGTGCCCATTTAGTTTTTCAAAATTACCATTTTTAAATAGTTAGAAATATATTAAAAATTAAAAAAGAGAATGACATTATTGGAATAAGTATTATAAAATTTAAATTTAAATGCAATGATTATATGTCTATTTAAAAATATTATATTTTCTAAAAAAAATTATCAAAAATGAGACGGAGGAAAACTCAAAACCTAATCTAATGAATTTCAACTCTAAATTGTATGACGATCAAGATTTCCAATCCAATGTCAACTAGAGAATGTCCAATCACACTCACACTCTGATCACATTGTGTACGCATGCATGGCTGATTTTCCTAACTATGCCATTCTCAAAACTTTAGTCCCACTCTAGTATGTGTTTTTTTCTTTATTCCCATTTTAGGGTAAACCAGCTTTACCAAAGCCGTTTTCTATAAAAACGACTTCGCCAATGCCCTTTTTATGTGAATAAAAATGAATAAAAAATAGCTCTACAAAACCGGCTTTTGAAAAGCCGATTTTACTTAAAGTGTAATTAAGTTTGAGTTAATAAAAAACGGTTTCGTAAAACCGTTTTTATTAAATTTTATTTTTCCCAATTTATATTTTCAACATAAATATTGTTCTCAGTATTAAAAAAAAAAAAATTTGGTTTTGTTTTGGCATAAAACAATCCAAAACACACACTCTGCATTCAACATTCTCCAATAGCACCGCGAAGGAGGCAAAGAAGAAAGAGACGCGAAGAGTACCGCGGAGGAGGCCAAGAAGACAAAGGCCACCGTGAGAGCTGTAGCAACAATGAAGAAGACAAAGACGTCAAAACATCGTCGCATCTCTTCCTTCCATCATCGACATTGAGGTTTGTTTTGGATAAATTAGGGTTTTCATTTTTGATTGGGGAATTTGAAGTTCAAAATTAGGTTTGTTTGGGAGTCCAAACATTGAAAGTAGATTGTTTAAGCTATCATGTCTGAGATTATAGTTTGACTGTACCGTGGCCCTCATCTCCTAAACCCCAAGCAACGATTGTTTTGAACTGAGATAGGTGTTATGCTTCTTGTGGTCTAATAGAGAGTTTATCCTGTGTTTGTGCTATATTGGCCTCCCTACCGGACGACCGACTTTGCCTTTCATTTCAGCCCCCAATTTTTGCTTTTTGTGAAGCACCCATTCCTTCCCAAAACTACGATGTCAGCGAACAATCCACTTGCCTTTGAGATTTTTTTTTCAGCCCGCAAATGTTGTTTTTTGTGAACCCCCATTGCTTAACTTCTCATCACTGTGGTCCTCATTTTGACTGGATTTCTAGGAATTGAATGGTGACTCTTATTGCTGTCCTGATGGAGAGGTGTAGTGAAGGGAAGTTTTTGATAGAGCTGCCCATTCACATTTGCTGTGCCTTTATTGTGGGCACTTCGTCTGTCTGAACTTTATTAGTCCCCCAACTAGACCAACCACTTGGCTTTGACCTTGTTTCTCTAGCCCCCAAGTTTAGTTTTCTGTCAACCCCCCCTTCCTTACCAATCGTCATCCTCATTGAATGATGACTCTATCTTCTTGAGTTTCAGAGATTGAAATTTGTACCCAGACCATCACTATTTGAAGAAGCCTAGTTAAGGGAAGCCCTTGACTAAGCTACTTGTTCTGTTTTCTGTGTCGTTGAAGAGGACACCTCATCTGTCTAACTACATTACCCCCCCCAACTGGACCAACCACTTGGCTTTGAGATTGTTTCTCCAACTCCTAAATTCTGTTATCTGCCAATCCCCCATTCCTTCCCATCAATGTGGTCATCATTCTTACTCGACTTCTTTCAGGAATCACCTAGTGAATCTTTCTACCATCCTGTCTACGACTGTAATTCAATTTTACTCTGGCCCTCTTCACTTGAAGAACCCTAACCCCCTTTACTGGACCCCCAACCATTTGCCTTTGATGTCGTGTTGTCTCCCAAATTTTGTTTTTTGTCAACAGCCCACTCATTATTACCATTGGACTCATTGTTTTTATTAGAACTCCAGATATTAGCAGGTGATTCATTCTCATGCCCGGTTTGAGATTGTATTTCAACTCTACTCCCCTCAGTATTGGAAGAACCCCAAGCAACATAAGTTTGTAACTGTTACCTATTCCACATACTCTGACTGGACTATATGAGCCCTCTAATTGAACCAACAACTTGGTTTGGACACCGTAGGACCTGATCCCCAATTATCTATTCTATCCACATGTGAACTGGGTTACGAGCTTGCAAAATAGGTGCATCTGTCACTATGAACTGAAGTCACGGTTGTGAAGGAGTAATATCTGATTGAAGTTGCATGAGTTTTTACAAAGTTTATGTGTTAATGTAATTGTCAACGTCTTTTGATTTGTTTAAGCAATTTTGGCAGTCTCAATGAAGGTGATTTTTAAATAGTGAACAATGTTTGACAATTATAATGGTGTATGTTTGATGATTGTAATGGTGTAGATGCGTAGATTGGATTGTGGAATTTCTTGTGGTGGGCTTGCTTTCATTCTCTATGCTATATGGTTATAAGGTGTTTCTATTTCTATATGTAATTATTGTCACCTACTATTGAGGAACTTTAATATTAACTGCACGATGTATCTATTGGCTGAATTGTGTTCGTTTTGGTTGAAACTTGTATAACTTCATATTTTTTGCTATATTTTGGCCAATAAGTAGTCAAATGTCACTCCATACTTTCTAGTGTTGCTCTAAAACCATGAAAAATAATAATTTATTCTTATTTGAACCTTATATTTTTTTGTTGGCAATGAGTAGCACTTAGGTTCTTCAAGGATAGGCTAATTATTGTGGGTTGTTGTCAGTTTGGACTAATGTGATTTTTAGGTTGTTCATGTTGGTAGGGAAGTACACAAGTGAGGAGGTGCATGCAATTATGAACTCTTATTCAAAGTGTAAATGACACTAAAACAATTTCAGATGTAGAAATAATATGCACTCAATTATCAATTACATTATAAGTAAAGTGTGTTCTTTTGATTACAACACTTACCCTTATTTTAACAATAAATTGTTAGTCATAAATAAAGAAAATGATTATATTGAAATACATACCTTGTATTTGGTTTAGTGGTGGAATTATGTTCTCAGTGTGGAGTTGTGATTTGAGTGTCAAATTATGACTTCAGGTATTAGTAAGGAAAAATTTCTTTGCTTAACAGTTTTGAAAAGAGTTTTGAAATTAATTTTGAAAAGAGTATATCAATTTGTAATCTTGAATAGAGGATCAGTTTTGAAAAGAGTTTTGAGTTGTATTTTGAGTTTTGAGTTGTTCAATTTGGAGTTGTAGTTGAAAGTTTTTTTATTTACTTTTTTGAAATATTATAACATGTTTGAAATGAAAATTTAAATTTTCACAAATTTGTAATATTTAAAAAAATACAGTAAAAAGATGGTCTTGAAATATAGTGCACATTAACATAAATAATGAAATAAGAAAATTACAAAAATTTGTAAAGAATGGAAAAAAAATAAATCAAAAATATTTTAGAAGACTACTGAAAAGTCAAAATACAATTGAAAACTGTTTTCAAAACTGATAACCAAACAAATTTGATTAATTTTAAGGTTTATGTTCATTTCAAATCTTCATCTGTAATTGAGTTAAAGTTAATGTATTGGAATTGTTGGATGCATTGTTTTTTATTTTAGTTATGACATGAAAATATAAATTATAATGTTGGGAAAGATGGAAAGTTGTCAAATGTTGTGTTTAGGGAAGTCCAAAATGTGAACTCCATGTATTTCTGAAGAACGCATGGCATGGAAATAGCTATAAGTTAACTTTTAAAGTTTTCACAATGTAATTTTCAACATTTCGCATGAGCTTGTGTAATTGTTGGGGTTACATTGTTAATATGCATATTTTTTTTGACGTATACTGAGAATGATGATGCTTAACATATGGAAATTTTCTATTGTCAATATTATTATACTTTGAATACAATGACGATAAGTGTTAGGTATTCTCGTAGGAAATAGCAGCATACTACGTTGTGTTTGTGAGGAGGGCACCCAGCATTTACACAAGCTGGGCAGACTGCAGCCAACAAGTTAACCGCTTTGCTGGGGCAATATTCCAAAGGTATAACTCGTTTAATGAGGCACGCAATGAATGGATTAATTATAGGAACAAATGTGTACATGGTCAGCCCGGGAAACCACAATGTCCAAGTGCAATTGGTAAAGTGGATGGTAACGAAGAAGAACATTTAGTAAACTACACATGTGTCAATTTCAATTGTATTAGGCTACAAAAATCTTTTGGATCCATTGTAGCATACTGTTTTTTCTTTGCCCTTGGTGTTATGATTACTTTTGTTGTAGCGGGTATTATGAAATTTTTCTGATGTATTTTGTACATACCAGTGGTAGTTTTTTCTTTTTTTGCTCTGTCATGTAAATTGTATCTAATTTGGTGTATGCTTACGGACAGGAACTTATGTAATGAAAATATTGAGTTGGAGTTGATGTTATTGTGATTGAATTGGTTTCACTTATTTTATAAGAATGATGTTGTGTAATGAATGAATAATTGAATAGAAAGGTTATTTGTTTTATTTAATTGGTACTATATTTTTTGTAAGAATGAGTAGGTTATTTGTTATATTGAATGAATAATGGTTACATTTTTTGGTTATCACGGTTATAAAGATGAACACGTTAAGAAAACACCATTTTTCCCTACAAGAAATGTTGTCAACATTTTTCTGATAAAACTTAATACAAAATATACAAAGTTACTAATTTAGTAAATACTCGTACGGGCATGAAAATAACATAAATGAAGTTGGAAATGTAACAGTTTTTAGTTACATAGATAGTTCACACAGAAGTCTCCCACAGAAATACATTGTGGACACCCTAAACTTAACACACACAATACATAAACATAAAGCTACAATTACAACACTTAACAGTTACATAGACAAATATTAGGCATAAAATGTGACAAACTTATTACCGAAAGACTTAGTTTAACACACACACTACATAATTATGAATAACCTAATATATTTTAGAATAGACAGAAACACCTAATTCGCGCTTAAATCGGCAATCTCAGAGCCCGAATAATTCAAAAGCTCAGGGTCAAAGACAAGTACAGGATCCTCCATGATAGCGTTGATAGCCGCAGCATTTGGTTCTGTTCCGTTCTTTTGGGCATCCTTCTTAATTATATATAGTTGCATATCACGGGCCAACCTACAGCGCATTTGAGAAATCTCACATTGTAGTCTTTCACATAGTCGATCAACATTGTCAGGATCTTCCTTTTGGATCTCAACAAAAACGTGCTTTCAGCACCTTAAGTTGATTTTCCCGACTTAAGGTTTCCATTTGTACTCACTCTATAAATAGTGCGGGCCACTTGAGAAGAGCAGCGTCTGCTAAACCGTATCCTATTTGATTGTCAAGTGGATCCAACATGAGCCTCCTTGAACTGGATAATACTTGGGCATCATAAAATGTCGCTTTCCAAACCTATCATGATAACCACAAGTATAATCTAAAAAAGGTTCAGTTGTTTTGTCTTTTGCATCGCCACGTCCCTTTCCCCTTTTCCCTCCTCGTCGTGAACTTTCACCTCTTTGCAAGGTCCTACAACCTTTGCAATTCCCACTCCCTCCCATGAATCGTGTAGCCATGTGAATTTTTTTAGAGAAATGAACGATATTAAGTTAGGGCGAATTGAGTTGTAAGGGTGTGTCTTGACCTTCACTTCTATATATGGTGTGTTTATAAACGACATTGCCATGTGCTCGCATTCATGTCACTTACAAATGATGACATCACACATATGCCATATTCGAACAAGACAATGAGAAAGACACTGTAAGGAAAAAAACAAAGAAAATAAATGCCTCTGCAGAAAGTTACATAAAATGACAATCCCACATAAACCAACAATAGATGAGTTGTCACTATAATGAGAAAGCAGTGAAAAGCGAAGCCTGTGCAACAAGTCACATGACTTGATAATCCATCTGCATATACCGACAAAAGAAGAGCATGCTCACTGTAAGAACTCACTTGCATATTCGATGTGACAACTCACTGACTAGTCACTGTAACAATGAAACATAACTCCATCCGAATTTACAATAGCCATATCAATTGAGCATGTCATTGGGGGATAAGGGGTGTCTGAAACTATTTTGATTATTTATTTAGTCTATTAAAGTCACGGCATCACTGAGTCATGTGGACAGATAACTGCAGGACTTGACAATTCACTACATATTGACAAGTCAGACACCAGTATAGCATTTTATCTTCTACCCTCCTCCGTTTGATTTTATGATCGAATTCATAATTTGTTAGAAACACCATTTTCTGACCGCAATTCAAATCAGGCGAAGTGAGTACTCATTGTATGAAAAAAGCAAGCATGCATACGAACTTCACTGTGCTCATGTGAACTTCAGCAATTCGTAGCAGGATGAATATATTAAGTCTGTTAAAATCACTGCGTTACTAAGTGATTTTGGACGGAGCATTGGACGACTTCACAAGTCAGTGCATGTTGCCAAGTCATGAACCAGTATACCATTTTATCTTCTATCCTTCTCTGTTTGATTTTATGATTGAATATAAAATTTCTTGAAAACACCATTTTCTGACCTTGATATCGTGACTTCGAAGTGACTAGTCACTATATAAAAGAAGCACGTATGCGTACAAAGTTTATCGTGCCCATGTGAACTTCACCAATTCGTAGTGGGATTAATTTTTAAAGTCTGTTCAATGTCAGTGCATCACCGAGTCATGTTGGACGGGTTTGTGCACGACTTGACAAGTCTCTGTATGACTTGATTACTCACTGTATGAAATAAGCAAGCTTATGCAGGCATTGTTGTAGTTAATTCATTAATGCATCATTCGTTGTTACGACCAACTACAAAGTATTTTATTCTAAAGCATGACTATTTGAATTTTTGTTTTCATTTGCAATTTATTGAAAAACAACTTTCTTTTTTTAAAGTTGTAATATTTTGGAAAACATTTACAACATCAACTGAACATGGGTACTAACGTACCCATCCGAAGATGAATCGTAATAAATTTGTAAATCCCACACACGTCCACTTAACCCAATAGGTAAGGAAGATTAATTGTTATTTTGATTTTTTTTCTTGAAATCAGTCCTAATACATTTGCAAATCCCACGCCTGCCCACTTAACCCAATAGATATGGAAGATTAATTGTTATTTTTATTTAGTGTTCAAGGGTTATGAAATCTAGTCGGTATGTTTTGGCAAGATATTTTAGTTTGGAACATTAACAAAATTCTATTTAAAAAAATATGTACAGCCTTTTAACAAAATAACAAAAAAAAAATTAAATAACAAATAACATATGGAACATTATTTTTGTAGTTTATTGTGTAATCAAATAATATAAAATTAATTTTCATATTAATGCCTTACAATTCTTCTACTTTCAAAATTAGAGCACACTATGAGTAGAAGAGTACATAACACGTTGATCATTTTGTAAGTGAGGAACCGAATTTGTGCTTTGTATATTAACAAGGGGAGAGCTAATGCATACACTATATTCTTCCAAAAAAATGATGGACGAAAATTAGCCCAAGTTTACATAAACAAATAAAACATAGAGTAATATTAACATGAATAATTATGTGTGATGCTGATAACAAGCAGTTCCAAAATGTACGCCACTGTTCCCAACTCTAGCTTTGCCCTGAACCGTTGGCCACATTTGCAATCTTCTTCACAAGCAGAAGTCCATCTCCGAGTGCAATCTGCATAACGAACAAGATGAAAGATAATTCCTATCTAAACACATACATATATGTAGTTATTAAACCAAAATAATACAGTGCGTTGTAAATACAACCATAGGTACCTTGTTGGTAGTTAAAGACAAAATAATCCATTAAAGATTTCAAGAAGATTAAGCCACTATATTTCAATACATTGAAGAAGTAATAAAAATAACAACCAAACATCGAGTACTCATTCCAATATTAAAGAGGTGTTTACACTTGTCAAAGTTTTTTTGCAAAATCAATGATAATGATTACCAAGTTCATAGCATTGATTATCTCTAATATTTTCAATGCGCACAAACTGTAGATCATTTTGTAAGTGATTGTTGAGGTCATGTTCGTTCAAGAGAGCAAATGCTGATGTAGTTCCACTACTGTGGCATTCAACTACTGTACCATTGTGCTTAGTTAGTGTCGTATATCTCATGCCACTCTAAATAACAAAGCAGCCTATTTTTGAATTTTCAAAAGACTTCTGTCATGTGTCCACAATTCAATATTTTGCAAAGAAGATTTTGCAGTTTGTTTTTTTTTTTATATATATCTATATATTTCAAACAATTGTGTGTATGTTAATGTGCCTTCATTGCTGTCCTATAGAGATTCTTTATGTTCTTGCATAAACTGCAGTGGTAACAAGGGTTCAATTTGATGCTTCATTAGAGCGTACTATAGGAACCAAATATCGTAATGGCTATGATTTAGCTTAGCGGGCCTCAATCATGATGGAAATAGATTTTAATGGACAACAACATTCAATTGATGAGGGCATAATTTAAAAATAGCTAAGCTAAATCCTAACAACAGTACATGTTTCATTTAGGCAGATGCTATGTAAAAAATGCAAATGATATCACTTTCATAACGCTAATTTGTACAATTGCTCATAATACATAAACAAGTGTCCATAACAGACAATATAAATATTGAACTTGGGTGCAAAGAAAACTACCTTCACGACTCCAGTGGCAGTGGAGGAGGCTGCTGCATGTGAAGCATGGACAGAATCTCGGCAAGTTGGAGAGAAGACTAGCCCATGGCATGCTCAATGCGTCCATATGAAGTCGCCAATGCAGTAAGCCAAGTGTCGGTGGACGTTTCTAAGTCAATGAGACGGGCATCGTATATATCCATCCGGGCGTCTAGGCGATCAAAGTGTGCAACCATGGCCTACTCAAACTGGTCAAGCTGTCCTCAAATGGTAGGACCAATACGAGGTTGTGCCCCCTCACCAGTAACGACATCATCCAACTTAGCCTCTTCGTCCATCATATTCGCACCTGCACCACTACCACTCACCCCTGACGACGTCACCTTCACATGCACCTCACTCTAGGATACAGTCTTTTTGGTAATGGGTTTGACAGGACACGCAAACTCATCATCTGGAAATGAAGGAACTGCGATAAACGAGAGTATCCTATGCACAAGACACCCATATGGAAGACCTAAGGATTTTTTTCCTTTAAAAATCGAAATCATCTTTTCCACCATCATTTCTGGAAGATTAATAGGGAGACCCCGATCTATACAGTAAAGCACATATCCTTGGTCCTGTGAGATGCTAGAACTATGGGTAGTGACATGAACATTGGCATAGACAATGATGTTCAAAAGGTGAAAACGAGGAATAAGCTCATGTTGCTTAATCAGAGTCTCGTCAATCCAACTCCGGCGTGTACCACAAAGTTCAAAAGCCACCATGTCAAGGTCGGCAATTCGTTTGGCAAGGAAGGGAAAGTGACAGTTATAAACTTCAGGAATACCAAGAAATAACCGAATATATTCTACATTGACAAAAATTGGCTTCGAACGGACCCATGTCTTGAAATCAGTAACAATGTCACGAATTGAATGGATATTACAATAGAATTCTCGCACCCAACTAAGATTTTGGGGGCCCAAGAACAATAGGACACGGTCACCACCCAAGGCATCAAAAATAGAACGAATGGGGATTGACTCGAAGGTATTAGGTTCGACATTACGCTCTAGATGGATAGTCCTAGACTCGTACAAATCCCGAAACAACTTGGATTTCTCCTTAGATTGGAATTTCTTATTGTCATAAAAGGTATGGGACACAGTGGCCTTTCGGCATTTACGAGATTCAGCCATCACTAAAACCCCAACAACACATATAAATCCACCAAGTAACAAACCACAAACAACCCCCCCAATTCAGAACCCACTAACATTCATCACAATCCCAAATCCCCAATCACAACCATAAAAATTAAGCATCATTACAAACCATTAACATAAAAAAAAAAAAAAAGAAAAAAAAAAAAAAAAAAGAAAGCAGAATTAATAGACAAGTTTAAACTCATCACATAAGAAGAATTTGGATTAGACTATCAAAGTGTAGATCAAATAGTGACTCTTACTTATACTGTGGCGCAACTTTGTAAATATTTTTATCGGTATCCACAAACTTATATTTAATTATTTGTGGTCCCTTTCCAATAACTATTAAACTGCATCAAATCAAGTTATCTACAATTACACTTGGTTCATAATGAGAAAGAGAGATGATCTAATTAAAAACTGAAGTTTTTTTTTTTTTAACTACTCACATGACACTTGTACTTTTCCAAGGTTGTTGCAAACTATTAGCAACTTAAAAAAGGTAAAAGTAAATGAAGTTTTTAGTAGTATTAATTATAAGGTTGGAGCTAATCATGCTTCATGTAACACTTGTGTCCTTTAAAGCTTTTGGTAAGTGTAAATGAAGTTTTTAGTAGTATTAATTATAAAGTTTTTAGTAGTATTAATTATTTTATTTTGGGAATCTTTGATGTTGTTGTACCTTAGTTTTGGAGGTGTACAAATTGATTTAAACTTGTTGGGATTGCTCGTTCACGCTTGTTCGCGTTGAAAGTTGTTTGGAAACTTGAAAATCATGTTCTAGGGTCGACACTGGTCTTGGTGGTGTCGACACCTTCCCTTTAAGTTGGCCGCAAAGGTCGACACCAATCTGGGAAGGGTCGACCCTTGTTCTGAAATTGCTTACTGCATTTTGGTGTCGACACCAACCTGGGGAAGGGTCGACACCTGCTGTGCAGTCAAACTTAGTGTTCCAGCTTTTCTTCATAAAGGTCAACACCTGTGCTGCAAGGGTCGACACCTGCGAACTTTTTTTCAGATTTCAGTCCAGTTTTGGGCCTATCTTTTTGGGGATTTTGATTTGATCTTTTGGGTTGACTTTGGGACTTCATTTTACTTTGACCTAGCACTATAAATAGGTCCCTCACTTAACCTATTCTTTAACTTTTCTTCTCTTTTTCCTTCTCCAAGCCGTCAGGCTCTTTCATCCTCTCCAAAATCACTTTTTGCTCAAGGATCTTTAGATCTACACACTTGGAAGCATCTTCTTGCCTTGCTCCTTTGAAATTAAGTGTAGAGCTTATCAAGAACTTCGTTTTGATCCAAGTAGAAGTTGGTTTCGACAACTTTGGAATTTCAACCTTGTTTTGCTCATCTTCTCTTCTAAGCTTGAGGTAGGGATTTTCTACACTCTAATATGGTTTTTAGCTTAGTTATTTGTTATTGTGTATAGATGATGAGATTTGGTTGTAGTTTGGACAAATCTAGGATTTGGGTGTGAAATGAAAAGAAGGGTTTTGATGAAATTGGCATAAGTGGGTTTGAGGTTTGAATACAAGGTTGTGTTGTGCCAAAATAGTTGATTTTGGTGTTTGGGTTGATATTTGGAAAGAGGGAGACTTTGCCCTAATTTTGATTTTAAATAATTATTTGCATAAATAATTGGGATTAACATTGAAAATGTGAAATTGGAAGGTTATGGGTATAGATGATGAAATTAGATATATATTATCTTACACTTTTGGAAGTTGTGAATAAACTATTTATCTTGAGATTGAATATCTGTTTAGAGATAAATGTATTGGGCTATCGGTGGAGGATAGCTATGATTGTTGTAGAAATTGCATGAGGATTAGGCGATTTAATGCTAATCAAATGTTGGTTGTCATTGCATATGACTATGTTTATAAATACATTGTATATGTATGTTTATTTGGGAGGAGAAAGGGGATGGACTCCGCTGAAAGCAAGCTGGCCGGAGTGTCATGGGTGAAAGACCCGAAATCATATACATACATGGGTGCCAATTCCCACGGACGACATATCCGTAAAATGGCATATTTGAGAAAATATACATGGGTACTGATTCTTTCGGACGAAATATCCGTAAAATGGCAGATTTGAAGTGTTTATGTGTGTTTTGCATAATTGGAAACCATTGAGTTGTAGTCTCATTTTGGTTGTTGAAAGATAATGAATTTAACTCATGAATTGAGTAGCATATATGAACTTGAAATGAATTGAAGGAAAAAGGAAATGAGGTTTGGTCTTAGTGGCATATGAATATGTAGGCCTTGTGGATGTTTTAGTATCGGTATTGTTTGTGCACGTGGTATTTATACCTTTGGTAAACCTCATACATTGTGTTAGATTATTTCTACTGGGCTGTTGGCTCACCCTATACGAGAATACCATTTTCAGGTGCATGTGAAATGCTTCCGCCAAGGCAATAGCGTGGGGGAAACTTTTGGGAAGCAAGAGCTTCTTGATTATGTTTTGTTATTTGTATGATTGTTATTTGTAAAGCCAAGGACTTAAGATGTAATGAGTGAGACTCACTTTGTGCAACCAAGCAATGACTTGGGAAGATGTAAGCATATATGGCATTTGACTGGTTGTTAAACAGTAAACTCTGATGAATGAAAGTATTGTATTTCTGTTATATTCTTCCCCATGATAGATAGGTTTATGTATTATTTTGGGAGCGTTACACTTCGAATTATGAAGGCATGCCATAACCAAGCCAATGTGTTGGGAACTTTTGAATAAAATACACATTTTTTTGCTACTTTAAAGAAACTTCATTATGGGGATGACTCTGAATTGCAAAACCTATTATTCTTTAATTATACAACATTTTATACTGTTCTGTACCAATTTATAAAATTTAGTTAGTTTTATAGTCAAGTTTTGGGGTTACTAAAACAGATGAAATTTTTCCCAACTCTGTACATGGCTTATATGAAATACGTAGGAACATTGTAACAAACATAATGTTATACTCAATATGTACCGCTAAAGTTCATAGGCGTTGATGAAATGTATAAAACAAACCACAAATTTTCAAATTAAACATGTATCTAGAGATATAGATACAAACCACAGAGAAGAGAAATGTATGAAAGAAACCACAAATTGTTCAAATTATACGCATTCCTGAAATGTAGGAAACAAACCACAGAGAAGAGAAACAAACCAAACAAATTAAACACGTATAGATATAGAAACACTTACCATGTACCGATGAAAAACACGTAGCAAGGGGGTAATCCAAGAGAGAAGGTTGGATAATCGGCCACGCATAGCAGCTGCAAGGATTTGCCCTAGTAGAGAGGGAACAAATCGATAAAATTTGGAAAGTCGAGTGCAGTAGAAATGAGGGGTTGTGATATATGAATGCCAATACTACTCGAGCGAATAAATAATCACTCGAGCCCACTTGTGGAGTTCTCAGCAGTTGATAAACATGCAAATACACTAGATTGATGTTTTTTTTGCTCAAACCATTTTTAAGTTTGCTCAAGCTGTTAACAGGTTCGCTCGAGCCGTTATCGCATTCACTCAAGCGTAAATTGAGAAGCCCCAGAAGTTTTGCAAGCTGGGTGCAACTTCTAGGAGCATGGAATGTTGGCTTGAGCCAACATTTCTTGGCTCGAGCAATCCGTTTTGAAACTTCAAATTTTCTATAATAAAAAAAAAAAAAATGAAAGACAAATGAAATGTAAAATTAAAACACTGTTGTGCCAATTTGAAATTATTTTCCCTAGTCTCTCCTAATTGCCTAGTGGAATGTGAATAATGCGTAATTTTCCAATTCACAAAAAAAATTTAGACAGAACTTAGGTTTTGTTGTAAACAGTCTTGTTTTTAATAATTTTTTTTCTACGTCACAAAATTGGACATGTACTTCGTGACTAAGCTTTTCTGATCAAAACTTTTAAGTCAGTAAGAAAAACCTTTTTCAAATCAAGTTATTTTGGCCAAAAATATGAAATTATTAGCACTGTGTTAACAATTTTATCTTCAAATGTTCATTGCCATCACCTATTAAGATGACCTTTTATCGATTGGTGTCATCATAATTTAAATTATTCCCTACATGAATAAATGAAGAGGCAACAATAGAAGAACATCCTTACCATTTAACCCACTAATAAATTGTTCATTTTCAATTTCAATTCTAACATCCTGCAAAGTTCATGCCCAATATACACAAAACAAAACAAAAAGCAAAACAAAACAAAGAAAGACCCTTCTTTCATTCTTTTTATTGTGCCCCTTTTAACATTTGTTAGAAAGACCCTTCTTTCATTTTGATATTAAAAAAAAAAACAAAACAAAACAAAGAAAAAGAAGCTAGTGAATTAACTAGGAATCTCAATACAGATCACCGATTTATAAAAAATTGGTTGTCTTTTTTTTTGTCTTTTTCTTGTACCCCTGAACATTTATTTGTAACTCTTCTTTCATTTCAAATTATATAAATAAATAAATAAAATAGACGAAAAAAAGAAGAATAAACCAAAAATAGAAAAAAAAAAGCCACTGAATTGACTAAGAATCTCAACACATGAGGATCACCATTTTCTGAAAATTTGATTCCCAACAATACCCTAGTTTTAGCTCCTGCAATCCTCAAAAACACAAGATACTTATGTACTAATTTACAATCTAAAGGCAAAGAATACAGACTTATCCCACAAGAATGCCAACTAGAAGAAAGAGACTATTCCCCGAGCACTTGTGAAGACGAGAACCACAACCACCAAACAACTATTTTTGAGATGTCGCCACTGAATTCACAATCGCAGTTACCTTCTTCTGTAGCTCCGGTTTGTTGGCTCCTACTAGTTGCTCAACTTGTTGCCCATGTCTAAGGAAAAAGAACGTTGGAGTGGCTTTGATATCCCATGTTGTACTGAATTCCTGCACCAGAAAACAACAGAATTTATTTCCAACCAATTTCGCAAATGCTATAAAATCATCTTGATACATCAACAAAAGAATGAATCAGACAATTTTAGACCACACCTTTTGCTTATTTGAATGTAAACTTTGTTGAACTTAAAAATTGCTCAACTGAGGCACATAATGAGAGGTAAGGTCTTTGAATGACTTAGTTTGCATTAAAATTGTAAAACTTACAGTTAGTTCGTCAACGTCAACGGATAGGAATATTAGGACTGGGTATTTCTTAGACAGCTCGGAGTAGAATGGCGCAATCAGTCTACAAGGACCACACCATGATGCATTGAAGTTTGCAACCACTTATTGAAGAATCAGTGCCAGTTAGAAGGAAAACCACACTCCACATACAAAACAAACTCCAATCAGGACCAAAATTTCTATATTAAATCAGTAGTTGTACGTTATCGGTGCTACTGGATTTTCTCAAACCACAAATCGGTGCTACACCCACTGTAGCTATTAACTAAAACGGATGTCCCACTCAATGTTTTACCTCAACAAAGAAATGATTAACCTATCAAAATCAACACAATATCAATAAACTCAAATCTGAAAGTAAGTTTTACACAGTCCACATATTTTCTTTGTTTGACCAATCTAATAAATACAGTATTAAGTTTGAGATGTGCAAAAACATAATCAGTTATAATAAATTTGAAATTATCTGTGGAACATATACAGGAAACAAAAAAGTAAAGTTCAAATCACAAACAACCCAAGCGGTATATCCTGCCATGTGAAAAGGCCAGTAAAGGTAACATTTACACTCATGAGGCCATAACCAAATCACTTAAAAACACTTGTAGGACATTTCACAAAGATCTTCAAACACTTGTAAGCAAGACATAGGCATACTTCTTTGCAGAAATCACTTAAAAGCCCCATTATTAACAAAAAATAATTACAAGATAAGATAAGCAAAAAGCCACAACTATATAATAAGCCACAACTAAAACATTGTACACTAATCTGTCTCTAAAACACCACATGGCGGTAATGTCTGAAGCTACTTACCAGTGTTGGTTGTCCCTAATATGCTAATTTTCTCCTTGTTCCACAACCCCTTCCATAGGTCTCTCTCTTGGGTCTCTTACTATATACTCTCTGTATATCTTGCGGTGCTACACACACGACGCTCTCGCTGGCTTCTGTAGAAGGTGGCTACCCATCACCAGTGGTTACAGTACAAATATTTGATACCACCACTGGCAAGCCTTTACATAAGGCACTGAGCTGTGAAACGCCCTCATCCGCTGCACTACTATCATGGTCTATAGCTTGGCCTCGCCCTTGGCCTTGGTCTCTACTTACACCGCGACCTCAGCCTCAACGGTCGTCATGACCTCTACCCCTACCTATCCCTCTAGTAGGTGCATGGACCCGGCCCTTCCCCTCTCCCTTAATGTGGAAGTCATAGGTAATTAGTGGATCATCAAGTTCGGTCAAGGTTATGTGTGGGGTAGGAGATGATCCAGCCATTGTCTCGTTCACATTGGTCTGCGATGGTGTCAAAGATGAAGGTATTGTCAAATGGTCGGGTGCGGTCAATGTCGAAGCAGAGGGCATCATATTAGATAGACATGTAGTGGACAGTGGTGCTAAGGGAGTCACCGGGCTACCAACCTCTGTCCTATATGGGGGTGGTGACCAGGAGGGTTCCAATATATGGCGATGGTATGTGGATGTATGTTCGGATATGAGAGGATCTAGCTTAGGGGAAGACTGGGATGTGTAATGTGTACATTCAATTGGGGCAAAATGCGGTGTAGGCATTACTGTAGATGTACCATAACATGACAAACCCATGGAAGGCCCTTTACCAAAGTGTTTCACATCGAAAGGGTCAGTGGATGGCATATTCGTGTGCGGCACTGAAGTGGCTGTAATATCTACTCCCATAGAAGGATCCTTGCCAAAGTGTCCGAAATCTAGTCGGTCACGTCGATGTGCCTGTTGCAAACCATCGTACAGTAACTTCCATATCTCAGCAATGGCATCCAATACCTCTGTACCATCATGTGTAATATAGGTTGCGTCTGCCAAGTGATATGCCCTCGCAACTCTACGAACTTGTAAGGTAATGGTAGTTGTGTTACGTAACCATCGACGCCAACTTAAACATAGACAAGCTTACGATAATGTAGTTTTACAAAATATAAACAACTTACCAAGCCCTCTAAACTACCCCCGATGCCTTGGTATCCAAACGCAACAATGTCGCTCGGATTACTCAGTACTAGACGTATATGGCGACGAAACCATAACATGTATGGGTCGGAAGATGTAAGGACTTCATCGCTCCTCTCAGCGTGGACAATGCTATTACGTCGGTTGTTCTAATCATCCATAAACATGTAGTTTTCTTTTGCCCAATCAATGGCCATTTTGCCACTTCTATCTCTATAATGTTATGAATTGACCCTTCCTAACCAAGATCGGTGAGACATGAAATAACAAACAAGAAAGAAATTAACGAATCAAACAAATCACACACACAAGAACACAACGATTTACGTGGTTCACCCCAGAATAGGGTTGCGTCCACGACTGCTGCGGTTTTCACTATGATCAGAAAAATACAACTCTCTCTTAGCCTAAAAGAGGCGCCCCCTCATCTATTTATAAGTATAAAATTAGGGTTATACGGAAGCACATAGGAATTACGAAAGTATCCCAAACCCCCCATTGGACCCAGTGTTTAAGTGAACAGTAGGGTTGAGTGAACAATACTTATCAGGGTCCACCAACCCAACAATCTCCCACTTGAAACCTGATAACACAAGCTCTCCATCATCTTCATCACATAGAGGAACATTGCAACAACTCGATCTTCCTTCATCAATCTTGAAGACCAACTGAAGTTGCACACAACTTCAGTTTGTCAATGGTAATTGTCTTGGTCAACATATTTGTTGGATTCTTACTGCCTTAGATCTTCTCAAGAGACAAGACTCCATCATCTACAAGTGAACGAATGAAATGGTATCGCAGCTGAATGCGTTTCGTCCTAGAATGAAAAGCCGAATTCTTTGCAAGATAAATAGCACTTTGACTATCACTATGCAAAATACTCATCTCTTGCGTCTTACCCAACTCTGATAGGAAATTTTATACCCAAGTCATCTCCTTCCCAGCTTCAGTAATAGCAACATACTCAGCCTTTGTTGTAGAAAGGGCCATAATCTTCTGTAACTGTGAAATCCAACTCACTGTTGTACCACCCAATGTGTAAACATAGCCAGTAGTACTCTTTCTATTATCCATATCACCAGCCAAGTCTGCATCAACATAACCATGTAACCCGATGTTGGTTCATCTAAAACAAAGTGCCATGTTTGTAGTACCACTCAAGTATCTAAGGATCCACTTCACTACATCCAATGCTGTTTGCCTGGATTTCTCATGTACCTACTAACCACTCCCACTGCATGTGCAATGTCTGGTCTTGTACAAACCATAGCATACATTATGCGACCGATAGCTGAAGCATATGGAACATGTTCTATATAAGCATGCTCTTCTTCGGTCTTCAGAGACTACTCTTTGGTAAGTCTAAAGTGGCTAGCCAATAGAGTGCTCATTGGTTTTGCACCATCCATGCTAAACCTCTTGAGAACTTTCTTGACATACTCAGTTTGTAACAACTTCAAAGTACCATTTGCCTTGTCCCTGTAAATCCTCATACCAAGGATTTTGTTTGCAACTCCAAGATCTTTCATCTCAAATTGGTTGGACAAAATTTTCTTCAATCTTTTTATCTCCTCAATGCTAGATCCTGCAATAAACATATCCTCAACATATAAGAGAAAAATAATATAAATTTTGTCAAACCTCTTGAAATAACAACAATGATCTGCTTGACATCTTGTAAAACCGCTGCTACACATAAACCCATCAAACTTCTTGTACCACTGCCTTGGGGCCTATTTCAAACCATACAAGCTTTTTTGAAGTTTGCATACAAACTCCTCTTTGCCACGTGCCAAGAAACCTTGTGGTTGCTTCATGTAAATTTCCTCCTTCAAATCACCATGGAGAAAAGTTGTCTTCACATCTATCTGCTCAAGATGCAAATCTTTAGCAGCCACAATTCCGAGCACCAATCTGATAATGGTCAACTTCACAACTAGAGAGAAAATTTCAATGTAGTCAACCCCTTCTTTTTGCTGAAATCCCTTTGCAACCAATCTGGCCTTGTAGTGTTTACTCCCATCATGTTCCTGTTTGACCCTGTAAACCCACTTATTGTGCAAAGCTTTCTTACCCACTGGTAATTCAATCAACTCCCACGTCTGGTTTGCCATGAGTGAATCTATTTCATCCTACATAGTTGACTCTTACTTAATTGAATCATCAACCTGCAAAGCCTCATCATAACTTTCAGGTTCACCCCTATCAGACAACAACAAATAATGTAAAGATGTAGACCAACGCTGTGTAGGTTTAGACTCTCTTTCTAACCTTCTCAGCTTAGGAGTAGGAGTATGTGGCTCAGTTTGTGGAATAAGTTTTTCAGGATTATTCTAAATCCTACTATTCAAATCACTCTCACTAATCTCCTTTAACTCAACATGCTCGTGACAAGTAACAGATTCAAATTCACATACAGACTTATCCCTATCTTTATACATTACTTTCTTATTAAATATGACATCTCTACTTCTGATTATTTTCTGATTTTTATCATCCCAAAACTTATAACCAAATTGATCAATGCCATACCCAATAAAAGTACATTTAATAGATTTCAGATCAAGTTTACTTCTATCAGCAGAATCTACATGCACATATGAAACACAGCCAAATACCTTAAAAAAAGAAAGATTTACCTCTTTACCGCTCCGAGCTTCTCTTAGTAACTCTCCATCTAATGGAACAAATAGACCACAGTTAACCAGATATGCTGCAATGTTAATTGCATCTACCCAAAACATCTTTGGTAATCCGACCTGTATCCTCATACTTCTAGTACATTCATTCAGAGTTGGATTCATGTGTTCTACAATGCCATTCTGCTGAAGAGTTTCGAACAGTCTTCTCCATTCTAATTCCACTTTCTGCACAATATTTCTTGAACTCATTGTCCTTATATTCTCTTCCATTATCTGATCTCAAGCACTTAATTTTCAGACCTGTTTCAGTCTCCACTAAGGCTTTTCACTTCTTAAAAGTAGTATAAACTTCAAATTTATGTTTCAGAAAATAAACCCATACATTTCTCATTGAGTCGTCGATAAAGGCAACATAGTATGATGATCCTCCAAGAGATGAAACTGGCTCAAGTCCCCACACATCTGTATGAACCAACTCCAATATTTTTAACTTCAGTTTTCTATCATCCTCTGAAAAACTGATCCTCTTTTGTTTGCCGAAGATGCAATCCTCACAAAAGTCAATGTCCACCGATTTCAAATCTGACAATTTCCCCTTAGTTGCAAATACCTTCATCCTTTTTTGACTCATATGCCCAAGCCTTTGGTGCCATAGATTTGAGTCTTCCTTCTCACCAGCAACGGCTACTGCATCTCTATTGTTCGTAGTCATGTAAAGGGTGCCTTCTTTTTGACCACGAGCAACAACCATGGCTCCTTTGGTGATTTTCCACAAATTACCCATGAAGGTTACAACATGACCTTCATCATCAAGTTGTCCAACAGAAATCAAATTTCTTTTCAAACCAGGCACATGTCTGACATTATGTATCTTCCAAATGGATCCATTTGGCAACCTGATTATTACATCCCCTTTATCCACAATCTTCAAGGGTTCATCATCAGCCAGATAAACCTTCCCGAAATCACCACCAATGTAATTGTCCATGATTTCCCTCTGTGAAGTAGAATGGAATGATGCCCCAGAATCTAAAATTCAAGATTCAAAAGGGCTGTCAATACTCAAGATCAAAGCATCATAAATCTCCTTCATTGCAGCATTAGTAGACTTCTGATTTTGATCACTTTTGTTCTTATTCAATGTCAGGCAATCTCCCTTTAGATGTCCCTTCTTTCCACAGTTCCAGTAACTCCGTCTCTTTCCAGTTCTTGACTTGCTTCTGTGTTTGGATTTTGATCTATTGTGGTTCGGGTTTTTTCTTGCTGATCTTTCTCTGGCTTCTATATTCAGGGCAGAACCTGATGTTTCCTTATAATTCCCTCCTGTGAATTTCTTCACTCAGAATTAAATCTCAAATATCATTGTAATTCAACTTTTCTTTTCCTTAAGAATTACTTACTGCCGTTATAATACCATTTAAACTTTCTGGCAAACTAGTTAGAAAAATCAAAGCCCTAACCTCATCATCAAATTCGATAGATACAGAACTCGATTGTGTTACCACAATATTGAATTCGTTCAGATGTTCAGCCACCGAAGCACCTTTTGTCATCCTCAGATTAAACAATCTATGCATCAAATAAACCTTATTTGAGGCAAAGGGTTTTTCATATATGTTTGAGAGTGCCGCCATGAGACCCATTGTAATCTTCTCTTTCGCTATGTTAAATGCAACGTTACGAGACAATGTTAGCCAAACAACACCTAGTGCTTGGCAATCAAGAAGAGTCCACTCATCATCCTTCATCTTTTCTGGTTTCGTCCTTGAAAGGGGCTCATACAGTTTTTTCTGATACAGATAGTCTTCAATCTACATATTCCAAAATCCGAAATCTGTGCCATTGAATTTATCGATTCTAACCTTTTTGTTTGTAGCCATCGCTCCCACTCAAACCAATACTCTAATACCAGTTTTATGAATTGACCCTTCCTAACCAAGATTGGTGAGACACAAAATAACAAACAAGAAAGAAATTAACGAATCAAACAAATCACACACACAAGAACACAAGGATTTACGTAGTTCACCCCAAAATAGGGTTACATCCACGGCTGCTGCGATTTGCACTATGATCAAAAAAATTCAACTATCTTTTAACCTAAAAGAAGTGCCCCCTCATCTATGTATAAGTATAAAATTAGGGTTATACGGAAGCACATGGGAATTACGAAAGTACCCCCAAACCCCCTATTGGACCGAGTGTTTGAGTGAACAGTAGGGTTGAGTGAATAGTACTTATCAGGGTCCACCAACCCAACATAAAAAGCATCGCCAACTGCACGTCAAACAGATCAGGCACACCCTGAACTCGTCCAAATTTTCTAAGCACCTATTCGGGGAGATGCCAGTTAATGATATCAAAGCATATAAGTGGCACTCGTGCCATCCAAATGTCTCAACCAACGATACAATACGATGGGAAGTCAGTCATGATCTCATCCTCTGTCCCGTAAGGCTCTCATATGAACTGCAATAACGAAGCAATAATTTAGAGACTAATCCGTACAGCGGAGGTTGACAAACATTAACTTGGGTGAATTAACATAAAATAATTACAAACCTCCCCCTCTATCATGCGGTCGAACTGGTCCTTGAAGATGACACTGACATTAGTTTATATGACTTCGTAGCTGAAGGGAACCCTCCATCTGTAAGCTCTCGAGCCAGGTGGTAACTACTGGTCTGCCTCCTCTATGGCCTGCTCACTATCAGCAATGTTAGACTTCCTACTGGGGGCGATCATGCTCAATCTCTCCCGTGCCCAAACCTATAATGAATGATAACATTATTAATTTATTACACTAGTCATTTTACAAAACATGACAATTGAGAATATGAGATAAAAGTATACATCATTGCAACTCACTTGTAACAACAAAAGTGGCCCAGCCATCTCCTTTGTATTAGGCTTAGTCGCCCGACACAACATCCTATACAAACATGCCAATGTGGCACCACCCTAGCTGAACTCGTGAATACAGTCAAAAACATCATCTTCACTATATTTTGTGACTTATCGGGGACTAGCACCCCCTCAATAAGCCACATAATATAGGCTTAAGCGTAATGATGAATCGTCTCATACGTCGCATCATGTGGAAGCTAACGGAAATGATCTAATATCCATTTCAACTTAAGCGAGGAGCCTATGAAGTCTTCTTGTGTAGGTGCTGCTCCTAAAAACTCCACACATAAAGCTATCAAATCATCGAACTTGTTTCCTCGATCTTTGCCACTGACTGCGTCTCCATCAATTGGTAGGCTGAACAAAAAAGCCATATCATGTAATGTAACCGTGGCCTCTCCGACAGGAAAATGAAATGTGCGCATCTCTATGTGCCACCTCTCTACGAGAGTTGTAATGAGATGGTGGTCTAATCGAATATGACCGATCCGGTTCACCCCATAGAACCCTGCACACAGTAGGCAATGTAGGACTCTATGGTCCAAGGCGGTGTCCCATAAGCCCGAATCAGATCGTCGGCATTTCAATTTTGGCTGATCTTTCACCTGCACAAGACAACATTATGTGTATGAAACCTAATGCCTTTGGACTTCACTATCAATGCCTTTAGACTTCATTATAATTTTCTGCAAAACTTAACTGAAACCTCGAAAATAAGTTCCGATCAGGTATAATTTTCACTGTTTTAGAATTTTTTATGTAACGTTCATGACTGAAAATTTAAAATAATTCACATTTTCAAACATAATTGTAAATTTAAAACAATTCACATTTTCATCCCTTACATTGAATCAATCTCATGATCCACATTTTCACACATAGACAAATGTCCCATCCCCAATTAAAAAACACCTTTTTTTTGTTATATAGATTGACACCAACAAATGTACTACTTCATGTATCTATTTGAAGATGATGAAACTAACGACATTTAACAAACGCAGTGATATAAAAACAATTTACGTTACACTTTCAATTTAAACAATTCAATTTCCAAAAGGAATACAGTTTGACATTATATTATGTAACAACTGGAGTGTTTGTGTAGTATTAAAATATCGATTATAAATAAATAAATAATTCATACCGACTGATGCCATATCGTGTTGGCTCGATGCTGATGAATCAATAATGAGATCTTCTCTGGTAAATGAGTCATAGACCTGCACAAGTTTTCATATAGAAAATCGATATCCAATAACAACAAGTTTTAAAATATTACATACATGCTGGCAAAATTTTAGTACGACCTGAGGGTATATCACGGGTATTCAAAATGCAAAAAGTTAGTAACAACAATTTTGATGGGTTGCACGAAATGAACAAGTTAAAATAATATCACGGGTGTGTGTTCTTCCACATTAACCCCTGATATGAATTATCGCAACCATGTCATATCCTCTACCTATCTATAAATAACAATTCCCCAAGTACGATCATTTTCCAACCCATCTCAATAGTTATTTACAACCCATTTATCTATTTTTATTTGTTCTGTACAAAAAATGTCTTCAAGGGATGCAGGCATTCACGTCGTTGAAGCGGATCAAAAGTGTGGCTACTACCTCGATTTAGTTATGACCACATGAGCGAAAAATACTCTAGCCCAAAGGATTATTACACTAGTATTGGGGCAAAATGGGCATTCAAGGTAACAGAGCGGGAGAGCTTGTTTACTAATCTACGTAACTTAGGGGCACCGGTACCTCATCGTCGGTCATTGAGCATGCCTAGACGAAATGTGGGTAACTATGAGCAAGCAATTAGCAGAATTAAAAAAGAGAACAACTGAATGTTGCTGCGGAGATGTCGACATTTCATGCTTCAACTAACCACAGAAATAGCAGAAGTAAGCAACAGAGAATTTACTGTGAGAGAGCGAAATAATGTCTTAAACAATGACAAATATCTCTCAGACTACTACATGTCAGATGAGGAATGACAAATCAAACATCAAAGTGGTGTTGTTCAATATGTGTGTATGTGGTACTTTATTGTATGTTGTTCGTCTGTAACCGTCCATTGCACTATGTGTTACTGTTTTATGTTGTTAGTGTATAGCAGGTCTATGTTGTTTGTATGTAACCGTTCACTACACTGTTGTTCGTATGTATTGAGTGTACGTTATTAACCATCCATTGCACTATGTGTTACTATTTGCTCGAATATTAAGTTTATGACAAGTCATTACGCAGACTGACATGTAAACATGACCTGCAAATTTCTCATTGCATTGGTAACGGGTGGATCAGAAAAATTACAATGTATCTTATCTCTTTTTAACATAAATCTAACCAAGTTCATTCATTAGCATCATTATCATTTAGTATCACAATGTAAGGTTTGTATATTGTTTTCGAAATAATGTTCCATAATCAATTTAAGGGAAGAAAAAATAAAAAGTGCAGATTATAGGGAGCAAATGTATGAGATGTGTTGAACAGCCACATTTTCCACGGAAGTATAGACCCATTTAATCTGTCAAGTATGGAAGTAACTGAAAAATTAAAATAATAAACAGTTAAATGGGGCATATGCATATGCCGCATGATGATCTTTACAATAATGCAAGACAAATAATGTTGAACAATTTCAGTGAAACTAGTACAGAAGTGATAATTGGAAACAATATAGACAGTTTGTTTCACATTCTAAATTCTAATTTATTGATAACTCATAGGTAACCATTACAAGAGAAATTATTTGGTCAGACATCGAAACACTTTCATTCATTATCATCATCTTCTGACATCTTAATGACAGATTGATACATAGCATCCATGCTCCAAGAGAAATATTGTTGCACATCATCCATTAACCCATCTTTGGCATGCTCATTCACGATCTTCCGAAGTTCGGACCTTTGTAAACGTTGGGTCATGCGATTAACTTCGTCGTGAATACGATGCAATGCCCTTTGTAACAATTGCGGAGTGTCAATTGGCATACGCATGGCTAATCGTTGAGGAAATTTAATATGAACTTCACGACATAACTCAATGAGAACACTTGCTCGAGTTATGTGAAATTCCCACTCAGCTCTCATGGTATTGACGGTGTGATGTGAGTAACGCAAATTTGGATTTAATGGGTATTCAAATTCATCTTCATTTGCAACCCAATGGTGACCCATTGCTGAATATAGGTCAACCACCGTATATCTCATGATGATATCTCTCAGTTTTTCTATAAAAATGTAGGTCTGCTATGGTGTGATACTTATAGCGGTCACTGGGCACAGTAGTTCAAACATGCAGAACACATAAAATGGAGATAGACGTGCTTACTCATGTCTTCGCAATCCGACATACTGACAATGACTAGTCATTATAATAAACTACACATGGGAGTTGTATGTTTCAAATTGTTGTAAGACAGTTATCATGTCGACCTTTCTAACATGAGAAAACGTGAATCAACTTTATACGAGTTGTCACTTCAACATGAAGTGACTAGTCAGTCTATATTGGAGGGTGTGAAGTTGATTGCATTGAAGTAGTAAATACATTATTTAATATTAGTGAATATTGATTCATTGAATATTACATGAACCATCAGATGAGGTTAATGTGTGATGACCCCACATGCCGACAAGGACTTCTTGCAGCAAATAAGGATCACATGGTAACTGTGTGTTTAAAGTTATTGTAAGAGCATTATCACGTCAACCTTTATGAGATGGAAATACGAGTTTTCACTTTGTACGAGTTGTTAAATCAACAAATTTCAAATCCACTACTAACTTTGTAAAAGAACTACGCATTTACCAATATGTACTACCTTTTGGAGAAATGATTGAATTGATAAAATGGCCTTCCCTCACAAATTGAATTTATATTTAAAAAAGAAAAAAAAGGTTTACCACCTAACAAAATGTGCCAACGCATTGAATATTACATGCAATTTGTATAATTGATGATTATTAATGCATTTCACATTATTGTCATACGAGATAAGGTTCACATGATAGATATGTGTTTAAAGTTTTTGTCAGCGCGTTGTCACGTCAACCTTTATGACATGAAAGAACGTTCTTTCACTTTATAGAAGTTGTCACTTCGGCATGAAAGAAGTACCAAGGTTTAAGAGGGTTTGAAGTAGATTTGGAATACAATACTCACACTTCTTATAAGAACTAAGCATTTACCAATATGTAATAAATTTCAGAGCAATAATTTAATTCATAACATGGGCTTCCTTCCGTAATTAATTATTTCAAAACAGAACAACAATTTAGCACCTAACAAAATGTGACAAACCATTGAATATGACATGCATTTATATTGGTGATTATTAATTCATTTCATAATATGTGCATTTTTGTAATATCACATCAAGTAAGGAGAGAAGGACAAATAAGCAGGTGTCCATGGAGGTCTGGACACAATGGACCATCAATGCACCAAAGTGTTGACAATGCAGCACACAAACGTTTCCGAAAAACTAAGCAGTAAAGGACAGTTGAAAAAAAAATTAATTAAAAATCCATTTGAAGAGATTTGCCCAAATCAATATCATCAATAATCGACATTTTGTAATTGAAGTGGTAAATACAACATGAAATTACTGAATACTGCTTCATTAAAGAACACATTAACTGCAATTCAAATAATGAAGCAAGTTGTGTAGCACTAATATGTAAATTAGACAAAGAACTACTGTCAAATCGATCGGATTCTCACTGGACATTTTCTCTTATCATGCCCTCTCTGCAAACACAAACTGCAATTGTGCATTCCACTTTGTCTGGAGGTATCCATTTCATTGTGGATGCGACTATGTTGAAGACGACCCTTTTTAACCTCACGTTGTCGGTCTGGGATAGCGAGCAAAGTTGGGTAATCATCGTTAGGCTAATATTACTCGTGCGGCATGGGCCTAAACTTCTGTGCAGATATATGCTTGTGGACTTCCAACTTATACCTCGGTGCAACAAAAGGAAAAGGGTCCTCGCCCAAGTCTGTTGTCACAGCAAGCATGTGGGAACATGGCAAGTGAAATAATGTGTACTTCCCATATGAACAACGCGATGGTCGGAGACTAACTATTTTACGAGCACCACCCCCCATCCCATGTGGTGTTGTCCTCACCTTATATTTCCCTGTTTCCCTACAGATAAAATGTATGTACGTGGATTAATATTAAGGGTATGTTTAAATATAGACTAACATGAATGACCGACAAGTGCGAAATGATAATGTGTTGTGAGTTCCGTGCATCCAATGAAAATTACCTATTAATCGGTACCAACATATGGACATTCGCTTTAGCTTGGTGCTCGTCAATCCATCGTTGAACATTACTCGTGTACAAATGACCCCAATTACTCGCATTTTCAACAATAGTCCTGCCCTCATCAAAATATTTGACGAGCTGATAAAAAGTTATCTCAACAGATGCTTTAATCAGGACACTACATGCACCTTTGAGTACACCATTGAAGCCCTCTATATGGTTTGTCATCAATATGCCCCAACGAAAACCACCATCATGGCATAATGTCCAATGAATAGGGTTCATCCGACTAAACCGCCGTTCAGCATTCTTCTCTAGCTTGTAGATATCCTCTATAATCTTGTTAAACTTCCTCACTTGTCGTACAGAACCATATGTAGGTGATCAGGTCGAAGGTCCGCCCTAGGTCAGCTTCAGGAAACTTTTGTGGGACCTGTTTTGCTAAGCCTCCAATTGGAGCCTTTTATCCTTTTGAAGAGTTCCTTGATGCCACATTTTAGTTTTTTGTTGAACACTTAGTTAATATGTAAATTTTGAGTTGTGAACTTTATATATATATATCGATATGACTTAGACCTATATACAGAAAAACTATGAATGTGAACTCTTTATATGGCATGATTAATCTTGGCATATAAACACTGCTCAATGGATGTTCTGTTATTTATTTTGCTTCCGCTTTAGGCCCCAATATGATTTAAATATGTTGAATTTTTGTTTTGAGGCCTAAATACAGACCGGTCATGGCCTAAACTTTTAGGGGCAAGTTTGGGTCGTGACATGATGACACTCACTTCCGCTCGAATCTTAGAGAGGACGAGGTTGGTGAGATTGATGAGGTTGGTGAAGAGGAAGAAGTTGATGACATTGGTGAAAAAGATGAAGTTGCTTTAAGTAATAGTGGGAAAGGAAAAGAGAGAAGAAAGACAACCGGGTCGCCTACAAAACATGATTGGAAGAAGGCGATATTGTATGTTAAGTTCCTAAAATTGTTTTATAATGCCACATTACGTTTTTCAGGTTCTTTATATGTCACTTGCAATGCATTTTTTTATTAAGATTATGTTGATAAAAAAATGCAATCATTGAATTGTGTGAGAATAAAGATGTAAGCTTGCATTTAATGGCACATGGCATGAGTTCCAAGTTTGATAAGTATTGGGGTAAATTTGACAAGGTTAATTTGCTATTGTTTGTTGTGATTGTTATTAATCCCCGTTACAAACTCAATTATATTCAATGGTGCTTAGAAGAAATTTATGAAGCTAAGCATGTTGATGATTTGATGATGAAACTAAAGAATGAGTTGACACGATTATATGATTGGTATGCTTTAAATGTTCAAAGTGGTAGTGTGCAAACACAAACTGTAGGGGAGTCATCAAGGGCAATGGATTTGAATGAAGAATATGGCATGAATGTGTTAAACCAGTGGTTATGTGTGTGTAAAATGTAAATAAAAAGAACAACAACCAAAATTAAATAATTCAGAGAATAATAAATTATATTCTGAATTAATTGTTTACAAAAATTAGAAGTTTGAGACTTGTGTTGGACACAATCTTCTTAAAGTAGATTTCGCTCTCGCTCCGATGTTTCGAGATTTAACGGGTCTACATCTCAAGATGCAATGACTAATACCTGATTTGCAGCGCTACAAACTCAAGTCTGATGATCCAAAATTATGCTGTAACTCTCTCTTTCTCTTTCTAAGATTAAATGCATAACAGATACAGAAGATAGGAGGGTGATAAGAGGAAAAAGAAGGAAGAAATGTTGAAGAAATTGGATTAAATGAAATGCTGGAATGGCAGGCTATTTATAGCCAACCATGGACCTATTTGGGTAGGCCTTGGTGGCTGTTCAGACATGGCCGAAAAGTTACAACTGGAATAATACTGGTTCGGAAAGGAGGCGACCTGAAAATTAAGAAATTTGAATTTGAAAATTTGGTGCAAAATTTAAATTCTTTCTGTAAGAAAAAAAAAATTCCCGCAAGAATTTGAAAAAATTCAAACGAATTTTGTCGAAAAAATTAAAGTTAGGACCTGATCCGATCGACTTGGCTTAACTAGCTAGACGGCGGCGCGTGCGCGCACATATGTGGCGGTTTTGGGCCAAGACCACTTTGTCCATAACTCATCTCCTCACAAAACTTGGGGTGCTCCTTGGGGCCCATCCCAAGTATGGCAAACTAGAGTATATATACTCATATAAATTGTTAAGCTTTTCCTATGTAGGACAAGTATATTTCACAAATGTGTAGGAAACCCAGCTAAAGCTATTTCCATGAACCCGAAAATGCGCGTTGAATTCTCATTCATCCGGAAATGATTTTGAGCAACCAAATACATGATGTTATTCACTACGCGGCATTAAACATGAATCTAATTAGAAACGTTAAAAATAACGCTTGGGTCTTACCTTAATTAATGCTCAAAGTTATCAACATAAATAGAATTCACGATAACAGACATGCAACAACATGCAAACAAAAAAAGAGTTCATTAAGAAGATACACCATATCAAGATAGGTAGCTGTAACAACCCCATCACGTATAATGATTAGTACTTGATTAATTAAGAGGATTTGAGATTTAATTGCCGAGTATTATAATTTATTTGGGATTTATGAGAATTGTGGAATCTGACACGTATATGATTTTATTAAAGATTTATTTTGGAATTAGAAATTAAGGGTCCAAATGGCTTAAGGAAGTGAAGTTTAAAAGTTGAATCAATTTACTCTTAATTACGGACCCATTTTGGAGTTTAATTAAATATTCGATTCAGTTTAGTGAAATTGAGATTCAATTAATTAGGTCCTAATTGGAGTTGATTAAATTATGAGGATTGAGAATTGTGATTATTGTGAATTAAATTTAGTTATGCAGTGTCTAATTTGAATATGTGATTTATTGATGGAAATTCGAGTCTGATTAGAAATTAAAGACCTAAATAATTTGGGAAATCAAAATTGATGATGGTAATAAGTTCGATTTAATATTTGGAGCCTTTTGGGAGTCTGACTAAAAATCTGATTCGGATTGATAGAATTAAATATAATTAATTGGGCCCTAATAGAAGTTAAATTTGACTAATTAAATTATGTAGGATTTGTGTTTGGACTAATCAGGATTGATGAAGATTTAAATAATGTTCAATTAAAACCAAAATATGATGGGTATATTAATGTATCTTTTTTTTAATATAATATATTAAAAGGTATTAGGGTGTTATAAGTCCAAGGCAACAAAAAAATGGGTTTGGTATTGTCAAGTTCTGTGTGTGTGCCGAAGAAAAGAAAACAGAGCCGAAGTGTAAGAGGTAGAACCGAGAGAGAGAGAGAGAGAGAGAGTTTCGGTGGTGAGTTCAAGGCAAAGGGAAGAATTACAAAAGGAGAACCAAAGGGAGGGAGGAAAAGTCCAAGAATTCCAACTTATTTAAAGTTTAAGGTATGGAATTTATGTAAATTTGTGTAGGACCTTTACACTATACTTGAAATTAAAGAAGGAATTAACTCAAATCATGTAATTGAAATGAATTAGCAAGGAGATGAAGAAAGATTGGCTTAAGTGTTGAAAGATGGAAGTTAATTTGGATTTGGGTTCTAAATATGAAAAGGATTACATGCATGTGTAATATTATGACTATATGTATTTGGAAATTAATTAGTTAGACTTTGATTTATTTTGTTCTTTACAAATTGAAACCCATACTTGCATGCATGTTGAAATTTCAAGACTTCAAATTTAATTCATGTGTAAAAATTGATAAGTTTAAATTTGGATGTGTTATGAGGGAAATTAATTTAATCTAAATTTGGCTAAATCAAGAATTAAATTATGATTTGATTTTGAACATAGAAAATTAGCTGGTTCTTAATTTCATACATGCAAATGCTTTCCTAAGAGTCATATAACTTCAATTTCATGTAAATTAAAAGGAATTAGTGAAAGAGTGATAAAATTGAATTAGATTCAAATTTATGGAAATTGATTATTTGGGTTTGATGTTGTGATTTTGCATGAAATTATGCCTAAATGTTACATGGGAAAAATCTACAAGATTAATACTTTAATTAGACATGCATTATAAAATTTTAGGGTTTTGGGATTTTAGTTCATGTCTAAAAGGTTTATGGATTTGAATTAGGTTCAATTTTGAGAATCATTCTTAATTTGAGAGTTGATTTTGGAATTAAAGGGAGTTTTGATTTTATTATGAAAACTAGGAATTTGTTTAATCCATGCATGTGATTTAATTTAAAAAATTTGTTCCATTTAAGTATATTTTAGAAATTGAGTTAAGTTGAATTTCTAAGAAATTGATTTGTGTAATTTATAATTAAGTTTATTTTGTTATTAATAATAAAATTGAGCCTATTTGTATTGCATACATCATGGATTTTGAAGGATTTGGATTAATTCAATCTCATATTTTGAAGAGAGAAATGAAATGTTTTATAAATATCAAGTTTATGGAAAATTAGAATTAATCCTAATGTTAGATAAAGTGTTGATTTTATAATTAGATTTTAATCCATACTTGTAATTTGAGATTAAACATATTTTGGGGCATCTATGGTTATGAATTAAATTGAGGTTATGAATTAAGCTAAGTCCAAGATTATGGAAACTAGTTGAAAAATTTAAAAGAATATAAAACTAGTAATTTTGATGTCAATTTCATGCATGTGAATAATGTTCTAAGGAATTTATGACTTAATAAAGAATAATAAGCTACTAATCAACATAGATTAGTTAGTTAAAGAATGAATCATTGATCTAGTGGTAATTGTTTAATAAGCCAAGTAAAGGATCAATCTATTTAGAAAAGAAGGACTTAGTAATGAAAGAATATGTGAAATAAGAACCCGGTTTATTTAAATGAGAAAGAATAAACGTAGTAGAACTTCGGACTATAAAGACTAAAGACTAGAAAGGACAAGTTTAATCAAGGGAGTAATATTGTATTTCAATGTGTACGTGTTATGTGCTTGTGTAGGTCACGCGCCATTGTCTGCCTGATTTATCTGATATGTCCAGTCTATCTGATTTGCTTCTGCAGCCATCTGTGAGTAATAACTTTGTAAAGTTATGTTCAATGTTATGTATTTTCAGTATACTATGATACGAAATGATTGATTCTTTGAAAAGCTATGATATGTTGGAAATGAATGAATGATTGTCCAAGATTCTGAAAGTTAACCGTGGCATCCTTAGCACTACATGATATGCGTCCCTTTATGGGTCATCAGGTCCCTTTATGGGTCATCAGAACGTCTCTGTGCACATGAGTCATTAGGTCCCTTTATGGGTCATCGGGTCCCTTTATGGGTCATCAGATTTGGTAACGCTATTGGATGTACCACGTATGATTATGTGAAAAACTGAATATGGAAATGATTATGGACAAGTACATGAATCTGTTTTGATACGAATATGAACATGACTACGTTTCTGATTTGAAATCTGAATAAGCATAAGACTCTATTTCTGATAAGATTATGTTTCTGATATAAACTCTGATTTCTAACTCTGTGATGGACATCATTCATTAAACCTTTTACTCTGTTATTATTCACTGGGCTTTAGCTTACTGTATTATTTATGTATGTAGGTGATCAGGTACGTGACCAGGCTTAGAGGCATCTGTCTAGAATCTGTTCTGTCAGCCAACCTATGTGCCTCCCGTGGAGGTTCCGGATATGCTAAGTGTTGTCGTTATGTGATGTAAAGTTTAAGTTCAGTTATGTTTTCTTGCTTGGTTCTTCAAGTCATGTGTATATATGTAAATAAAAGCTTAAAATTTTTCTGTCTCATATAAGTCTGCACAGCTCAATGGACGTTGTATATTATTATTTGCTTCCGCTAGCCCCTAATATTTTGTTAATCTGTTCTGAGGCCGTATGTAATCCTCGGATTACTGGCCGGTTACGGTGCCAAACCTATAGGGGCGGGTATGGGTCGTGACAGTAGCTTTTGGCTAACCTCCTCCAGCGAAAGCCTATCGGACTTACTGGCTAACCAGTGGATGCGATGCCTTGAACTGTTCAACTGTTTGTGTAAGTCAAGACAATAGACTACACATAGTGTATCTGCAGACACAGTTTGGTTTTCACAGTTATGTTCATTTTGGCCCTGAACAACACCTGGTAATTCATGAGTGCTCTAGAGAATTTATCCTTCTCAATTCGAACCGGCCCAGTTCACACTCATATAGGTAACTTCTTATTAAGAGTATCCTGCCATACCCCATTTGGATGTCCAAGCTATAACAATCATTAAAAGCAAAGCTTATCCTACTAACACTGGAAGTATCACTCTTCTTATCATAGAAATGGGTAGAAGAAAACCTCCTTAGTAATACATGGAGTCATCCATAATTCGGTTGTCCCTTTGGACCTAGATCTTAGAATCTCCAGTCAACTAGGTTGGGTTGCCATTATGGAGACTTTTAAGTAATAGGCTTTAATCCCATTCCTCTTAATAAATGGTACACTTGCTCTTTGGCTAGCCCTTTAGTCAATGGATCCGCAATATTCTCTCTTGACTTTACATATTCTATGGAAATTATTCCATGTAAGAGCAAATGCCTAACGGTATTATGTCTTCGACGAATGTGTAAAGACTTATCGTTATACATATGATTATGTGCTCGTCCTATTGCTGCTTTACTATCACAGTGAATGCATATAGCTGGCACAGGTTTAGGCTACATTGAAATATCTTTTAAGAAATTATGAAGCCATTTTACTTCTTCTCCTGTTTTATCTAACGTAATAAACTCAGATTCCATTGTTGACCTTGTTATGCATGTCTGCTTAGAGGATTTCCAAGAGACTGCAACACCTCCTAGGGTAAAGACGTATCCACTAATGAATTTTGAGTCTTTAGTAGCCGATATCCAATTTGCATCGCTGTACCCCTCGAGTACTGTTGGATATTTGGTATAATGTAAGCCATAATTCTAGGTATGTTTTAGATACCTAAGTACCCTAATTATCGCTTTCCAGTGATCTAACCCTAGATTACTTGTATACCTACTCAATTTACTTACAGCATAGGCTATATCCGGCTTAGTGCAATTCATTAAATACATCAAGTTTCCGATTATCCGAGAGTACTCTAATTTTTAACAAATGAAGACTAATGTCAACAAATGTTTTAGCAGAACAGTCGTCATGCTTTCCAAATTTTTCCAGAATCTTCTTAACATAATGAGACTGAGATAAAATATATCCTTCAGATGTTCTAGTAATTTTTATTCCTAGAATTATATCTGCTACTCCTAAATCTTTCATGTCAAACTTTTTGTTCAACATTTTCTTTGTGGATTTAATGATGTCATTGATACTTTCAACAATGAGCATGTCATCTACATAAAGACAAACTATAACATAGTCTTTTTCTGTGCTTCTAACATAGACGCATTTGTCATATTCGTTTATCTTAAAACTATCCAAAGCATAGCGTGATCAAACTTTTTATGCCATTGTTTTCGGAGCTTATTTTAATCCATAAAGGGATTTGACAAGTTTACAAACCTTTTTCTCTTGGCCGGGAATTTGAATTCCATATAGATTTACTCATATAACTCGCCATTTAAAAAGGCTATTTTAACATTCATTTTATGTATCTCCAGATTATACAATGCTGCAATTGCTATTAGTATGCGAATAGAAGTTATTCTTGTCACTGGTGAATAGATATCAAAATAATCAAGGCCTTCCTTCTACCTGTATCCCTTAACAACAAGCATAGCCTTGTATTTACCTATTGAACTATTTGTTTTCATTTTTCTCTTGAATATCCACCTATATCTAAGAGGTTTACATCCTGTTGGAAGATCTACCAGTTCCCAAGTATGATTTTGCAAAATAGATTCAATTTCACTATTCACAGCCTCTTTCCACAATGGAGCTTCATGACTTAACATTGTTTCCTTGAAGTTTTGAGGCTCATTTTCTAACAGTTATGTCAGAAAATTTGGACCAAATGATTTAGAGATCCTAGTCCTCTTGCTATGTCTAGGTTCATCTGCTTTATTATCATTTTGGTCTTCACAACCACCTATAGCAGTATCAAAAGTTTTTTTTTTTATTTAAACTTGTCTCTTCAGTTTCCTTGCAAGGAAAAATGTGTTCGAAAAATGACACATTCCTTGACTCAATAATAGTGTTTACATACATATCAAGATTTTCATATTTATGAATTAAAAATTTGTATGCACTATTATTATTTGCATAACCAATGAACACATAATCAATGGTTTTTGGTCCTATCTTAGTTGTTTTAGGACTAGGGACTGCCACTTTAGCCAAACACCCACACACTTTGAGGTAATTGTAAGTAGGTTGTCGACCTTTCCATACTTCATAAGGTATTTGATTGATTTTCTTATGGGGTACCTTGTTAAGGATAAAGTTAGTAGACAAAATCGCCTCCTCCCACATGTTATGAGGTAACCTTGAACTAATCAACATGGCATTCATATCTCTTTAAGAGTTCGATTCTTTCTCTTTGCAACTTCATTTGACTGAGGAGAATAGATTGTAGTGGTTTGGTAAATAACACCATGTTTAGAACAAAATTCCTCAAATGGTGCATTATACTCACCACATTTGTCACTCCTCACTACCTTAATAGTTTTGCCAAGTTGATTTTCAACTAAAAGCTTCTAAGGCTTCATCTTTATTTCTCAATGAGTAAACGTAACAATATCGGGTGCAATCATCAATAAAAATAATAAAGTACTTTTTACCTCCTCTAGTTTGAACAAATTTTAAATCACAAATATCTGTGTGAATTAAACTTAGAGGTTCAGTACTTCTTTCTACTTTATTAAATGATGTATTAGTAAGTTTTACCTCAACACAAATCTCACATTTATGATTATTTTTATTTTTTATTTTTTATTTTTTTGATTCAAGAGAAAATAAAAGAGTTTACAAGATAGCCATGGGATAGGTTAATCCCTTCTAGAACTGACATTTACCATGTCAGCAATTAACAAAGAAAATATAGAATCAGATGGATCTTCCAGAAACACTAAATGTTCCTGCTGATTGACTCATGTATTGGCCAAGGCATCAGCACATTGATTGGCCTCCCTAGGTGTGGTTTGAATCGAGCAGTTACATCTTCTTAAGAAGAAGTTGGCATCCTCTATGATTGCTTGGTAGGGTGAGTAGCACCATCTCGTACCAGCTCCATTGTTGTATGTGAGTCTGTCTCTATCTCAATGTTTGACAATCCCTTTTGCATAATGATAGTCAATCCTCTATAGATACCCTAGAATTCAGCTTCTAAACTTGTGCAATTGCCCAAGGAGCCATGGTAGCCCTATATCCATGTGCCCACTTCATCCCTGAGAAGTCCTCCATAACCTGATTGCCCTGGATCTCCATTGGAGCTGCCATCAGTGTCGAGTTTAAGCTTACCTGTAGAAGGACAAGACCAGGTAGTTAGTTTTGGTGCTGAAAAATTAGGGTGTAGCATGTTAAGGAAGGCTTCCCAAATGTCCATAGCTTGATTAAGAATGGATTTGACACTAATATGAGGGGGTTAGGTTTGGTTCTCGAACACTTCTTTATTTCTATCCTTCCATATCATCCAGAGTGCAGTAGCAAAGACCACAAGCCACTGAATGTTATAAGCATAAACCTTGTTACTCATATTAGTTTTGATCCAATCTTCTAATGGTAAATTGTTGCTATCTTGCCACCAGACATAATCCTTGAGAGTCAGCCAAATAGCTTTGGCTTTGGGACAACTTTTAAGAAGATGATGTATGTCTTCTCTGTTAGTTCTGCATCTAGGCAAAGATCAGTCTCAGTCATATGTCTAACCAGTCTTATGTGGCTAGTTAGCAGCCTTTCATGCATAATTAACCAGAGAAAACTTTTAAATTTCTAGGGAATTTTGAGTTTCCAAAGCCATTGCCAATTAATACCAGTATTATCCTGCTCAGTTAAAGCCTGGTAGGCTGCTGAAGTAGAATACTCACCACTAATAAATCCTTTCCAGTGAGGGGAATCAGTAAAGGTAACATATCTGGGTCTATGAATGCTGAGGATAGCATCTTTTTCCTGTTAATTAATAAGGTCTTGAATAGAAGTTAGATCCCAATTGCCCTCATCATCAATTATGGAGCTAACTTTTGTTGTGTTGTCAATATGAGGCCCTTGGTTAGTGTAACAAAGTGGTTTGGAAGCACACCACCAATCAGTCCATAAAGAGATATTTTCACCAGTGCCAATAGTCCATTTTATATTTTCCTCAAGAAAAGCTCTATTTCTGATTATACTCTTCCAAGTGTGGGAAGCTTTTCTATTGTTAGGCCAATTAGAAAGAGAATGATTCTTAAGATACTTAGTCTAGAGAATTTGGCACCACAGCTCAGTAGATTTGCTAGCTATCTTCCACCCCAACTTAGAAATAAGTGTAGAGTTTTGATCCCTGGCTTTCCTTATGCCAAGACCACCCTGTTTTTTGACTGGCAGACTTGTTGCCAATTCACAAGATGCACTCTTTTCCTGGTCTCAGAGCTGTCCTAGAGAAAAGATCTATTAACTTTATCAATATGATCACAAACACTTCTGGGTAATTCCATGGTTTGCATAAGGTGGTTTGGGATTGCAGAGGTGACAGTTTTAACTAGGGTAAGTCTACAAGCAAGGGACAAAGTTTTGGCCTTCCACCTTGAGAATCTTCTAGCCATTTTATTAACAATATCTGTTAGGTGGTTTTTGGTGATCCTACTGTGAAAAATAGGTGTACCCAAATATTTTCCCAAATCATTGGTGAGAGATATACCACAACTGTAACTGAGAGAAAGAGCTTTTCTCCTAGGTATGTTGGGGGACACGAACATTTTGGATTTTTGAAGGTTTATCTTTTGGCCAAACATATCACAAAACTCAGAGAGCACATTCATAATACAATTACATTTCATTCTATTAGCTTTAGCGAAGAGAATCAGATCATCAACAAAGAATAGATGGGAAATAAGATGACAGTTATTAGAAGCCTTAAACCCCTTCCAATCACCAATTTCAGTTTTAAGCCTAATCATTTTAGATAGGTTTTCCACACAGAGAACAAACAGATAAGGGGACAAAAGGTCTTCTTGTCTTAAGCCCCTTCCCATACTAATACCAGGTAAAGACTCCCCATTCCAAATAATAGTAGAGTTAACATTAGATACACAATTCATGATGAGGGTAATCCAATTAGTGTTAAGTTTAAATTCTTTCAAAGTATGATGAATGAAATCCCAAGAAATGCGATTATAAGCCTTCTCAAGGTCAATTTTAATAACCATCCCACCCATCTGCCCTCTCTTGCTGCTCAAAGTATGAATGATCTCTTGGGTAATGATAATGTTATCAGTGGTGGTTCTACCAGGTATGAAACTGCTTTGGTTAGGGCTAATAAAGCCAAGGAGAAGAGGTCGGAGCCTATTGACAATGAGTTTAGTGATGGTTTTATAAGTGACGTTACAGAGACTAATGGACCTAAATTGTTTGATGGTCTCAGGGTTATCCAGTTTGGGAATGAACATAATTTGGGTTTCATTAACTTCATTGGGGATGGTTTTAGTCTGGAAACAGTTAGTAATGAAGTGACAAACAAAAGGGCCAATGATATGCTAGTTTTTGTGATAGAAAACAGCTTGAAGACCATCATTTCCAAGTGCTTTAAAAGCTTTAATGTTTCTGATGGAATTCCACACCTCAGAGTTGGAAATAGGGGCAAGGAGTCTATTGTTATCCTCAAGGGTAAATCTGGTTCTAGCAATATCAATCCAATTATTCAACAAGGGAGTCTCCTCCTGTTGGAAAAGTTTACTAAAGTGATCCAATATGTGGGTTTTGAGGGCAGCAGTGTTAGAAACCCAATAGCCACTATCATCCTTTAAAACATGGATTTTCAACTTCCTTCTTTTAGTAATAGTAGATATGTGAAAAAACTTGGTATTTTGATCCCCCATAGTGAGCCACTTACTTTTAGATTTTTGATACCATAAAAGTTCTTCTTGAAAGAGAGTTAAATTATATTGCTTTATCAGGTCTTGTTCAAGGGTAAGAAGATTAGAGGAGGAAGAATGAGCTTGGGCTTTTTGAATGCCTTATATACGAGCAAGGAGAACTCTTTTTCTTTTAAAAATAATCCCAAAGACTTCTTTATTCCAAATTTTAACATTAAGAGTAAAAGAATTAATAGCTTCAAGAAGGTTAGAATCCATATTAGACCAAGAATTAAGAACAACATCAATAAAGTTAGGATGAGTAAGCCAAGCAGCTTCAAGTCTAAAAGGCCTATTTTGAGGGTTGAAGGGATGCACACCTTGGGTATAGACCACCAATGGTGAGTGGTCGAAGTAGGTTCTTGGGAGAGTTCTCACAATACCTTTAAGGAAGAGATCTCGCCGTTGGTCATTACTTATAGCTTTGTCTAGCCTTTCCATAGTATTTGCCAGTCCTTGTCTGTTGTTGGTCCAAGTAAGTCGAGGTCCCATGCTTCCCAAGTCGATGAGATTACAGTTGTTAATCCTTTCAGTGAACCGCCAGGATCTGCCATGGTTATGAGTATGGGAGAAGCTCATGCGCTCACTCTGATTGGTGTAATCATTGAAGTCCACAGTAACCAGCCATGGCTTGTTAATGCCATTCGCAGTGTCTTCAAGCTTTCTCCATAAGGTCTCTCTGGCTGAGGGGTTAAGGCTGGCGTATACTGCAGAAAGCACCTATTCCTCATAATCTTCTTTGTGGACAGTGGCCTGGATATACTAGTTCGAGATTGTTGAATCTCTTACATTTACGTGGTCAGTATTCCATGTCAACCAAATACCTCCAGATCTGCCAACTGGGTCTATAATACTGGATGCTGAGAAACCCAGGTTGTTGAAGAAATTGCCCATAGAGTTGAAAGTAACTTTGGTTTCCATAAGTATAAGGATCTCAGGTTTGTAGAGGTAGAGGAGCTCCTTCATGTTTCTTTTGAAGGTGTTATTTCTTACACTGCGGCAATTCCAAATTAACATGTTTAGAGAGTTCATGGATGGGTATGGCGGGAGGGGTTCTGTAACCAAATTGGGACAGATACTACGAATCCTACGATGATCCTACTCTATGGACCTCAGGGATGCCATCTGAAGGGAGTGGATTGGAGGACCTTGGATGGCGATCCAACCTGGCTCTATTCTCAACTTGATCTGTTCAATTCACCAGATTATGTCTACGCAGTGAATGGCTTATATCCCTGGTTCTAAGAATAACCCTGTTGCATTGCCTTTCATCCTGTGGACAATCATTGTTGGGCGAGTGATCTCTTCATCCGCCATAGTTAGGTCTAAGGTCCGGAGGTTTCTTGGTCTGGACTTATCCGTTTTTAGGGATAATGCTTGAAAGGAGGAGGTGTGAGAGGGGTTAGGTGGGATAGGTGGATGGTAAGATAAAGGTAAAAGTGAAGGTGGAGAAAACTTGCAAGGAACCTCCAATACCTCTGCCGTAGGGATTTCTGGAGATTCACTGGTAATTTCTGGAGAACTAGGGGTTGTAGTTAGCAGGCAAGAAGGCATGGCTCTGACCTCACTAGGTTCTGAGGCTTGATATGAGACAGCATGAGGCGTGAAGTGGGAACAGGATGAGGGGTTACTCTGGGTATTGGCTAGGCCTTCAACTAGGCCAGAAGTCTTCAAAGTAGGCTTTAGATTAGTGGATTGATGAGTATCTGAGTGGATTGCGGGCCCAACTGGGTGGTTGGCTTCGGGTGGATCGGAAGTGGAGGCCCCTTTCTCGTGGCCCATTTTAATAGGCTTTTTACCTCTGGTGGGTTCCTCTTCTTGATGGTTAGGTCTACCTAGCTCAGCAAATTTATTAGGTGCCGTTTGGTAACACTTACGTTTTCAGTTTTCTATTTATATTTACAAAAATTTAAAAAACTCAAATAAAAACTTGTTTGGTAAAATTTTTGATTTATAAATCAGTGGTCTCAGTGTTTAAAATAATCAGTTTATAAATTTGGCCAAAAAATGAAAACCACAAAAAATGTGTTTCCGTTTTGAGTTTTGAGTTTTTTTTTTTTTTTTTACCACCCAACACTAGCCACCACCCGCCCACCATTTTTCTACCATCGTCTTCCGCCACCACCAACTCACTACCCACCTGCTACCACCATCCTACCACCCACCACCACACCCGCCTTGCCACCCACTTCGCCACCACAACCCCACCCTCGCCACCACTACCACCACACCACCACCACCCCACCACCCCCCACCCACCCTGTCATCCACCCGCTATCACCCACCACACCCGCCACTATCATCCATCGCCTGCCACCACCACTCCGCCACCTACTTGCCACCACCACCACTCACCACCCACATGCCACCACCATTCACCACCAGCCACTACTAGCCACCTACCACCAACCTGCCACCCACCCACCACCGCACCACCACCACACCACCACCCACCACCCACCACCCACCACCACACCACCATCACCCACCACCCGCCTGCCACCACCACCCACTACCCACCACCACCACCACCACCCACTCGCTACCACCTACCACCCCGCCACCAGTCACCCACCCATCCACCACCAACCACCCGCCACTACCTCGCCACCCACCCGTCATCTGCCACCACACCTGCCACTACCACCTACCACCCGCCATCACCACCCACACTCGTTACGACCTCACCACGCCCACCATCGCCCTACTCCACCCACCATCACCACCCACCACCACCCACCTGCCACTCAACCTAACCACCACCCCGCCATCCGCCGTCCACCTATCACACACCACCCACTCACTCGCCATCACCACCACCCACTCGCTATCACCCACCACTCGCCACCGTCACTCACCCACCCACCACCACCACCCGGCCACCACCCATCACCACCAGCCATCTTGACACCCACCTGCCACCACTTACCCACCACTTGTCACCACCTGCCACCACCACTACGCACTTCGCTACCACCCACCACTTGCCACCACTGCCACCGCATCCACCACCCCACCATTCGCCACCGTCACCCACCCACCCACGCCACCACCACCACCACCACCCATCACTACCGGCTATCCGCCACCCACCTGCCACCACCACCCCACCACTTGCCACCACCGCCACCAACACTACCCACTCGCTACCACCCACCACTTGCCACCACCGCCGCCACCACCACCACACCACCCACTCGCTACCACCCACCACCCGCCACTGCTACCCCACTCACCCACCATCACCATCCGCCACCCCACCTGCCACCACCACCCGCCACCACCACCACCACCACCACCACCCACCACCCACCACCCCACACTCGCCACCATCACCCACCCACCTACCATCACTACCACCCACCACCCGCCACCACCACCACCACCACCCATTCGCTACCACCCGCCACCGTCACCCACCCACCACGCCGCCACCCTCACCACCCACCACCCACCAGCTACCCCACCACCCACCGTCACCACTTTCCACCACCGTCTCCGCCGCCACTTGCCACCACTTGTCATTTCTCACTCTTTTTTATATTTTTTTAATTTTTTAAACATTTTGTCAATTACCAAACGCGTTTTGTAGTTTATGTTTTCTAAAATAAACAAAAAATAAACAAAAATCAGTTTATAAAATTTTTGTAAATATAAACTGAAAACGTAAACGTTATCAAACACACCCTTATTGTTTGGGTTTAGGTTGGGGCCCATGGGACTGAGTTTTTCTATTAGAATTGGGTCTACGAGCCCTCTTAGTGGCTAGCTCCATGGCCCAAAAGCAGCATCTCCATCCTCAGAGCTATGTAGGTTACCATTGCCCTGATTTTGAGCCGTTTGAACAGACCTTGAAATGGCTAGATGGTCTGCCCACCGACAATGGTTCAGGTCTAGTAATCTCATGCAACACTGGGTTTGCTGCTTTGAATCGGCAAAGTTCCTTCCGATGATCAATCCTGCCACACAAAAAAACAAAATGAGTGGATAGATTCATATTCAATATTATAACTTTTCTTACCTAAAACAAATCTGGGGCAAAGCGGTTTGCTGAGATCAACTTCGATACAAACTCGAGCAAATTTGCCTCTTGTGGCCATAATAGTGGTAAAGTCAATCTTGAGTGGTTTCCCAACTTGTTTTGCAACGGAATAGAGGACTTTCTCTTGGAAATACTCAATCGAAAGCTCAAGAAACCTAACCCAAACAGTGGTTGTGGTTTCAAAAGCTTCCAAGGCCTTAAAGTCAGAACTCTCATTCCGGACTGTGAGGTAGTGATCCATTATAACCTATAGTCCTCCTAAATAAACTTGCGCACAGTCTTCCTGAGAAGAGAATTTAAACAAAAAATAATTATTGCCAAGATCAATGGCAGAGAAATCGTCCAGTAGACCCCATAAGTGTTTGACTTGCATACACAGCATCCTATAGCCAATGCTCTTCCCCAAGAGCGTAACGACAAGGGTGTTGACCCATGGTTGTCTGATCTGCTATAGGGAGCTTTTTGGGGAGGGAGATGCTAGGTATCCCATTTGTATCTCCTTGTGATATTTCTTCATGAATGTTTGTGTACCCATCTTCATCCTCATCATTAGGTGAGATTGTATCTGTTGTTTCATCAAAGTAGAAATCCTTACTCCTAGGAGTTATTAGGGCCTCCTTGAAAGATTTGATATGAGGCTCTTCAACTAACATAACTGGCTGAGATTACGTTGGTGTAGAGTTATTAGGAGGTTCTTCTATTAAAGGTGGAAAGGATATTGCCGTGGAGGTAACCTCAGAGCTTATATCCATGTCCTTATCCCCCAGTGAGTCCCTGTCTTTAATCTTCTTAGTACTACGAATCAGATGATCTGCTTCCTCTTGTGATAACCTGGTTTGCGCAGAGTTAGATGATGGAGTGGCGCTCATTCTAGAGAGATTGGATCACATTTATGATTATGATGAAACTCTAACTTTGGCAAACATTCTAAAGAAACAAGTCTACGCAAAGAATTAAAATTTACATGTCCTAATCTACCATGTCATAAAAAAGAAGACTTAGCAATATAAACAGAAGATGTGTTCTTATTATTAATAGCTAAATTTGGTACAACAGTTAATACATTAAGCTTAAAAGCCCATCACTCATGTAACATTGCCCACATATATTCCACTCTTGGATAGTACAATCTTGTTAGATTCAAAGACTAATCTAAACCATTCTTGATCAACAATGACCCAAAAATCAAATTTTTGCAAATCTCCGGCACATGGAGGACATTGTTAAGAGCGAGTTCTTTTCCTGAGGTCATTTTTAGCACAATCTTTCCTTGTCCTTCCACAGTTGATGTAGAGGAGTTTCCCATAAAAAGTTGTTCCCTACTTTCCACCATTTTGTAGGTTGTGAACGTCTTCTTATTTGCACAGATATGGCGGGCTGCTTCAGTATCCTCCCACCACTCTTTGGGATTGCCCACCAAATTAGCCTCAGAGACTATTGCAGCAAGATTGATGTCTGCCACTCCATCTAAAAGATAAAAATCCTCAGCTATGTTAGCTTGTGCTAGCTTTTTGCTTGAACTCTCTTTGTCCTTGCGAACGTGACAATCCTTAGCGCGATGTCCATCTTTGTCGCACACAAAACACTTGCCTTTGAACCTCTTGTTGATCCCTTTGTTGATCTTACTAGTGGATCCTTGTTTAGGACCACTCGCCATCATGCTTCCGCTTTTTGTTGTTGAATTTTGACTCTTATCCATGTTCACAACATTTGCTTTAACCTGCATGATATGGTTTACTGACTACTTGTCAAAAACCACGATTGTCCTCCTCAATTCTGAGCTACACTATTAGTTCCTCCAATTTCATTTCCTTGCGCATTATGCTTCAGATAATTCTTGAATTCTTTCCAGGATGGTGGCAATTTTTCAATGATCGCCGCTACGTGGAAAGATTCACTAAGAATCATCCATTCCGCATGTATGTCATGCAAAATTAATTGGAGATCTTGAACTTGGCTAATGACCATCTTGGAATCCATCATTTTAAAATCCAGAAAACGGCCGACAACAAATTTCTTCGTACCGGCATCCTCTGTTTTATATTTCAGATCTAGAGATTCCCACAGTTCTTTTGCGGTGCTTTTGACACTATACACATTGTACAATGTATTGTCCAACCCATTGAGGATATATTTCAACATAAAAAATCACCATGCTTCCATGCATCGACTATGGCAACCACTAGCCAGGTCAGTTTCTCCCTCGTTTAGTGCCGGAGCTTTTTTCATGAGTGAAACGAGCCAAATTCAATGTTGTAAAATAAAACATCATCTTTTATTGCCATCTTTTAAAATCATTTCCATTAAATTTTTCTGGCTTCTCCCCATGATTTATCGATACTGGCCAGAGTCATCACTAGCATAACGGCTGTGGGGGTCGGAGTAAGAACAATGTCAGTACTCTTTGTTTTAGTAGTCATATTTCTGACGAAATAATAATGCACCAATATACAAAATATAATTTACACACAAAATATACAGAAAATATTTTATAACAAAATTCCAATGACAAACACTATATGACTACTATGTTATAAAAGAAATCATTAAATAGTATATTACTACTATTTAAGAAATTAAACAATATATGACTACTTTTTAATTTCTCGAAATAAAATATTCGTCTTTCTAACAAATAAATTAAAAAAAAGAAATCTATTTTAAGATTGTTAAATTAGTGATTGTGTGTGTGTAAAATGTAAATAAAAAGAACAACAACCAAAATTAAATAATTCAAAGAATAATAAATTATATTATGAATTAATTACTTACAGGAATTAGAAGTTGAGACTTGTGTTGGACACAATCTCCTTAAAGTAGATTTTGCCCTCGCTTCGGTGCTTCAAGATTTAACAGTGTTTACTTCCCAAGATACAACGACTAATACCTGATTTGCAGCACTACAAACTCAAGTCTGGCGAACCAAAACTATGTTGTAACTCTCTCTTTCTCTTCCTACATTAAATGTAAAACAGATGCAGAAGACAAGAGGACAATAAGAGAAAAAAGAAAGAAGAAATGTTAAAGAAAATTGGATTGAATGAAATGCTGGAACGGCACGCTATTTATAGCCAACCATGCACTTGTTCGGGTAGGCCTTAGTGGCTGTTCGGACATAGCCGAAAAGTTGCAACCGAAACAGTACCGGTTCGGAAATGAAGCGACTTAAAAATTCAGAAATTTGAATTTGAAAATTTGAATTATATCCGTAAGGAAAAAAAAATTCTTGCAAGAATTTGAAAAAATTCAAACGAATTTTTTCCAAAAAATTAAAATTAGGACCTGACTCACAAGCCACACCACGCACTAGCGCCCGGCCGAACAACGGGTCGTACGCGCGTGTGATGATTTTGGGCCAAGCCCACTTTGTCCATAACTCCTCTCTTTACAAAACTTGGGGTGCCCCTTGGGGCCCATCCCAAGTATGGCAAGCTAGAGTATATATACTCATATAAATCCTAAGTCTTTCCTATGTGGGACAAGCACATTTCACAAATGTGTAGGAAATCCACCTAAAGCCATTTCCATGAACCCGAAAATGCGCGTTGAATTCTCATTCATCCGGAAATGGCTTTGAGCAATCAAATACATGATGTTATTCACTACGCTACATTAAACATGAACCCAATTAGAAATGTTAAAAATAACACTTGGGTCCTATATTAATTAAAGCTCAAAGTTAGCAAAAAATAAGATATTACAAAGCCATTTCCAACAGGATGTTCGAGCAAAAATGAAATCCAAGTATAAGATGCATTTGCAGAAACAAAGTAACATGGTTAACAAATCTGAGTTGGAGAAGTTTTTGGTGGATAATTGTGAAAAAGATAATGATGATTTTGATATCTTGGGTTGGTGGAAGGCTAATTCCACTAAGTATCGCATCCTCTCTCTTATAGCTCAGGATGTTCTAGTTATCCCATGTCTATAGTTGCCTCAGAATCTGCTTTTAGCACGAGAGGTCGTGTGCTTGATCCATTCCGTAGCTCTCTATCACCCATCACGGTAGAGGCACTCATTTGTACACAAAATTGGTCATGTTCCCCATCTCAAATCAGTCTTAGAGATCAATTGGATGAATTGGAAGAGATTGAATCAGGTAGATTCCTTGATCAATAAATATTTCTTATTTTCTTTCTTTTATATTTTATGAGAGTTATATGTTTAACACTTGAATTTCTTATGTTTTGCTTCTTTCAGTTTTTTATTTTTTTATAGTGCTTATGGAAGGATTAAGCAGCAAAGATGTCAACATCATTGATTGATGTTAGAAAGCAATGGTAACAAGTTGAATATTTGATCTAATTTTTTTTATTTATGTTAAATTCAATTCTTATGAGAATATTTTTATTATTTTTACAAGACTTCTTTTGTTTTGTTCGTTGGAAAATATGTCAAATTTCCGTACATTCAGTTTTTGATTTTTGAGATTGACTATTAATAGTTAGAAAGGTAAGAAATTACATAATTCATTTAGATTTTTTATGTTAAATTCAATTATGATGATAATAATTTTATTTATTTATTTTAGCAAGACCTCTTTTGCTTGGTTGGTCGGAAAATGCGTACTCTATCTACATTTTATTTTTAGTTTTTTAATATTAATCGTTTGTAATATTTGGTTATGGATATATGGTTTTTTTTTTTTTTTAGGTGAATAGGATATATGGTTCTTATTTAGTTTTGAACAGACGAAAAAGATTTGCTTGATATATGGTTCCTATTTGTTTTGAATAGAAAAATAGTTGTTGGATATATTTTGATAAATTTTGATACATATGGTTTGTTGGATATGTTTGATGCTTGTTAGATGCATTTTTATTTTTTTATTTTTTAGCTCTTACTAGACAAGGATTTCAAAGCCCAATTCAATTTTTTTTTTTTTTTTTTTGGAGGGGTAAATAAAGCCCAATTTAATTTGATAAAGCAAACATACGTAAAAATTATGCTTAGGTGTTGTTGGACTTTAGTTTCCAAGGCCCAAATTCATTTTTGTAATGGATAAAAGTAGGCCTAAAATGTGAGGCCCAAAACCGTAGCACCGCACAGCACCAAAACCGCATAAAACGGTTTGGTTCGATTTGTAAGTGTATTGCGGTCTGTTCGGTTTCAAAAAAAATAAAACCAAGTACTTCGGTTCGGTTCAAAAACTACGAAAAAACTGGCCGAACTGCACCGATTTCACCCCTAGTTTCCACTTTAATCTATTGTAACTTTTTGATCTACTGTAACTTTCTGTTCAATGGTGAAAATCCATTTTTTTGCTCGCAAATCCAAACTCCAATGGTGCCCTAATTCATGAAATAAAGAGGGGTAGGTTTATTTGGGTGGGAAATAAGAAAAATTGACAATTTTGCCATTGAAATTGAGCATTTTCAGTTTGCAAAGGAAACAACGTCTTCAACTATCCTTATTTGAAATGAGATTCAAAATTTATGATGAAATGTATCACAATTAAAAGGTCAGAAACCAAAGTGACACAAGTCCCAAATTATAGAGACTGTTAGTGTAATTTATCCTTTGAATAACTAAAAATTATTTTGTTTCCTTTCAACAATGGAAGTAGTTCTCCAAAATGAAAATTATGCAGATTTAAACTTTTCTCTCTCTCTCTCTCTCTCTCTCTCTCCTCCAAATGTTAGAAATGGATACCAACCATGGCAATGTGAACTTCTGTCTTATTTTTATTTTTATTTTTTTGGTTTTGTTAGATAACAGGGTAGGAGTGTGTGACCAGTGCATAGAAAAGGGCATAGAATAGACTGACTTGCAAACATAAGGGATATGCCCCTTTGTAAGCATTCCATTAAAGAGGATCAAGTCATAAATTGATGTTGATATTAGATTTTCCTTTTTCTTGTTTATAAATGCAATTAAGATAAATTACACCAAACAATCTTTTTTTAACATTTGGATTCAATAATGAGTTGTTTATAGTTTATTGGGATTGGAAGTATATATCAGACTGTTTGGTGTAGTTTATTCTTATAGCTTATTAGGCACAAATGACTTAAGTGAGTGTTTAGGGTTTGCTTTCTTGGTATTTTTTTTGTTGGCTTATTTTTGTCTTTAGTAAACTTTTTTAAAAAAAGATTTAGACTTCTAGATTTTACTCGACCAGATGAACTGAAAATTGAAAAAAAAAAATTGAAAAAAAAATCCAAATAAGACAAAAACAAGCCAAAAAATAGTAGGCTTTTTTTACTTAATTTGATTTTTTTAATTTTCAAAAAAAAAAATTAGGTTCCGTTTGGATTAATTTTTGAAATGAGTTTTGAATTATATTTTGAAAGACGAGTTGTTAAAAAGAGTTTTGAAAGTTGAAAATTTGTTTGGTTATGAATTTTGAAAATAGTTTTTGGATGATTTGTAGTTTTTTTTTTTTTAGTTGAATAGATGGGTGTAAGAAAAAATTTGATTGATTGATGTGTAGAATATAAGATAATGCGAGAGGAAAGACGAGAGACGAGAGACGAGAAAAAAATTGATTAATTGATTTATTAGTTAAAAAAAAAGGAGAGAAGAAATTGAGTTTTGAATTATATTTTAAAAACTAATTAACCAAACAACTTTTCTATTTTTTCATTCAAATCAAGTTTTAAAAATCATATCAAATACTGCTTTAGATTCTTTTACACAAGATAGACCGAAAAAATAAACAATTTTGACATAATTTTTGTGGAGAAGTGGTTTGGAAATACTCTTCTAATCCTGGGGGACGCTCGTGATCCTCTGCCAATCACCTGAAAATGAATAAACACTCCGGTCGGGGATGCCAGAATTAGCACTCCAATGGGCAAGTCAGTCTCAACACTCAAGATTACATGTATTCTAAGTTAAATATAATGGTTCTCACATACCTCTTTCTGGCTGACGTTCTTCTATTTATATCTTTTCTTTCTTGGGCCTTGGGATTAGGTCCATTTTCAATTCGCTATTCGGCATATTTTGTAGCAAACCGCTCTTCACTCGGCCCCTTGCTTAACCGGCTATTTGGCCGAGTAGGGTTGGATTTGAGCGTAAGAGCCAACGCCGAATGCCACATATTTCGACTCTTCCAAGTTCGAGTATCCGGAATCTCTACGACTCCCAATACTCGGCCCCCACAATTGCCCGCTGAGCACTCCACTAACGACAGTTGGCTGGAGTGTTTGGCTTCGAACTCAAAAAGTTAGAGCCGAAATTCGGTGGCTGACCGTATTCCAACGCAAATGTCTGAACACACGCTTCTCGGTTATCATTTCAACTTCCCGCCTCTTCGTACACTTCTATTGTGATTTAAAATTTCGACGTCTTTTCAAATACATACACGCTTTTAGACGCTCGTTGCTGGACTGCCTTCCGAATTACCTCTGCAACTTCTTTTTCTTCTCTATCCTCTTCGCCTCTTGTAAGTTCTCTCCTTCTCTACTTTGAATCTTTTTTCTTGCTTTGTTTTTGGCTTAGCATATTTCTATTGGCTAGGGGAAATGGAAAAACATTTAAAAGATCTCCTCCCATCGGATCGAATTTCTGGCTTCCGACACCATTTCTCCATTCCTGATGACGTCCGTCTGTCACAAGTGACAGACGGCACCCTCGATATGGAGAGGGTTGATGAAACCATGATCGTCTTCCCTCTCTTATCAATCGCAGAGGGTGAAGTCTGTTTCCCCCTTCACCCACTCCTTAGGGCTGTGCTCTACCATTGGGGCTTAATCTCTTCCCAACCCAATGTCAACTTCTTTAGAATTGTGATAGGGATTATCGCACTAAACCGTCGCCTTAGGCTTAACCTTGGCATTCCTGCTATTCGGCATTGTTATGCCTTGGCCAAGTCTTCTGGTCGGCACGGGCGTTATTTCCTTAGGGCCAAAGACACCGACCATCAACTAGTGACTATGCTTTCCAGCTCTGGGAAGCGAGTCAATGATGTTATGGTCATCGTCCAAGGAAACTGGAAATTCGGCGAAGGCGAGGATCGCCTCGATCCCATTCCTAGACGGAGGGGCGAACCAGGTGGCCGTGTAACTTCTTTTATTTATTTACTTTTTGTTATATTTATAAAGCTTCATTTTCGGGACCTCATGGTTTTGCTTGTGCAGGAAATGATTTGAAGAAAATCCTGACCTCAACTGACGACGCCGTTCTTTCAGAAATCAAGGTTGCGCTCAAATATTTCGGCCGGCCGAGTCTTCAGAAACAGGGGAGGGCGGCCTACGTTCTGCTCCGCTACGAGCCGACTTATACGACCTTTTCAGCGGCAGAAAACATCCCAATTCCGAAGGGTGAAGAGTTTCTTACCGCCCTTATCTTGACTGATTTCAAAAATTTGAGGCAAGTTGGTTTCGAGAGATCAAATTCGGAGCGACCGGAAGTAGCTGAGGCCGCCGAGTCAGACCAGTCCGAAGCCGAAGTCGACGAGGCTTTGAAGTTAGCATTTGAAGAAGCCGGCCTCAATTCAATCGACCTTCCGTCCACTTCGGGCCGAGAGGACCTTCCACTTGACGATATTTTTCACGGTCTGGAGGACCTTCCCGGCGCGTACCCAGAAGATGTGGCTGGGTTAAGCCTCACTAAACTTACCAAGAAGGCAAACGCAGAAAGGATGGCCGCGCGGCGAAGAGCGGAGGCCATTCGGGCTGCCGAATCTCAGCCCTCCCTGAGTATTGGCAGATCTCAGCCCTCCCTGCCTATTAGCGAATCTCAGCCCTCATTGCCTGTTATTGAGGAGGGAACGGAAAAAAATCGAAGTGCCAAGGTGGAGCCGGTTGTGCAGGCCAATGTAGAGGCTGAACAAAGGGTAGAGAAGCGCCCTGTCGAGGTCGAGGCCGAGGCCGGCTCAGAAGAAGACCACGTCGACAAGCGACCTCGTTTGGAGGACTCGGATGTGATTGTACCTTTTGTTATTCAACCGAAGATAAAAAACACGTCGATCCCCTCCGATGCTTCGGTAATCAAAGATCCAGCGGTCGCACTCAATATGGCTACGTCCGTTTCACTGCCTGTTGACAAGGCGACTTTTCGGGCGGAGTCGGATCTGGTTGCAATAGCGTTGGCCGCGCAATCGGCTCTTTTGGTATATCTCTTGACTTTGTCTTTTTACTTTACGCAAATATTGTGTTGGTCTCAACTTCCTGTTTTGTAGACCGTCGGAAGGATAGCCAAGATGGGCCGTTGCCATCATGATGCCGTCGAGCAGATTGGCCGTTTACAAACGGAGGTTGAGGGCCAAAGGAGTAGGGCCGAGTTCAAGGCTTTAAGGGCGAAGATGGAGGCCGCCCGTGCCAAGGCCGAGATGGAGAGAGCCCGTAACGTTGAAGAATTGAGATCGATCGCCGAGAAAAGGGCAGATACGAGCGACGACGCGCTTAAATTGGCCCAAGAGGTGGTCTCTAAATTGGAGGCTGAGTTGGAAGAAATAAATAAGGCAAAGGAAACAGCAAACCTGGAGGCTTCCAGGGCACTTGACGCTGGGAAAAATGCTGCTTTTGCCGAATACGTAGATGAAGTCCCCAAATTTGAAAATCGAAGATTCAAACACAGCTGGCTCAAAGCCCTTGCTGCTGCTGATGTCACATTGGCTATGCCAATTCCATACGAGCAAGTGGATGTTGAGCCGCTGGAGTCTGACTCCGAGGACTAATTTGGGCGACTCTTGTTTTTGTTTTAGGATTTTCATGTATTTTTACAGCTTTTTGTTTGGTAATTTTCAGCTTTTTACAGCTTTTTGTTTAGTAGTTTTCATATGTAAAATGGCTACAATTTGTGCCCAATTTACTTAATGAAAATTCCTTTTGTACTTTGCTATTATTTGTGCTAAATTGTGTTATTTAATGAATGGTATTGTTTTGTTGCTATTTTGGATAAAACGTTCATGTATACTCGCCGACTAGATGATTAGGCAATTTTAACTCCAAAAAGCCGAATTCTTGAAGTTTATGGACTGGCTACAGCATAAATCGATCGGCATTAGGTTCAGACACTTGACCGATCAGATTAATAAATCTGCCCTTGCCCCAGCCAGAGCATGAGTTTCAGAAGTCGAATATGACTAGTTCATGGAATGGCTATGGCATGAATCGATCGGCACTGGGTTTAAATACTTGGCCAATCAGATTAATAAATCTGCCATTGCCCCAGCCAGTGCATGAACTCCAAGGCATTCATGTATAATTGTCGTTTAGATAATTAGGCCATTTTAACTCCAAAAAGCCAAAAATTAATACATGAAGTGGTTGTGGCACAAATCGATCGGCATGGGGCCTAGATGCTTGGCCGGTTAGATTAATAAATCTGCCCTTGCCCCAACCAGTGTATGAACTCCAAGGCGTTCATGTATAATTGCCGTTTAGACAATTAGGCCATTTTAACTCCAAAAAGCTGAAAATTAGTACATGGTGTGGCTGTGGCACATATCAATCGGCATAGGGCCTAGATGCTTGGCCGGTTAGATTAATAAATCTGCCATTGCCCCCTGCCAGTGCATTAACTCCAAGGCATTCATGTATAATTGCCATTTAGATCAGCATCCGTCTTTTAGAGTTTAGCGTTAATGAAATCGCCTCGGGGTCGTTGCAAGCACTAGAAATAAATGGGATGGACTCTTCGCGCCAGTAACTTCACTTACTGTGTTCAGAATCAATTTAAAACAATTTGTTGCGTAGATAAGTGCAAATGTCAAATAGAGTTTTCTTCAACAGCAGAGGAGAAGCGCGAACTTTGGCTGAGCTTGATACTGCAATGAATCGCAGCAGCAAACCCACCCGCGTGGGAGGTAAGGCGTCCAAAGAACGGGAAAAGCGTCAGCCTTCAAGTCGTCGAAGCAGATCACCCCGAAAGTAGAAACAGCAACAGGGAAGTTCTCCGCGACCGAGAAATGAGGTAGACGTGGCGCCGTGACCGTTGAGTTTCGCAGTTTTCATGGGGAATAAACCGATGACGGAGGCGGACTCCATTATCAAGGACCCAGGTGTGGCAGTCGAATTTGCGCGATAGATTTTTCCACCGGAGGTCCAGCAGTCGATGGTTGGTCGACAGGATTTCGACGCATTTCGAGAGGGAATCCACGGGGTGGTGAAAGAGTTGTATACCGCCTATGAAGTCGGCATGCGCCTGCGCGTTGCTCGACGTAAGATAGGGAAGAAGGAGGAAAGAATCTATAGTTTGGAGGCTCGTGCGGAGAAGGCCGAGTGTGAGCTCAGGGAGCGAGCTTAGGAAAGCTCAAACCGCTGAGCCGCGTGCGGTGGGTCAATCCAACCCGATCGGTGGAGGAAATGGTGACTCAACGCCATCGCCGACCGAGACACGGCAAGCATGTTCGCCGTAGAGAATGCGAGGACCATAGGTTACGAACAAGGCTTCCATGCGGGCCGGCATCGACAAAACTAAAGAGAAACTTGCAGAGGAGGTCTGCCGATGCGAGAACCGGGGATTTAAGCACGGTTGGATCGAGGCACTTCAGGCCGCGGAGACTCTCCGTGCAAGGGGTGTTGATTCGGCGTTACCGCTATACCAGCGTGCTCATTTTCCCTTTTCCGCTTTTGAAGTCGACAAGAGTGACGATGAGGGAGACGCCGGATAAAAACACTCATTGTGATGTTGAAAAACGCAGATTGCGTTAAAAAACCATGTAATCATTGTCTTGTTGAATAAAATGTCTTGTTGAATAAAATTTTTTATAATTTTTTGTTCGGCACACATATATTTGTGTGTTTTGTTCTTTATTGCACAAATGTTTGAATAAATGTGTTTTTGTGTTTCATTATATAAACATCATTACGAATGTTTACATTGCTTTGATATATGAAGGGGTTTTGCCGGCTCCATATGAGAGCACTCTACATTAAGTATTTAATCGGCTTAATCGGGCCCAAAGACGTCGTGCGCCGATGGGGGCTCCGAATCCGGACACTTATTTGGCCAATCGTGATATCCACGAAGGGCGCTCCGAATCCGGAGGCTTAATCGGCCCAAAGACGTCATGCGCCGGTGGGGGCTCCGAATCCGGAGACTTATTTGGCCAATCGTGCTATCCCACGAAGGGCGCTCCGAATCCAGAGGGCTTAATCAGTCCCAAAGACGTCGTGCGCCGGTGGGGCTCTGAATCCGGAGACTTATTTGGCCCAATCGTAATATCCACAAAGGGCGTTCCGAATCCGGAGACTTAATTGGCCCAAAGACGTCGTGCGCCGATGGGGGTCCCGAATCCAGAGACTTATTTGGCCAATTGTGATATCCACGAAGGGTGCTCCGAATCCGGAGGCTTAATCGGCCCCAAAGACGTCGTGCGCCGGTGGGGGCTCCGAATCCGAAGACTTATTTGGGCCAATCGTAATATCCACGAAGGGCGCTCCGAATCCAGAGGCTTAATCGACCCAAAGACATCGTGCGCCGGTGGGGCTCCGAATCCGGAGACTTATTTGGCCCAATCGTGATATCCACGAAGGGCGCTCCGAATCTGGAGGCTTAATCGGCCCAAAGACGTTGTGCGCCGATGGGGGCCTCCGAATCCAGAGACTTATTTGGCCAATCATGATATCCATGAAGGGCGCTCCGAATCCGGAGGCTTAATCGGCCCAAAAACGTCATGCGTCGGTAGGGCTCCGAATCCGGAGACTTATTTGGCCAATCGTGATATTCACGAAGAGCACTCCGAATCTGGAGGCTTAATCGGCCTAAAGACGTTATGCACCGATGGGGCTCCGAATCCAGAGACTTATTTTGGCCAATCGTGATATCCACGAAGGGCGCTCCGAATCCAGAGGCTTTTGTCGGAACACCTTTGAACTGGATTTTTGAAGTGAGTGAATAGCGATCTTTGCATTACAGAAAATGAGATGTACATGGCGAACCGTTCAGAACAAGTATCATGCCCCACAAGTCGGGTCAGTGATAAAATTTGCGTAAATGTGTGGAATTCCAAGGCCGAGGCAGACTCCTTCCTGACATGTCTTTGAGCCGATATGCCCCTACTCCTGCGATGGAATCAATTTGATAGAGGCCGTCCCAGTTAGGGACCCCAATTTTCCATCAGCCAATTTCTTGGCAGCTGAAAGTACCTTCTTTAGGACCAACTCCCCTGGTATGTAGCAACGCAGCTGAACATGTTGGATTATATGACTTGGCAAGCTGCTGCTGGTACTTGCGCCATGGATACAAGGGCACAGTCTCTTCGTTCTCAATCATAATCAAATCCAAAGCCAGCATTATGTCATTTCGGGCCCATGTCAAAAACTTGAGTTTTTAGGGTTGGGTGGCCGATCTCCAGGGATATGATCGCCTGGGTTTCCAAAACATAGAGCAAAACGGCGTCTCTCTAATAGATCTCCTCGGCGTAGTTCGATGAGCCCACAATACACTCGGCAATTCTTCGACCCATTTGTCTTTAGCTCTCTCCAGCCTCTTTTTGATGCCGTCCAAGATGGATTTGTTAGAGGCTTCGGCTTGGACCATTGCTTTATGGGTAAGCCGGGGGTAGAAAAGTAGGGGCCGGATACCATATTTGCTGCACAACTCCCTGTAGACGCCACAATCAAACTGGGTGTCGTTGTCCTGAGATAAGAGCTCTTGGAATGCCGAATCGAGTTATGATATTTTCTCCCACACAAAGCGCTTGACATCAGAATCTCGAATGTGCGTTAATGCCTCCGCTTCGACCCATTTTGTGAAGTAGTCTGTAGCGGACGATCAAGTATCGCTTGTTCCCTGGGGCCCTCGGCAACGGTCCCTACAATATCAAGCTCCCACCTGGGCAAACGGCCAGGGACTGGTGATAGAGCTCAACTCTTCAGCAAGCAGATGGGTTTAATGAGGAGAAACTTCTGGCACTGTTCACATTTTTTTCACAAAGCATTCCACATCAGATCTCATTGTCGGCCAATAATACCCCTGTGTTATAGCTCTATGGGCCAAAAGAGCGCCCGCCAGAATGGGTACCACAACTGCCTTCATGTATTTCAGCAAGAAGCTCTTTGACTTTGTCAGGGGTGCACACATTCCAAATATGGACCAGAGAGGGATTTTTTATAAAGCCTTCCTTGCGGATCCAAGTAGTATCGCAGGGCTGTATTTCACAGCTTGTGCGCTTCTTTCTTGTCCTTTGGGAGCTGTTCGGAAGACAAGAATGCAGCAATGGGATCCATCCAACTCGGTCCCAGATTCTATAACATTGACCTGAACTTCCTCCGAAGGGCCGATGCTCGGCTTCGGGATGAAACCTACTTCGATGGTTTGTTTAATCTCTGAGTTAATGGCGGAGGCTAGGGTAGGGCAAGGGCATCTGCATGTGTGTTCTGATCACGTGTTATCTGGTTCAATTTATGATAGTCAAAATTTTGCCAGCAAGGAGTTGGCCGTTTTCATGTAAGCCGCCATTACGGTCGTTTTCTTGCCGCGTACTCTCCCTTTATCTAATTGATCACCAGTTTTGAATCGCAAAATACAAGCAAGTGCCGAGCACCCAGAAGATGTGCATTCCGTAAACCGGCTAGAAGGGCTTCGTATTCGGCTTTGTATTCGGCTTCGTTATTTGATGCTTCAAAAGCCGAGCTTGACGGCCTGTTCAATTATTGCGCCGTCGGGAGCCATGATCACAACTCCGGCTCCGCTGGCCCCGCTGATTGGATGATCCATCACAGTACAACTACCAGATGTCCCCAACATAAATTCTCCAGTTCGGCTCCGGTCGAATTTCGTCAGACTTGAAATCGACAAGACCCCCCAGTGAATTCGGCAACAAAGTCGGCTAGCCCCACCCCCACCTGTCCCTTGATTGAAGTTCTGGGTAGAAACTGAATGTCGTACTGGCCAAGTTCAAGAGCCCACTTTGAAACATGTCCTGATGCTTCTGCACTTCGTAGTATTGATCAGAGGAAATAATCTGTTAGCATCCCAATGCTATGTCATTGGAAGTAATGCATCAGTTTTCTTGCCGCCATGACTAGGGCTAGGATAAGTTTTTTCCAGCGGAAGATAGCGTGTTTCGGCATCCACCATTGCCTTGCTCACATAATACACTAGCCGCTGCTCCCCCCAACTCTTCCTTTATCAGTACGGCGCTGACGGCCCTGTCAGAAACTGCCAGATACAAAATAAGCGGGTCCACCAGCTGCAGCTGTTGTCAAGAGTGGTACTGAGCGGAGGTAAGTCTTAAGGCCATTGAAAGCGGACTTCGGATTCGGCGGACCATTCAAAAGCCTTGCCCTGCCGTAGTGTATGGAAAAAATTGTCGATAGTGATCTGTAGACCGACTGATGAACCTATTGAGTGCGGCGGCCATCCCCATCAACTTTTGAACCTCTTTTACTGAACGAGGAGAGCTAAGTTCCAAGATTGCTGTGATCTGCCTCGGGTTTGGCCTCAATTCCCCAGTGGTTGACAATGTAACCTAAGAACTTGCTGGAGCCAATCCCAAACGCACATTTGGAAGCATTCAGCTTCATTTTGTATTTGCGTAAGATACTGAACGTCTCTTCTAGATCGGCTAGATGGGTTTGCTCTTCTCTGGACTTGACTACCATGTCATCAATGTACACTTCCATAGTGCGGCCGAGTTGCTCCTTGAACATAGCCGTGACCAGTCTTTGGTAAGTTGCCCCTGCATTCTTCAGCCCAAAAGGCACGACCTTATAGCAGTAGGTTCTTCTTGGGGTGAGGAATGCAGTTTCTTCTTGGTCCTCAGGATGCATGGCGATCTGATGGTAGCCTCTATAAGCATCGAGAAAGCTCATGCGCTGATGGCGTGCCGTCGTATCTACAAGTTGGTCAATTCTGGGTAGGGGGAAAATAATCCTTGGGACAGGCTTTGTTTAGGTCCGTGAAGTCGACGCACACTCGCCAAGTCCCATTTTTCTTCTTCACAACCACTGTATTAGAGAGCCATGTAGGGTAGGTCACTTCCCTAATTGCCCCCGGCGTCAAGCAACTTGTCAACCTCTTCAACAACGGCGACAGTGTGCTCTGCGGCTGACCGCTGGCTTTTTTTGAATAATCGACTTGCACTTAATGTCAACATTCAAACGGTGCTGTGAAATGGACGGATCTATACCCAGCATCTCGTATGGAGTCCACGCAAAGACGTCAAGGTTGCTGAGCAGGAAAGAGATTAGCTGCTGTCTGTCGGCTTGGCTCAGTGAGGCGCAGACCATGAAGAACTTCTCTGGGCTTCCGTCAATTTCAACTCAGTCTAGGCCTTCCATGGCCTTTTCACTTGGAAGCCGCCCAACATCGTCGAGGCTCTCCCCGTTCCGGCACCTTAATGGAATTTACTTGCAACTCCTTTACCGTCTTTCCAGCGAGGAGATAACATGCTTGTGCCGATTTCTAGGAGCCGCAGATTTGCTCAATGCCGCGTTCTGTCAGGAAGCATAGCAGCTGATGATATGTACTCGGCACGGCCTGCATGGTGTACAACCAAGTTCGCCCCATAATGAGATTGTACGGCGATGGCAGCTTGACGACCAAGAATTCTACATCTACTGTTCGGGAGCCCACTCGAACAGGTAGTGTGATTTTCCCCAACGGGTACTCTGGATTGGAGTTGAAACCGAATAGTGGCCTTGTCGTTAGTGGATATGGGGCCGGAGAGAGATTCGATTCGGAGAAGCCGAGTTTGGTAAATGTCTTATAGTAAATAACCTCCGATGTGCTCCCCGGATCGATGAGTACGTACTCAACTGTGAACCGGTTTACGCATAACTCAACTACCAAGGGATCAATGTGGGGCACTGTTACTCCGGCCAAATCTGAATCATCAAAAGTAATACCCGCGGCTTCATAGGGCCGTTTAGCCAGAGTGAGTTGGTTTTGAGGGTCGGAGTTTGACTAAATCGTATGCACTGCCGATGACATTGGCAAGCTGTATATCATGTGGATCACACCGAGCGGAGGTGAATCCTGTCTTAAGGCTATTGCTTTGGTCGGGTTGCCTTTTCGAACGTACTGTTGCAGCCGACCATCCTGCACCAATTCCTCTAGGTGATCTTTCAATGCATAACGACTCTCAGTTTCATGGCCATGATCCTTATGATACTCGCACCGCCGATCCCGTCTTCGAGTATCGGGAGGTCCCACCATTTTTTACGGCCACTTGAAGAACGGAAGATGTTGGATTTCGGACATGACCGTCCTGATCAGCTTTGACAACTCAGTATATTTCTTGTCGGCGCGCCTTGTGCGCCTGCTGTCGACTTGCAGCTGTTCATTCGCTCAGTGAGAGCATTGGTCACTTGATCGGCGAGAATCCCGTCTCTTATCTCCTTTTGCCCGATTGCAAGGTTCAGGGCTCTAAGGTGCTACAAAATTTATCGGCTGAGCAATTTTAGTAGGAGCCGTCTTGTTGGTGACATTGCTGGCTTTAACCCTCAAGGCATTATCTTCCACTTTACAGTATTCTTCAACTTTCTTCATTAACGACCAAACTGTTTTGGAGGGCCGTCTGGTCAAAGAGCTGCAGAGGGCACTATCGGGATGCAGCCCCATCTTGAAGGCGGTGATGGCCATGGAGTCATTGCAAGCATCATCTACCAGATTGAAGCATTCCCAATACCGCGCCGAGTAGGCACAAAGGGTTTCCCCCCGGTTAAATCTGCATTTGCCCAGAGGGAATCGGCTTGCTTTGGCTGGACCTCATTAGTGATAAACCTTACCCTGAAGGGTTTTTAGAGTTGGTGGAAGCTTTTAATCGAAGTCGACTCCAGTTTGTAATACCACCTGACAGCTAGTGGTCTCAAACTGCTCAGAAAATATTCTGCACATCAAAAGCCTCGTCATCTGCATGCAGTGTCATGGCTTGCTTGTAATGGCGGATGTGATCAGTGGGGTCTGATTTACCATCGTACAAGGTGAATGACGGGCTTTGAATTTCTTAGGTAGCACTGCCTTTGCAATCTGTCGTACAAAAGGATCGTGTTGATCTTCATCCGAAACTGTTTTTTTCTTCGCTTATGTCTTATACGGGGGACTCTCTTCAGAAGAACTGGAAGTTTCAGATCTTCCCTTCTTCTTGGGCTCCAGGGATAATGAGTCGGAGTTGCTTTCAGTGTCTTGTTGTCGAGCTCGAGATCGTCGACCACCTGCCCTCACAGGTCGTTCCGGGCCTTGGTGTATAGCTTGTTTGGACCTTCGCCACCTCCAAGGCCAAATCCTCTGACGGAGACGTTCGTTCTCTGCGATCATATTCTCCAACCTTTGTTCGTTTTGCTTTGCTTGTTCCATGATCGCTTGCATTGCTTCATGCTCTAGAGTCGAGGGTGAGGTGAAGTTCAAAGCGCGTCTTGCGGGGATAGTCTCTGGTCCAAGCATGTTTGTTAAAGTGAGGTCATCTCTCTGCGTGGTTTCATCAGTGACTATCGGAGGGTCTTCCGTTACGCCTGCCATGGATGTGTTTGAGTATTCCCACAGACGGCGCCAATTGTGGAAAAGTGGTTTGGAAATGCTCTTTTGATCCTGGGGACGCTTGTGATCCTCTGCTAATCACCTGAAAAGGAATAAACACTCCGGTCAGGGGTGCCGGAATTAGCACTCCGATGGGTAAGTCAGTCTCAACACTCAAGATTACTTGTATTCTAAGTTAAATATAATGGTTCTCACATACCTCTTTCTGGCTGATGTTCTTCTATTTATATCTTTTCTTTCTTGGGCCTCGGGATTAGGTCCATTTTCAATTCGCTATTCGGCATATTTTGTAGCAAATCGCTCTTCACTCGGCCCCTTGCTTAACTGGCTATTTGGCCGAGTAGGGTTGGATTCGAGCGTGAGAACCGACGCCGAATGCCACATATTTCGACTCTCCCAAGTTCGACTATCCGGAATCTCTACAACTCCCAATACTCGACCCCCACAATTTTGAAAAAATCACTAAAGACAAAAAAGTTTGAAAAAAACATGGTTTACTTTTGGGTTCACTTGGGATGTGAGTTGGCTTTTTGGCTATTCTGGGCCTATTTGGGAACTTGGCTATAAGCCGAATCACCTTATGTTTTTTTTTAAAAAACAAAAAAACAAAAAAAAGTCAAAAAGTCGGCTTGTTAACCAATTTCCTTGTTTATGATGAGTTTTTTTGGATTTTTTTTTACTTTTATGTGAAAAAAAATAAAATAATTATGGTTTAGACGTGAAATTTTCTCTTATTGATTTTATAGTCTATTTGTCTTTTTGTAACTATTTTAACTCCGTAGCCACTTCCCAAACAAATGCTTTGTCTTCTCAAACAACCTCTAAATAAGTTGAAAGAAATTATTTGAAAATTGATGAAAATGTGCTTTTGACTTTTATTTTTTACTTATCAATTCTTTTGCTTATAATAAATTACACCAAATGAGCTCGTAACGTACAAACCTTTGAGCAATATAAACTTTATTTTTTTTCAATTGTAATAAATTTTATCATCAATAATAAAATGATATACAAAATAAGAAAAAAGTAGAAGATATGCCAATTAAGGCCTTGTTTGGTGAAGGCTATTTTTAGTTTTTTTTGGGTTAAAATTTATAAAAAGACAAAATAAGTTAAAATAGTTAATAAGACAAAATGTCACATCAAATCCATAATCATTTCATTTTTTCTCTCACAAATATCACATCCACTTACAAAAAAATCCAGCCATCTTCCCAGACACAAATTCTAGCCTACTAAAATAGCTAAAAACTAAAATAGTCTACTAAAATAGCCAACTTCCCAAACGAGGCCTAAGAAGTGGTGGGGTGGGCGTCAAACCGCCCAACCCGTCCAATCCGCCTAATCTAACCCTACCTCTACCACCCTGGGCGATTTCGACTACATAATGGGGTTTAGGGGTGTATGCGGTGCGTTTCGAACGCTTTAAGAGTAAAATTACAAACCGAATGGCGGATTGATGGATTGTCGGATTGACAAATCGCAGTTTTGGCAGTTTTGGGCAGATTGGCAGATTAAAAAATATTCTAACCAGTTATCAAACATTTGTATAATATATAATACTAATTTGCATAATATTTTTCGTATATATAATACAAAATAATTTTACATAATATGTTTCATATATATAACTCTTAATTTGTAATAAATTTCACATCTTAAATCTCTCTCACATTTATTTTTACTTTAATATTTCATTAGAAGTTAAAAAATATATATGTATTAACTATAACGGAGCGGTTTTGAAGGTGGATTATAAATTTTAAAATTCAATCCTTGATTAGTGGAAAAAACGGTTCGGATTGATGCAGATTAGTACGATTTTAGCAGATTGAATGATATTTTGCACAACCCTAACTAGATGAATTATTTGTTATTATTTCTAATTTGTAATTTTCTAGTCAAAACTCACTAAATTACAAATTTTCTTTTAAGTAAATAAAAACTAATTATGTGTTATTACATTTTTTTTAAAACTCTTTTCTAGTCAAACTCACTAGCGGATTGGACAGATGTTGATCATCGTGAACTCCGACTGCAATGATTTTTTTTTATAAAATTTTTTATTTGAGTACTATTAGGGACCCCAAATGTTTTATCAATAATTTTACCAAATGTCTTACATAGGTTTTGTTGGACAAGGAGACAATTGTGTTTTGTTTTGTCATTTTGCCCTCCAATTTTTTGGTCTCTTTCCCAAAACAAATGCCTCGAGCCAATGTTCGAGTACCAGGCACTACAGCGCTAAAGTAACCCATGCCATAATCTTAGGAAAAACTGGAACAATCTTCAACAAAAGGGTACTTGCACGTAGGGGTGTTCGCGGTTTGGTTACGGTCGAGGAACTTCTAGTCTGTCATCTGTCCGCCGGATTGGCAGATTGGAAAAAAATCAATCCGTATTTGTCCGCCGGATTGGCGGATGGATGCGAATCGGTTTGACAGTTTAAACTTTTACAAACTTTGAACATAATATAACAACTTGTCTACATTTTTTTTAGATAACAATCCAACTCAACATAACCAAAAGATTATCAAGTAAATTGTCAAATATCAATAATAAATACATATAAGAAAATCATTCATTATCAAAACTATTTCATTACTTTTTTTTTAATTCAAAAATTATTTAATTTGATTTTTTTTTTAAAATGACAAAATTAAGCTTTATATTTTCCACACAAAAATATCAAATATCAACACTTGTCATTTGATAAAAGAATTTCTAAATTGAAAGCACAACAAAATATTGAAACTATTTTTCAATTAAAAATACAAACAAAATATCTAACCAAATTGAAAACACAAAATCTTACAAATTATAAGGGGTGCTTGTAGTTTGGCAGTTCAATTGTGGCCAAAAAAATCTCAAATCCGCTATCTGTCCAAAATTTGGTGGATTGAAAAAAAAAAAAATCAATTCGTAACTATTCGCTCGTCATTACACATCCGTCCAAAATGTAACGGATTAGTTCAGTTTGGTCGATTTGAACGGATCAGAATATCTACTAAACACCCCTACCTATACCTGAAGTAACTAGAGCTCCATAGCAACAATACGTATATATTTATAGGATAAATTATATTTTGTCCTTTTTTTATGTTTAATTATTTTTTCAGTTTGATTTTTAAAGTTTTTATTTTTCACTTTGATCTTTTATATTTGGATAAATTATGCAAATGGTCCCTGTAGTTTATACGATGTGTCAATTTGGTCACTGTTGATTCAATTTACTCGATTTTGTCCCTTAATTTAACAAATTGTGTCATTTTAGTCTAATAAATAATGATTGTTAAGTTTGGTAGACGGAAAGTCTACACAATGTGTCAATTTGGTCTATGTAGTTTACACATTGTGTAAACTACATAGACCAAATTGGCACACAGTTTGACTTTCCACCCACCAAACTTAACAACCATTATTTCTTGGACTAAAATGACACAAATAATAGGGACCAAATTGACACATGTGTAAATTATAGGGACTATTTGTATAATTTACCCTTTATATTTTAATTTTTTTCAATTTATTCTTAAAACTAATTTCTGTTTAAAATTGGACAAAAGAGTCATGTTAATTGTCGAATAATATAAAAAAATATATTATATTAGAATTTGGGTTTCTGTTTATGGAGGGATAAAATATTGGCTCAAATCCAAACACAACTTAGCAGGGCCGCCCAAGGGAAAGGAAAAAGTCCAAGTAACTGAGAGGCCCATCAAAAAGGCAACTAAGGGAACAATGGCAAGTGATCAAGCATGAGTAAGATCTCCTTCTAGAAGGAGATCAACTAAACATGGGAAAGCCCTTAGATCCATCTTCATCCAACAGTGGAGACAACAAGCAGCAGAGACACGGACATAAGCTAGGCCTACCAAACGATACAACTGTCCAATTAGCTTAATCGGACGGACGAAGCATTCGACAAGTTGGCCACTAGCGCCTGACGTGATCTAGGCCGCCCGTAGAAAGATGATCCAACGGCAAAGGATAAAGACAACCTAGCCACTTGCCCGACTAAAACTCAGGAACAAGTAGAACCTCTGATTAGATGTTAATCCAACGGATGAAACTTAAGACAATAACACTATAAAATGGAGGAGCATGTAAAGTAAAGGGACAAACAAAAGGTAACTAAGAAACCTTCTTTGAAAAAAATAATATATGGCCGATCAACGTTCTGACTTGATCGTCGGAAGGCCCTTCCGACCATCCCTGGTTGGGGGTGATCACTGACGATTTGATTTCTCTTTGTAGAGTAAAAGAATGGGCGAGACCCCCACTGGGGGTCGACCCCCAGTGAGGTGGCGGAGGTTGATTGGGTGAAAAAAAACAGTTTTTCTTTTTTTTTCTTTTTTTTTTGATTTTCGGCCAGTGGGGGCGCGCCACGTCACTGGGGGCGCGACCCCCACTGGGGGTCCATAGCACGGTTGTTTTTTTTAATATCTTTTTTGGATCATATCACATTTCTATTTTTCTATACATCTTTTCATAAAAAATAAAAAATATATTAATCTAATACATTCCAAACAATCTCTTTTTTAGATCCTCCCAAACAACCTTAAAGTACATTCGGGCAACCCAGGTCCGGGATTCTATTGGAATTGAAAAAATTATCGGATTGGGTTTGGGCTTGGGCTTGGACTTGACAAGTTATTGATTGGTCTTGTGACATAGCAACGTGATACTCTAAGGTGATATTTGTTTTGAGGGATTGAGCCATGAGATTAGACTAATAGTTCATTTGAACTAATAATCCGTTGTTTGATTCAATATTTTTGCACCGGACTATTAGTCCCAAATCTGTTGGACTATTATGTCCCATGGAGGGGTGGGACACAAATGGGGGAATAAAGGGATATGAGATTAGGTGGTGAAATGACTATTTTGACCCTCTATTATTTAATTATGTATTATATTTAGTAAAATTCAATAAAATTTGGATGTCTCAATTTAAAAATAAAATAATTTTGTTTAATTTTTATTGATGTTTTATTTATTTAATTTTTTAAAATATTTTTTTATAGATATTCTATTGATGTTTTATTTTAAAATTTTGTTTATATTTTATTTAATTTCATTATTTAAATTTTAATAGATGTTTTATTTAATTTCATTATTAAATTATTATTATTTTTTAAAATAAATTTATTTAAAATTTTAATTAAAAAAATAACATATATTTTTATTGATATTTTATTTATTTAATTTATTTAAATTTTTAAAAATAAATTTATTTAATTGTGTAAAAATAAAATAAAATATATTTTTATTTGATATAGCTAAAAATAATTAAAATATTAAAGATATGTTTAATATTATTATTACTTAGTAAATAATTGAAAAGGGTAAAATAATCATTTGAACATTTATCCTTCTCCATAATATTTCAAATAAACTTAGGATTCATATTCTATCCAATCAAATAGTTCTTTCCTAAAATCTAATTCCATGACGAAATAAACATGAGATACAAATTTAGTCCAACCAAATAGTTTATAGATAATGTATTTCAAAACTAATAGTCTGATAAATTCTAATCCCTTTAATCTAGTCCATCAAAACAAACACAATGTAATGGTATTGTTATTAGTAAAAGAAATAAGATAATTAAAAGTTATAAAAAGACATAATAGATTGAAATTGACGTTTAAAATTGTGATCGATGTGAGAGATGATCACGTGATTACGATTAACTAAGGGTGAGCAATAGATACATTGATTCGTCAAAATCGACCGAACCGAACCGATCCGCTGCATTTTGGACGGATGGTGATGACGAGTGGACGGTTGCGGATTGATTTTCTCCAATCCGCCAATCTTACGGACGGATGGTGAATTTGAGATTCCTTTGGCTACAATCGAACCGCCAAACCGCGAGTATCCCTAGTAATTTATAAGATTTTGTGTTTTCAGTTTGTTTAAATATTCTGTTTGTGTTTTCAATTAAAAAATAATTTAAATATTCTGTTGAAAAAAAAAATTCAACTTAAATATCTTTTTTGAATTGAAAAAAATAAACGTATTATTTATCTATATTTTTTTGTTTTTAAATCTATCTCTAAAAATAATACATAGAAAATATGATATATCCTGGTAGATTTTTGTTTTCAAAAACAGATATAGATGTAATAATACAGAGACATACAATCTCTACTACTGTTCTCTTCATGGTTTTAGTGGTTTGAATTGTTTTTATATTTTAAGAACTGCAGATTGTAATACTTTATGTGGATGAGGCATACTGTGATTGTAGTATATGAATGAGGCATGCAGTGCTTGTGATATTCTAAAGTTTCAAACTTTCTTATTTTGGATGAGACATGTAATGATTGTAATATTTTTTTAAATCATTGACTGTAATACTTTTTTCTTTGTTTTTTTTTTTTTGAAGAAATGCACAAGTTGAATTATTTTGAAAATTTATAAAATTTTAAACCACCAAATCGATTCGCATCCATCCATCAAACCGCCAATCCGCTCAATTCACATCCACCGGATTAACAGACAAATGCGGATTGATTTTCTCTAATTTACCAATCTAACAGACGGATAACGAATTAGAGATTCCGTTACCGTAACTGATCCGCGCGCACCCCTACGATTGACTAAGTGGTTGTTTAGGATGTTCTAAATAAGTGTACTTTTTGACTTTTTATAAAAAAATATATAAAAAAAATAGAGAAAATATACTGATTGATATAACTTAAAAAAAATAAAAAGATAAAAAATATAATCTTCCCAAACTTGGCCTAATAATTTTTCCTTTGGACTTGAGCTTCGGCGTTTATCCGTGGCCGAACTCAAATTGGGCCTAGTCAGACCCGAACCTGGGTTGCCGAGCCACGCAATCAGAGTAGACGAAGAAGTAGAGAGAGCTCTGTTTATGCATGTCTCTCTATCTTCCCTCGTTTCTCTCTCTCTCTCGTTATTTTCTCTGTACTTTTTCTATTTTCTAATCAATTTTCTGGCACGAGAAAATCAAACTTCACTTTCGTTGTTGTGAGCACAGTGTTCGAAGCTTCAAAACTCACCATAAAAAACCCTAGATTGCTCTAAATCTTTTCCTCAATTGCAATGCTGTCACTCTCTGCAACTCCCTCCAGGTATGGAAGACTCTCTCTCTCTCTCTCCTCTCTCTTCTTTGCTGCGCACCCTTCATCTCTCTCCTCTTTTTTCCCTATCAGTTAGGGTTTGTTCCCTGCCAAACTATTCCTAGCCAGAGAATTTACCCAACTCAACATCAAGGTACCGATGATCTTCTTATCTTCGTTCTTTTTGTTCAATTTGCTTTTTATAAGAATTTTGCAATCTTTTTGTATCTATAAGTCTTGATTTTTTTTACATTCTTAGCAATTTATTTTAATTGTTTTTGTTATTTTTTAATATATCAACGCATTCCGTCTTTTTATTTTTTTGCTCATTTTACTTTGTTTATTTGTTCTACAGATTGTGTTTGAGTGTGCCGAATAAGAAGTTTGCAACATTGTAGGTGGAACCAGTGGCTGAATCCCCAATATGGTGAGTTAGGGTTTTTAGTAGCTACATTTAGTTTATTTTTAATTTGAGTATTGTTTTCAAAATTTTGGGAATTGGGTTACATTTTTTTTTTTTGATAATTTTTGGGTCAATTTTGTTTCCCTTGTTTTGGGTGTTCTTGTTATTTATTTATTTTTTTTATTTTTATTTTTTTTTTTAATTTAAAAAAAAACTGCGGGGTTGATTACTTGATTGCGTTTGGGATTGTCTTTGAATATCAGTCGGATATTAGGAAGTGGTTTATGAAACAACATGACAAGAACAATGGCAATGCATCGAAGCCAGCGAAGCTCGCAACACCGGAGAAGCCTTCAACGGCTACATCAAATCCAGAGAAACAGGTGAGTAAATTTCCGAACTTTCTGGTTTTGTGTTTGTTTAGGTTTCCGAACTTTCTGATTTTGTGGTTGTTTAGATGAATATGGGTTAGAATTTGTTGGTTTCTTAGAAAATGGAGGAAAAAGGAAAAAATAAGAGAACTTTACCTTCTTCGTTCTGGGACTGGCAAAAATCTTACTTGTTTTAAGGAAAACAATATTATTATCTTAGGTCCAGTGATGAAACTCTATGGTTCAGCCTTGTAATTTCTTTTCTTGTCCTTCATTTTGTTGGCATTAAAGATGAAGGACCCAAATTGACAGAGAACCAAAAGTACTGAACATTTGAACAGTACATGAGGTCCTTTGACTTTGTTGTATCATCAGTTGTAAAGAAAAGTTTACGTGAAAACATAGATACTTGGACTACTGGTGAGAAAGAAAAAATTAAATTTTTAGTGAATTATGAATCAATCGTCTTCCTTGCTTTATATTGTAATAAAGAAACTGAAATGATAGTATACTTGTATGTACTTTGTGGGAACCTAGGTGCATGAAGGCCAAGAAAGTTCAGGCAGAAGGAAAACTAGCAAGTATTTTGGTACAGAGAAACCAAAGCCAAAAGATGAAAAGGAAATGGAGGAACTCTCAGCAAAAAGAAAGGTCCAAAAGGGTGGTGAGGAGTTATCAAGTGATGTAAAACCTCCGCCTGTTAAGAAACTTCACAAAGTTGATGAGGATGAGGATGATGACTATGATTTTGTTTCACCCAATTCAAGGAAGATGGTAGTTAATGTCACCCCCAGCAAGAAACTGAAGATTGGTTCGGGTAAGGGAATTGCCCAGAAATCTGTAGATATTGATGAAAGTGATGAAGATAAGGATGATGATAAAGATGCCAAATCTCATCTTAAATCTTCTGGAAGGAGTCGTGGAGGAAGAGGTGGCTCAACCAGACGGTCTGGTGGTAAAGGCATGGATGTTGATGAAATTGATGAAGATGATGATAATGATACCAAGTCTCCTCTTAAAGCCAGTGGACGGGGCCGTGGTGGAAGAGGTGCATCGACAGTACCTGGTGGTGGAAGAGGCAGAGGTGGCGGGGGACGGGGTGGATTTATGAATTTTGGTGAAAGGAAAGATCCTCCACACAAAGGAGAAAAGGTTTTCCACTACTTATAACGCCCGTATTACGTAAAGGATAAAAAATTCTCTCATTGTGAATGCTAACAAGGATGTGTCTCTTTATGTGTGGCAGGAAGTACCTGAAGGTGCTCCTAACTGTTTAGCTGGTTTGACTTTTGTAATCAGCGGAACACTTGACAGGTATTTTCTTTCATCTTTATGAGGTTGCTCACATTCTATAGCAAACAATATATGTACACCATGCTGGTTACGTGATTAGTGGGCCTTAATATGTTGATCAGAGGCTTTTCAACACAATTTATACCTCTACATCTCAAGATCAATGCTGTGATTATTGGCTTAATTGCTATTCTGCATGCAATTCTAACTTATGACTGTCTAATTCTGGTTTATTTGGCATATTGATTTTGGAACTTGTTGCAAAAATCATATTCTGAACTTCCTTTATATTTCCAGTTTGGAAAGAGAAGAAGCGGAAG